>CAXKVI010000004.1:55284248-55501193 GCA_964058755.1 Campiglossa producta | reverse complement strand
GTATTTCTCTAAAACTGTTTACTAAGGGATCAGATGTTATAAGCAACATATTCATGAGATCTCTATTCGTGGCTTCACGTGAGTGCTTTTGTGTGTTATCCAATCTGAATCGTCGCAAATCTTTGTTACGCGCTTCCTGGGCTTCCTCAGAAAGTTGCCCAATAGGCAAAATCGCTGATTTGATAACATCACTACTGTGCACCAAGATCTTATGGACGGTAATAGGCATATAAAACCACGGATAGAGATTTATGTATAATTGTTTAATCTCACGAGCAAATATTTCAAACCTTTCAATATTGATATTATAACCAGATGCCAAAACGCTAAGGATAGTATTAAATCTTTTGATAAGTATTATATCCAGACCCGTAATCTCAGCGCTAACCTCAGAACTTTCAAAAGACCGACGAGCAGTATTGCCATCATTTGTATTGCCGAATCCTGGTTTTGGTTTGTCTACTATCAATCCAAGCTCACTTTTGAATTTATTCTGAATTTCTTGGGAACGACGTTTTACACTTTCTTTATCTGATTCATTCCTAGGTTGCCATTTTTATACCTTTCATGAACATGAAATGGTATTATAACTTTGGTCCGATGTTTGTAAATATGAGAAGAAGAAGAGATAGACCCATCAATAAGTATACCGAAATGATCAGGATGACGAGATGAGTTGATTTAGCCATGTCCGTCTGTCCATCTGTCCGTCTGTCTGTTTGAACGCAAACTAGTCCCTCAATTTTTGAGATATCTGGCTGAAATTTTGTATGTGGCCACCATTTTGTAATATAGGAATCATTTGTCGGAACTGACAAGATCGGGCCAGTATAACATATAGCCCCCATACAACCGATTGTTCAGATATAAGGTTTTTTGGCCAAAACTTCTGCAATTAAAAAGTTAGAAACGTAAAATTTTGCAACTCGAGTACTTTCTATTTATGTGGTGTATATAGTGAAAATCAACCAGATCGGGCAAATGTAATATATAGCCCCCATACAACCGATTGTTCAGATATAAGGTTTTTTGGCCAAAACTTCTGCAATTAAAAAGTTAGGAACGTAAAATTTTGCAACTCGAGTACTTTCTATTTATGTGGTGTATATAGTGAAAATCAACCAGATCGGGCAAATGTAACATATAGCCCCCATACAACCGATTGTTCAGATATAAGGTTTTTGGCCAAAACTTCTGCAATTAAAAAGTTAGGAACGTAAACTTTTGCAACTCGAGTACTTTCTATTTATGTAGTGTATATAGTGAAAATCAACAAGATCGGGCAAATGTAACATATAGCCCCCATACAACCGATTGTTCAGATATAAGGTTTTTTGGCCAAAACTTCTGCAATTAAAAAGTTTAGGAACGTAAAATTTTGCAGCTCGAGTACTTTCTATTTATGTGGTGTATATAGTGAAAATCAACCAGATCGGGCAAATGTAATATATAGCCCCCATACAACCGATTGTTCAGATATAAGGTTTTTTGGCCAAAACTTCTGCAATTAAAAAGTTAGGAAGGTAAAATTTTGCAACTCGAGTACTTTCTATTTATGTAGTGTATATAGTGAAAATCAACAGGATCGGGCAAATGTAACATATAGCCCCCATACAACCTATTGTTCAGATATAAGGTTTTTTGGCCAAAACTTCTGCAATTAAAAAGTTAGGAACGTAAAATTTTGCATCTCGAGTACTTTCTATTTATGTAGTGTATATAGTGAAAATCAACAAGATCGGGCAAATGTAACATATAGCCCCCATACAACCGATTGTTCAGATATAAGGTTTTTTTGGCCAAAACTTCTGCAATTAAAAAGTTAGGAACATAAAATTTTGCAACTTGAGTACTTTCAATTTATGTAGTGTGTAGAGGAAAATCAAGAAGATCGGGTAAATATAACATATATTTAGCCCCATACAACCGGTTGTTCCGATATAAGGTTTTTTGGCCAATACTTCCGCATTTAAAAAGTTAGAAACGTAAAATATTTCACCTTTAGTACTTTCTACATATGTAATGTGTATAGTGTAAGTCAGTACAATTGAACACGTATAATATATAGCCTCCATACAATCGATTGTTCCGATAACTCGGATCCTATTATTTTGTAAGTTTTTTTTAAATTATAACAAAGATGTGTAATGTGTATAATGTGTGAAAATCGTGACGCTTATTCATGAAAGGTATATAGCCTTCGGCACAGCCGAAGACAGCTTTCCTTACTTGTTTTACTTCGAGTCGATAACTAATAAGCAAGCATTCAAAGCATCTTATCCATGCATGAAGAGTAGACAAACCAAAACCAAGATTGTCTATATTAGGTATAAAACACCGCGTGTCATCGTTCATCTCTTTGGGTGTGGCACCACAAATATAACACTTTTGTGCAGAAGAAGTTTCGGTCAAAGCATTACAAACTTTTCCGTCAATCATTGTTAGGAGCATATTGTGATTTACAGAAACCTCTCCTTCTCCGAGCAAGCACTTTGTAGGCAATAGAGCATTTATTTCTTCCAAAACTTTGTTAGTTTCGGAAACCGTAAAATCTCTTGTTTCCTTAGAAAAAATAAATTTAATTGGACGACAATGCATCGTAGAAGAAGGTCGAAGATACTGCCAAACAATGTTACCTTTTTCGTCTCGTAACTGAAGAGGAACGAAGGAAAATTAAACAAAACCTCATCAGAGTTATAACTGCACGTGAACTTTTGTTTATAAGTGCTGTGGCCCGAACTTCCATCGCCACCCCACTTGCTAATTAAAGTAAAGGACAGACATTGGGGTAACAAACTGGCAAAAAAAAAAACAAACAAACAAACTGGCTAAACTAACCGCTCAACAGTTTTATCTAACACGGCTTGGACTTTTATTTCAGCCCCTGTTTCACTCACAACAATTGTGTTTGGATATACTTCTCCTTTAGCTTTTCTTAAACTGTAAAGAGACAGATACACCTTATGACCTGTTTTGATAGCCCACTTGCGAGTAGTTTTGTAACTATAACTCGTCGACTTACTTTCTACATAGTATGCTAAAGCTTCGACTCTACTCAAGCATCTAGCATCTTTGTCACATATAGCCTTGTCCGACAATAACTGAGGTGCATTTTTTATAATATTTGCGATATTCCTGTTACCGGACTTACGCGTTGATACTTCCGCCGCATAAACTAGCTCATCAGTACTTCTGGATTGCAGTAGGTTTTCCACTCGACGAAGTTTGGTCTTTCGACTGCAATCGACAAAGTTCTTTTTTGGTCTTCCGGGGCCTGGGTTACTTGAAGCAGGAGAAGTATCCACGGTAACCTTAAATGTAAACTCACTACCCAAAAGCCACTCGGAGTTAATATGTCGAAAGCGCTCTTGATTTCTTCCACAGCTGTCCCATTTTTCGCTAAACTTCGCCGAAAAAATTCCACTTTTGTTATAGTTATAATTAAATCTGAAAAAAAATTTATTTTGAACTGAGAGTTAGCGTTAAATAACTGGTAACACATACGTTTTAGACATGTTTTCAAATTAACTCAGAGTTAAAAAGTCGTGCGTGTTAAAAAAATTTAACTTACCTTCGAGCTTATAATCCATCACAACAATTTTGTAAAGTGCCTTTTAAAGGGGATAATTATAATAATAATTCGGGTTTGTCCTGCTTGCTTTTATGAAAATTGTGAATAACAAGACCGTTATTGTGTTACTTACATTTGACATTTGAAAATTGCAAAAATAAAAATGACGTTTTTGTCCAGCTTGCTTGTTCTGAGTAAATGCCGTTATAAAAATTAAAGTTGACATCATCTTTTATCAAATTGTGAGCGTTTTTATGAACCGATTTAGTTTATTTTTTCCGGGAACTAGTAATATTCTATGAGTTAAATAACAAGCTTTTTTCGCCATATGCTAATTATCTATTACCCGATTTGCAGGCTCCGACTGCTTTTACAAAGAGGCGGTGCCACGTCCATTTTCCGATTTTTGTTTAATTTTCTTATTATCAACGTCAATTCTAATTTAATCTAATCTTGGCTTGCGTCATAATGACGCTTAACCGCCTAGGCGATTTTTGCCGTTTCGTTTCAAAGCACGCCAGTCTTCCTTTTTAGCGATAACTGACGCCAATTGGAAACCCCAAGGGAGTTCAAGTCATCCTCCACCTGTTGTTTCCATCTCTGTCGAGGTCTCCCCCTTCCTCTGCTGCCGAATTCTGGTGTCGATAGGAAAACTTTCTGTGCTAGTGCTTCTTTGTCCATTCGCATAACATGACCCAGCCAGCGGAGCCTTTGGACTTTAATTCGCTGAACTATGGTCAGGTCTGCGTAAAGCTCGTACAGTTCATCGTTAAATTTCCTTCGATACTCGCCGTTGGCATCACGGGAAGGACCATAAATCTTCCGGAGAACTTTTCTCTCAAATACTCCAAGGGCCATCTCATCTTCTCTTGACACTGTCCATGATTCCGAGCCGTACATCAGGACTGGTATGATGAGAGACTTATAGAGCGTGATCTTTGCTTGTCGAGAGGGGACTTTACTTGGCAGGTGCGCCGATTCTTTCTTTGATGACAGCAATTACTTCGTCTTGTCCTCGTTGACCGCAAGACCCACTTTTTTCGCTTCCTTATCCAACCCAGAGAAAGCAGCGCTTACGGCGCGGCTGTTAAGGCCAATGATATCAATATCATCGGCATACGCCAGCAATTGCACGCTCTTGTAAAAGATTGTGCCATTGCGGTTTAGCTGTGCTGCTCGAATTATCTTCTCCAGCATCAGGTTAAAGAAATCGCACGAAAGGGAGTCACCCTGTCTGAAACCTCGTTTGGTTTCAAATTGGTTAGAGAGGTCCTTCCCGATTCTGACGGAGCTGGTGGTTTTCTTCAACGTCATTTGGCAAAGCCGTATAAGCTTTGCAGGGAAGTTAAATTCAGACATGGCAGCATACAGGCAATTCCTTTTTGCGCTATCAAAAGCGGCTTTAAAATCGACAAAGAGATGGTGAGTGTCGATTCTTTTATCATGGGTCTTCTCCAGGATTTGGCGTATCGTGAAAATCTGGTCGATGGAAGTCTTACCAGTTCTAAAGCCACACTGATAAGGTCCAATCAGTTTGTCTACGATGGGCTTCAGTATTTCACACAATACGCTAGAATGAACCTTATATGCGATATTAAGAAGACTGATTCCGCGGTAGTTGGTGGGGTTAGCGGGATCGCCTTTCTTGTGGATTGGGCAGACCACACTAAAATTCCCATGTGGAGGCATGCACTCATCTGACCATATTCTGCATAAGAGCTGATGCATGCTTTTTACCAGCTCTTCGCCTCCGTGTTTGAACAGCTCGGCGGGTAGTCCGTCTTTCCCAGGCGATTTGTGGTTTTTGAGCCGGGATATTGCTATCCTCACTTCATCATAGTCAGGTGGTGGGACGACTTTTCCATCGTCAGGGATTGGGGTATCGGGTTCAACGTCTCCCTCGCAATTTAGCAGTGAGGAGAAGTGCTCCCTCCATAGTTTAAGTACATTCTGTACGTCGGTTACCAGGTCGCCGTTATTGTCCTTACAGGAACTTGCCCCGGTCTTTTCGGGCATCATTCCTGTCAGCCAGCATCTCAAGCTCCTCACACTCACCCCTTTCGGCCTGACGTTTCTATTTTCTGAAAAGGCGTCTCTCTTCCTTCTTCGCCCCACGATAGCGTTGCCATACACTGCGGGTTGCGCCCGTTCGCAACGTCTCCCTGTATGCAGCGTCCTTTTTGACCGAGGCTGCGGTGCATTCCTCATCGTACCAGTTGTTCTTGCGGGCTCGCTGAAACCCTATAGTGGCCTCAGCGGCGGTACGTAACGAGTGAGAGATATGCTTCCATTGCTCGGTTACATCGTTAGGTCGAGGATTGCTCTCTGATAGCAGGTGTGAGAGTCGAGTGGAGAAATTATCAACTGCCTGTGTCACGTGCAGCTTCTCGACGTCAAACTTTCCTTCCGTTACTGTGCGTACTTTCTTCGCTGCACAGAGGCGTGTGCGTATCTTGGCTGCAACAAGATAATGGTCCGAGTCGATATTGGGACCGCGTAGGGTACGCACGTCTAGAACGGTGGAGCTGTGTCTGCCGTCAATCATGACATGATCAATCTGGTTTCTTGTTCTTTGATCAGGGGACAGCCAGGTGGCTTGGTGTATTCGCTTATGTTGGAACCTGGTACTGCTGATGACCATATTGCGGGATGCGGCGAAGTCAATCAACCTAGTGCCGTTGGGGGTTGTTATATCGTGGAGACTGAATTTTCCAACTGTAGGACCAAAGACTCCTTCCTTGCCCACCTTGGCATTAAAGTCGCTGAGCACGATTTTGATATCATGCAGGGGGCAGCGATCATAGGCTTGTTCAAGTTTATCGTAGAAGTAGTCCTTCTCTGCGTCGTCCGTCTCCTCAGTCGGCGCATAGGCGCAGATAAATGTTATGTTGAAAAACCTCGCCTTGATGCGGATCGCAGCGAGACGCTCGTCCACAGCAGTGAACCCTAGTACTTGGCGGCGAAGTCTCTTTCCCACCACAAATCCTACACCACGCGTTTTGCCGCGTATCTGGCCACTGTAGTATACGTCACAAGAACCGATGGTCATCTTTCCTTGCCCCGTCCATCGCATTTCCAGCAGGGCGGTGATGTCGGCATTTGCGCCTATGAGGACATCAACCAGTCGGGCAGCGGTACCGTCCCTTGAAAGGGTCCGGACATTCCCGGTACATGCCCTAATATCCAAACCATTATGCCTTATTCGTTTTGCCGGGTCGTCAACAATAAAGGGGGTTCTCATCCGAGGCTTTCAATTCGTTTTCATTGGAATTAAGTTTTTTACGTGGCGGGTTCCAAACCCAGCGCACAACCCGTTTCGGGGTTTTTGGAAAATATTTACACATTTATATCGTGAGCCGCTTGTTTCAAGACAGACGCCCGATTGCAGCCGCACCTCATGGTGAACAGACGCTACGCAAAAACCTCGGTGAGTCCTTAAACCAAGTATGTCAGAGTGGCCCCACCGGGGCTTCCTCTCTTTCTGCCGCGAGCCTAGATAGCTCACGTTGCCCAGAGTGTACGAACGGGGACGCAAGAGTCGGGATTGGGCAAGGTCGCTCAGCAACCAGCCCAATTACACTCCAATTCTAATCTAAATATAAAAGTTAATCATTAGATGTAGGATAATCCAAAATTTTGTACGGGAGTCCAGATTTTCCGTCCAAAGCCTGGAACCGGCATACCGGATGATAAAACTTTTAGGCAGGCCATGTGGTACTTGTCTCTGTCTACAACTTTGTCAAAGACGAGAAATGTGATAAGGTCTCAGAAAGCGAGATAATTGCAAAAAAGTGATTTTCGGGGCCTTTGACCCCCAAAAAAAAACAAAAAAAGTCTCTGCCCAAAATAATTTGCATAATTGTAATAAGTTACTACATATGACACCAAAAATGTCAAAAAATAATTTTGTACCGCTAGCTTGTTCTAATCGAACCGCTGTGCGTGGTTATGGTAGGTTTTAAATTTACAAGGAAATGTCACTCACCATCAAGAAATACTATTCACAAAAAGGAAAAATATACTTAAAAAAAATTACTTTCAATTGATGCCCTTTGGTTGAAATGTGTTTGGAGCGGCTGATTTGCCGTCCTGAGTTAAGGATCGAGTGGAATGGCTTAGGTGCCAAACCACGTACAAATAATAGGACTCGAGGTGGTCGCACCAGGAGTTTGGGTTGTATGGTGGGTTAGTCAAGGCAGTGGCACCAAGACTTGTTTAGCAATAACGTCAGGCACTTGAACCTGGTTATTTAAGGCGATGGGAGAAATGGCGATGGAAGCAATTGCGCTATATGATTAAAGAACAAGTAGCTTTAGGTTTGCTGGTCATGCATTTCTCAAATCTTTATTCTAAATTCTTAGCTTATATACAAATTAGATCTTACAATTATGCTGACTAGTGCATTGCTCTTGACTTCCGCAGTACTAGGTCACTAGTCAGCAGTCTACCGTTCTAGGTCGTCAGTAAGTGAAATTGCTGACCACCGTACTAGGTCGCCAGCTCTCGCAACTGCTGACACCAGCGGTTGCAATGCTGACGCTAGCGACGGCACACTTATTGACGGCCGTGAGCTTAAATATGACGCAATCGCTACTCAGCACTTTTGCTTGTTCTTGAATTTCATGCAAACAAATATGCCCGTGTCTGCATATTTGGACAGAAATGAACATGCTCCCGCCCGTGACTTTATTCAACGAGTTTCGATATGCGTCATTTCCCTTACTTGTGTTTTAATTACATTTCATTCTTAATGCTAAGTTTTAATTTACAATTCATTCTTACTAACTCTAATGGTGCGGTGGTCCCTTTACGTCACTGTTACGGCAAATGGTGCTTGTCGTGCAGCTGGCCGTGGTTGAGGAACTGCGTATGTAACGGGAGCTCGGGACTTCTTGTGAATGCAGGTTATCACGATCAATTTGTGAGGGTAGCTGCGGTTGCAGTGTATGACGCGTGGATTGCAGATGAGTATACTTGATGCCCTTGAATTATGACTGACTTGTGTTTGAGTGTACAGTCGGGGCCAATTTTTATAATCCCTGAGCCCTTTAATGCTAGCTGGGAATGATTTGCTCCGCACGCGGCACTGATTCGAGTGGGGGACTCCAATGCGTACATCCAGAGATTATTGTGCGTCAGCTGTTTTATCGGTGCGTTGTCTTCTACCGATGTCACCAGTGACTTCTATATCGTTCTGGTTGTTGGATGCTGGGTTGAGACGTTTGGGCCAGACTGATTCCTTGCCATGCAAAAATAATGGTCCACAGAACCATAGTGCACACTCTTTAAATGCCTTTGGTGACATTCCTCTAGACAGGATGTCGGCTGGATTGTCCTTTGATCGAACATGTCACCACTGTTCTGCTCTAGTTGTTTCTTTGATTGTTGCAATGCGATTGGCGATGACTGTGGTGTGTCCTGCGTCTGAATTTACCCAAGCCAACACTATCTCGGAATCGGTCCAGAAATATAATAATGTCTGCTGCTATTCTTTCTGCCAACTGGGCCCCTAATGCAGCAGCACATAACTCCAAGCGGGGTATTGTTTGTTTTTTCAGTGGAGCTACCCTTGACTTTGCACATAATTACCTTGTCATGACGGTGCCTTCTTTCAGCGTGGCGCGAATATAGGCCGCGGCTCCATAGGCCTTCTCTGATGCATCCGAGAAAATGTGTAGTTACATGGTTTCCGGGAGTCTTCCCTTAAAAATGTGCCTTGAGATCTGAAGTGTTTTTAACTCTTCAAGATCTGACCTGAACGTGAGCCATCTTGTATGTAGATCTGCTGGAAGTGCCTGATCCCAATCTAATTTTAGCTCCCATAGCTCTTGTATGAGTATTTTGGCCGTTACTACGATAGGAGACAGTATTCCTAATGGGTCGAAGAGCCTTGCTATGTCTGACGTGACCGAGCGTTTTGTTATCCTCTTTACTTCTTCTATGTTGACCTTGACAGCTAACAGGTCCGGTTTTGGGAGCCATGTGAGCCCCAATGTTTTGACGGTGGCAGCCCTTGTGTTTTCCAAGTCCAGATTAACCTCTAGATCTCCTTCTGCTATATTTTGGAGCAGTTGAGGGTGGTTGGCGCTCCATTTTCGTAGATTGAAGCCGTTTTCCTTCATGATCTGTATTAGTTGTTCTTGTATGAGCATTGCTGTGGATAGGTTGTCTGCTCCGCCTAAGCTGTCGTCAACATAAAAGCTGTCGTTTAGAAATTGAGAGGCTAGCGCATATCGAGAAGCATTTTCGGTGGCAATTTGTTGCAGTCATTTCGTGGCTAGATATGGTGCTGACCTAGTTGCATATGTGACCGTGTTTAGCTGATAACAGACCTGTTAATAATTGATTAGTAATTGGTAATGATTAGCATTTCATTGATTATTTTTTGAGAAGCCACCTAATGATTGATTACCAATTACTTTCACTTTTTAATGATTATTTTTTCAATTGATTAAAAAAAAATTAAAAAAAATTAAAAAAAATCAAAAAAAATCAAAAAAAATCAAAAATTCAAAAATAATCAAAAATAATCAAAAGTAATGATTAGTAATGATGATGATGATGAATGATTAGTAATGAAATATGTACATACATAAATATTCACTTGCACCAACATACAAATGTATAGGTGAAGCAAGAAGTTCTTTTATATAAATGCATGTATTCATGCACATAAATATCCCTGGAGGAAAAATCTCGAGATCTTTCGTACTACTTAGTTCTCATCAAGTGGTCGAACTACAACCTAAACAGAAGACTGGCGCTTTTGCACATTCAGTCTATTATTTTTAAAAAGGTATATGTAATATGGAATGATAATGATGATAAAATATTAATATGAAAAATATGGAATGTAGCGGTGTAATTTAAAACTTGTTAATAGTACTGTACGATAGTAAATCAAAAGTCAAATGCCCATAAATGACTACGTCGCCCAAGTCTCTTTTGGACATAGTTGGTATGCCTATGTTTTAATTTGTGGAGCATACTTAGGCTACGCTCACACTGCAACCGACTTTTTCATACGGTCTCATCAGAGAAATTCGAACGCGGCCAAAGTTTGTTTACATTCGGGTGAAATCGGATGAAATCGAGGAGCTCATTAAAAACACATGTGTGTGGATGTGTGATTGTTGCCAGACGGCCGAAGTCGGTTGCAGTGTGAGCCTAGCCTTATAAGTGTTCAAATAGAACTATCCGACCGTACCCGTAGGGTATCAAACGAGAAATGTCCGACACTAGCCGTTTACATATAAAAGGACAAATTACACTAGTTTACAGACAGACCGGCAAAAATTCTAAAAATGGTTGATTTGGACTTTATTGGCTTAGTAATGACTAATACTATGAATATTTTTTTGAATATCTACAATACTCAGATATCGACCTTTTACAATTCTATTAAAAAAAAAAAAAATCGTCAAAAATACAGTTTTCTAGATATTGGTAATATTACGCAATTATACACACTAATTTTCGAAAAAATAAACAGTTCTGATGTTCACAACTTCGCATGAAAAAAACATTTTTAAAATCAATTTTTTTTCAAAAATCGTAAAAATTCGACCAAATTTCGACTTTGGCCATCTATTGCTCAGCGATGGTTTGACCCACCCTTACATTTTATAAGTCGTTAGAAGTGTATTTTAATTTCCTTTCGAACGAGGTATCGCTTAGCTCCATCGCTTTTGCAACATTGGCAAAAAGAAATTTTTAATAAAGTGATACCTGAAAAAAACACAAAATTACCGATATCTCGAAAACCTACCCATACAAATAGTTTAAAAAATATGTTTTGTGCTTGGCATATCAGTGCCAATTCACCCATATACAGGAATATCTTGGTATTTTTTCAAATTACTTATTTGTAAAATAAAGTTATCATCTCCCCAACCAATATAACCATTAAACCTGGAATTTTTTCTCATATGTACATATACTTAGCGATCAAGATTCATTCTAGAAATCCATGAGCCCCAAAGTGTAAGTAGGTGTATATATTTGCGTACAAAGATACACAGATGTTTACACTTTTAACAACAAAACTTTAAAAAAATCAAAAAAAAATCAAAAATAATCAAAAAAGCCGTTTTTGATTACTTTTGATTATTTTTGGTTTTTTTGATTTTTTCTTGATTTTTTAATTTTTTTTTATTTTTTTTTATTTTTTTATGATTGCTTTTTCTTGAAAGCAATTAAAATAATCATTACTAATTAAAAAAACCTTCTAATCAATCAATTACTAATTACTAATCAAAATTAATAGCTCTGGCTGATAATATGTTATTGGCATGTTGGCATCCTTTCGCCAAATTATTAGTTCAAACGGCTATTAAGATTTGACGATACATTTTTTCGACATCAGTGGTGAACACGAACCTTGGCATTGTAAAACGCAGCAATATTGAAAACAGATCGCTTTGTACCTTTGGTCCTGTGTACATAATCATCAGACCTGTTAATAATTGATTAGTAATCGGTAATGATTAGCATTTCATTGATTATTTTTTGAGAAGCCACCTAATGATTGATTACCAATTACTTTCACTTTTTAATGATTATTTTTTCAATTGATTAAAAAAAAATTAAAAAAAATTAAAAAAAATCAAAAAAAATCAAAAAAAATCAAAAATTCAAAAATAATCAAAAATAATCAAAAGTAATGATTAGTAATGATGATGATGATGAATGATTAGTAATGAAATATGTACATACATAAATATTCACTTGCACCAACATACAAATGTATAGGTGAAGCAAGAAGTTCTTTTATATAAATGCATGTATTCATGCACATAAATATCCCTGGAGGAAAAATCTCGAGATCTTTCGTACTACTTAGTTCTCATCAAGTGGTCGAACTACAACCTAAACAGAAGACTGGCGCTTTTGCACATTCAGTTTATTATTTTTAAAAAGGTATATGTAATATGGAATGATAATGATGATAAAATATTAATATGAAAAATATGGAATGTAGCGGTGTAATTTAAAACTTGTTAATAGTACTGTACGATAGTAAATCAAAAGTCAAATGCCCATAAATGACTACGTCGCCCAAGTCTCTTTTGGACATAGTTGGTATGCCTATGTTTTAATTTGTGGAGCATACTTAGGCTACGCTCACACTGCAACCGACTTTTTCATACGGTCTCATCAGAGAAATTCGAACGCGGCCAAAGTTTGTTTACATTCGGGTGAAATCGGATGAAATCGAGGAGCTCATTAAAAACACATGTGTGTGGATGTGTGATTGTTGCCAGACGGCCGAAGTCGGTTGCAGTGTGAGCCTAGCCTTATAAGTGTTCAAATAGAACTATCCGACCGTACCCGTAGGGTATCAAACGAGAAATGTCCGACACTAGCCGTTTACATATAAAAGGACAAATTACACTAGTTTACAGACAGACCGGCAAAAATTCTAAAAATGGTTGATTTGGACTTTATTGGCTTAGTAATGACTAATACTATGAATATTTTTTTGAATATCTACAATACTCAGATATCGACCTTTTACAATTCTATTAAAAAAAAAAAAAATCGTCAAAAATACAGTTTTCTAGATCTTGGTAATATTACGCAATTATACACACTAATTTTCGAAAAAATAAACAGTTCTGATGTTCACAACTTCGCATGAAAAAAAACATTTTTAAAATCAATTTTTTTTCAAAAATCGTAAAAATTCGACCAAATTTCGACTTTGGCCATCTATTGCTCAGCGATGGTTTGACCCACCCTTACATTTTATAAGTCGTTAGAAGTGTATTTTAATTTCCTTTCGAACGAGGTATCGCTTAGCTCCATCGCTTTTGCAACATTGGCAAAAAGAAATTTTTAATAAAGTGATACCTGAAAAAAACACAAAATTACCGATATCTCGAAAACCTACCCATACAAATAGTTTAAAAAATATGTTTTGTGCTTGGCATATCAGTGCCAATTCACCCATATACAGGAATATCTTGGTATTTTTTCAAATTACTTATTTGTAAAATAAAGTTATCATCTCCCCAACCAATATAACCATTAAACCTGGAATTTTTTCTCATATGTACATATACTTAGCGATCAAGATTCATTCTAGAAATCCATGAGCCCCAAAGTGTAAGTAGGTGTATATATTTGCGTACAAAGATACACAGATGTTTACACTTTTAACAACAAAACTTTAAAAAAATCAAAAAAAAATCAAAAATAATCAAAAAAGCCGTTTTTGATTACTTTTGATTATTTTTGGTTTTTTTGATTTTTTCTTGATTTTTTAATTTTTTTTTTATTTTTTTTTATTTTTTTATGATTGCTTTTTCTTGAAAGCAATTAAAATAATCATTACTAATTAAAAAAACCTTCTAATCAATCAATTACTAATTACTAATCAAAATTAATAGCTCTGGCTGATAATATGTTATTGGCATGTTGGCATCCTTTCGCCAAATTATTAGTTCAAACGGCTATTAAGATTTGACGATACATTTTTTCGACATCAGTGGTGAACACGAACCTTGGCATTGTAAAACGCAGCAATATTGAAAACAGATCGCTTTGTACCTTTGGTCCTGTGTACATAATCACCCCGATTCTAAATAAATTTTCCGCACGAGTTTTTTCACTTTCCGCCATTCGCATATTCCAAACAGAAAAAATATGCCGAGTTTCCTCACTTTCCACTTTTCCCCTATTCTAAACAATTCCGAAGCTTTTCGAACAAACAAAGTAGGCATTCTTAATAAAAGTGAACAGCGGAAAATTGTAACAGCTCGCTAAAAATTTCTCACCACCAAATACAAGGCGAGTTTTTGGATAAAATGTGAGTATTTCATGAGAATAAAGAAAACAACTTTACTAATTGGTATTTTTAGGTCGAAATCATCAAATAAAATGCAAACGCAATTGCTGATCCATTTAATGGAAGGGCAGCCTGGCATTGCAAGTGGATTTGTCAGAGGTGAAAAGTCTTCTCAGACCGAATTTTGGAGGAAGGTAGAAATGGAGCTGAACGCCGCGGGTCCACCATCGAAAACCATTTCTGAGTGGGAAAAGGTAACTAATAGGTTTAATTTTGTTTTAACACTGAATTTGTGTGTGTTTGGTTTAACGTTCTACATAGCAATGTTGTAGTTACTGTTGGAGCAGCACATACATACATCTTCAAAAGCGTTTTGATTGCTGCCGGAGGTATTCCTTTGCTAGTTGTTTGTTGTCCCATAAGGTGATATCACAACAAAACTTCATGTTAAGCATTTCGCAGTCGCTGTGGCGATGGGTAGTTCATAAGAGGCTGCTCGTTCTTTCAACATGTATTCAAGCAAGAATTAAACGCAAACTTTGCAATTTAACATGAACTATCTGCATAGCATTTAATTGTGGTCCCTAAGTGAAGTATAGGAGACATAAGCACACGCACCGAGCCGTTCTGAGTGCGGTGTTTTGGCAGGCCTGAAGTTGACTCCGGTACACGTCAGCAGTGTCCAAAGTCACCGCTAAGATATTTGGGGGTGAATCTTGACACGTTAGACAGGGTCACTTGTTGTTGTTGTTGTAGCGAGGTGTAGCCCTGCCTAAATGTCAGACAGGGTCATCCCGAGTGTATTGCTCTTGGCCGGGTCGATATAAGAAAACGGCCCGGGTCGTTTCGGCACGATGGGTACAGCACAAGTACTGGTACCGTTCTCGTAGAACCGGCAATACAAGAAACTAGCCGTGTAGGCTATGTAGGTTATTTAGCGTTACCCAGGGTGCACCAACTGGGAGACGACCTACTTTTAAACCCCTACAGGGTCACTTCGTGGTGTATTGCTCTTGGTCGGGTCGCTATAAAAAAAACGGCCCGGGTCTCCTTCTCCTTTTGCTTTATAGTTTTGTACTGTGCTTAATTGATTATTTTATATTTGTAGGTGTGGTCTGATCAAAAGCGGTATGTCAGACAAAAGGCAGCAGAAAATTCAAAAGCTAGAAAAGGAACAGGAGGTGGTCCTAACACAGAAAAAAAAACTCTCCGCAAATGAGCAAGCTATTTTTAATTTAATTGGGATGGAGAATTATGTAGAAGGTGTTCCATCGAAAAAATTGGGGTTCCAAAAAATCGATGATACTGAAGATTCTTTTTCCGAAGTTCCAATACTTGAGATAGACGACATAGTCGAGGAGGACAGTTTTGTGGAGTTATTGGAACCGACCGATACTGCTGAGCCGATACTGCCGAGCTCAAGTACACATTCACAAGCAAAAGGAGCTGCTGAAGTATGTTCTCCCTTACCAAAATGCACAAAGCGCATTGCAGTTGCAGCCTTGAATGACGAAATCAAAATTCAGACCGAAATGTGCTCACATATGAAAACAGCAGTTTCGGATCTGAAGGAGCAATGTACTGGAATACTGGAAATTTCAACAAGGTTGTTTAGAGTCAGTTTCTAAAAGAAAGTGTACACCATAAAATTAAAATTTTCACTACAGATTTCTTCTTTTTGAATAATTTCGCAAATTTTTACAGTAGTTGCTTTTTAAATTAAAGCTAAATTTTCTTCTTTTGTAGCTTGCTAAATTTTACTATAGAAAGATACTCATTTTAGTACGCTAACAAAATTACCTGATTTTTGGCAATTTTTTAGTTTTCATTTAAGAAGCATAGTTGTATTTTTACGAATTCGTATTCATACTTTCATACAAGATTACCGGAATTATTTAAAAAGAAGAAATTATTGGTGAAAATCGTATGGTGTACATTTTTTTTAACACTGACTGTACGTTTCTCTTCTTACTACAATGACAAAATATAACGTTTTCTTACATATATAGGCTTAACAATATATACATCCAAAATCAAACTCATTATAAAGAATGCGAACTACTTATGAAGGAAGCGAACTTGATACAAAAGGAAAAGTTGCAAGAAATTAAACTCTATCATTGAAGAATGGAAGTCGAAAACCAACGATTTGAAGACAAGATGGAGTTCAATTAAAGCTATCGACTTAAATCGACAGCAATAATACCCTTTTTAAAGTACCTACTATGTAGGTGACTGTATTGTTTTATTCAAAAAACTGAAGTACAAACTAGGTATATATTTATTTTACAATAATTATTATAAGCATCTTGCAGTAAGCAATGTAAATATACTCGGGTCTGGCATGTTCTAAGCATTTATGTAATTTTATTTGAATTTTATTTTTTTGCTTATAGAATTCTAAATTACACCACATAACTAACATTTTCCAAACCATTTTTTAACTTTTAAATTATATATGAGTTCATACATATCAAAGTCTGTAGGGACTTAGGAGATAGCAATAAATAAGTTCAATTTCTCAAAACTATCTTACGAAGAATTTGATCAGGTTTCATGTGTATAAAATTTACAATACTATAAAACACACACTTGGAATAAGCAATTGCACAAATGTGGATCTGTAACATACATATATAGTCGATATATATCAAACCTGTTTAAGTCTTTCGTAAGATAATTTTGAAAAATTGAACTTATTTATTTTTGTTTTTGCTATGATGTAGGGACTTAGGCGACTTTGATATGTATCGACTCATATTTAACGCTTAGAGCGGAGGTTTATACGTTTCACAATTTAGAATTGTATAAGCAAAAAATAAAAGTTAAAAATAAAATGGCAAAAGGGCTTATAACACGTCATCTCAATACATCGTTGCCTTATTGATATGTATATCATACCACTCTGTATAATTTTGCATTAAGCACTGTCTTCGATAAATAAAAACGCGCGTAGGTTCGATTTCACAAGTATAGAAAAACTTTATTAGAGGATTTGAGACGACAATACATATAATAATAATCAGATACAAATAATTTATTTTGTTGTTTCCTTACTAATTTAAAGGAACATATCAGCCGGATATTTTCATTTTTTGTTTGAAACAAGGATTGAAACCGTAACCGCAACGCCATTAGAACTCAGATCAGAAAGTTATAATTTATATTCAGAAAATTGCAATTCATATTCCGAATTTCCATTTGATATTCAGAAAATTAAAATAAATATTCACAAAATTTCAATTGATATTCAGAAAGCCAAATTTATATAAAAAAATTTCAAATGCGAAATACAAAGAAATTTTCTAAATATGAATTTTAACTTTCTGGATATCAATTGTAATTTTCTGAATATTTATTTTATTTTTCTGAATATAAAATGGAGTTTTCTGAACAATGTTATTTGACTTTATTATTGTATTTTTCTGAATATAAAATTAAAATTCTGAATATCAATTTTAACTTTCTGAATATCTTTTGTAATTTTCTAAATACAAATTGTAAATTTTTGAATATACACTGAAAAAGATGTAATAGTTTTCTAATAGAATGAATGTGCAAAAGCGCCAGTCTTCTGTTTAGGTTCTAGTTCGACCACTTGATGAGGACTAGTACGAAAGATCTCGAAATATTTCCTCCAGGGATATTTATGTGCATGAATACATGCATTTATATAAAAGAACTTCTTGCTTATATACATTTGTATGTTTGTGCAAGTGAATATTTATCTATGTACATATTTTTCTACAACAGTACTGGAAATAAATCAAAAATAATCAAAAGTAATCATTACTTACGGCGGCCGCCGTGGTGTAGCGGTTAAGTGTTCGGCCTTCTACACCAAGTCGTGGCGGTTCGATGCCCGTCAAAAGTAACATCAAAAATTATTTAGAAAAACAATTTTTCTAAACGGGGTTTGGCAAACTCTCCGGGTGTATTTCTACCATGAGAAGCTTCTCAGCAAAAAAGTCATTTGCTTTGCAAGTGCCGTTCGGATTCGGCAAAAAAATGTAGGTCCCGCCAACTTGTAGGTAAACTCAAAAGCAACACACCACAAGTTGGACAGAGAAGCTCGGCTAAAATCTCGTTAGAGGTTATGATAACCTGTTGGTATATCGCCATTATATATACATATAATCATTACTTTTGATTTTTTTTGATTATTTTTGAATTTTTGATTTTTTTGTTTTTTTTATTTTGACTTTTTTTTTAATTTTTTTTTAATCAATTGAAAAATAATCATTAAAAAGTGAAAGTAATTGGTAATCAGTCATTAGGTGCCTTCTCAAGAAATAACTAATGATACTGCTAATATACTACAACAACCAGTAACATTAGATTACAAAAAAAAGAAAAAATTACAAACTTTCTTTAGTTAGCAATAGCATCACGAATGCCGTTCCTTATTGATCTAGCAATTTCTAAGTTATTTTCTGAATTTACGGGTAAGTACTCCATATCATTATTGATAACTTCAAGATCACCCTCTGGTATATTCACTTTAAAATGTATGCAAATATTGTGTAAGCAACAGCAAACGTTTACAATTTTAACAGCTTTCTCAGGTGTATAATGCAGTTCTCTTGCTCCAATAATACATCTCCATCTGTTCTTTAAAACCCCATTTGTACGTTCAATTATATTTCGGCCTTTCGAATGAATTTCATTGAATCGTAATTCTGCCGACCCTTCTTCTGGTGTTCTATATGGAGTTAGAAGCCACGGCTCCAACGGGTATCCAATGTCACCTGTGGAAGTACATACATATATAAAAAATAATGTTTGAAATGTTTTTAAAAATCCTTTAATTATTATTAAGCCTGATTTACATAAAACTTTGTAAGATTCACTTCCATACAAAGTTTTGTGGAACGTAAAGCATAGGTATGGAATGTAAAGCAACTTTGTATGGAAATGACAACTTCGAAGTTTTATGTAACACGGCTCTATGTATTTCGGCCTTTAAAGTGGAGGCTTTGATGTTTCAAAAACTTTTTAAATTATGCGATTATCATTACTATTTAACTAATTACATCCCTTCAAAATGACTTGATTTTTAATGTGTTACCGTATGTTTGTGCGCTGTAGTACAAAACTCAGTGATTTGTAAATGTCTGTAATTAGCTTAGTATATATGATAATCGCATTATATAATAAGTTTTGGAAGCTTCAAAGCCTCCACTTAAAGAGAATTTTTTATTTTTATTAGAAAAGGTTTCCAAAAATTATTAGTTATATTTAACAGAAAGTAGAATATCATGTGCATATTTTATAGTACGAAATTAAATTCGGAAAAAGGAAAGTTATGACAAATTGTATGGAATAGAAATTTTGAATATGAATTGAAACTTTCTGAATATGCACCGAAAAAAAGTGTAGTGTATTGTACGACCGGCCGGGGCTCATCGCAAGCAAGTTTATGGGACCTTATCAGCGTCAGATCTCTACGATCAGTTCCAGGAGATGACCCAGACACACTAGTTAAGAAGAAGGAATGGCGTGCTTTGACAAGCAGAGGCTAAAGTAACCTAGGCGGCTAAGCGCCAAAAACGATGATAATACAAAAACGTTTTACAGGCGACCATGTAAATTTTTTTGGACACCTACCGCAATTTAATTGAAGAAATTATTTTACCTAACAGCAAAAATTTCTTTGATGGTCCGGAAAATTTTTCTTCAAAGCATTTTTTAGCTTCGCTGACATTCCAAACAAAGGAGTCGTGACAAGCGCCAGGATGAGAAGCATCAACGCAGCGTATCTTTAACTCATGATCACAAATCTGTAATATTTGAAATTAATTTATGTATAACATATATATATCCTTTCACTAATTACCAGCATCACATTCAAACTAAAATGTCCCTTTCTGTTGTAATACAGGTGTTTATTTGCTGTCGGGGCTATAATACGCACATGAGTGCCATCAACACATCCTACAACACCTGGTATTTTATATTTTTGATAAAAGGCCACTGCTATTTCCCTTTTTTCTTCTTGTGTTGTAGGGAATTGTACCCATCGTGGGCAGAGATCCAAGTACTTTTGTCAATACCTTGCTAAAGCTTGATTGCGCCAACCCAACATCGTGGTCCTTACCTACGCCTGTTTGGTAACCACCCTCCGCAAAAAAACGCAGACAAGCGCTAAGCATCACGATTGGAGGAATGGAAAACTTCTTGTTACCTGCAGGTGTATGTGTCGTCAGGACGTCAAGCACATATTTAAAAGCAGGCTTAATTAACCTGTAATATTTCTCAAACCTATAATCGAAACAATTAAATTAAATAAAAGTTTGAACACGGATTTACTCACAAAGATTGAGGCAGCTCGAATTGATTCATTGCATCGCGCAATTTCCTCCGGACTATCCTCTGGGAGTTTGCCAAGTGCTCCTCGTCGTTTATAAGCTCATTTGCTATCAAATTGAGCGCCAAACTATTCATATTTAATTTTTATGTTCACTTCATTTCTATTTTGCACAATTTTATTTTATAATAATTTGTATATAATGTGACATTTCACATAAACAGCTGATTTTGAAAGTAAGAAATTCCGATCCGCCAAATCACTGTCTCACTATGCATTTAAAATATGCGGATTTCCCACCGTGAGAAATAAATTCCGCACGTGAAGAATTCCGCTGATTATTTAGAATCAGGCTGAATATCATTTAGGGAGTGACCGGTCGATGTTTTCGCAGATGCGTCAAATATCACGCGAAGTTTTGTGGTTGTGCTCTCTGGTCTCAGTATACAGTGATGAGGTATGAAATCGTATCTGCTGATATTTTCGTCATGTGCCCCATTCGTCCATGAACTTGACGTACTCTGTCCTCACTTGGGGATTTTTCTGAAGTCGACGTTCCAATGATAGGAACCTGTTGAGCGCTATTGGGTGCGAGTCCCCCAGAACCCTGGGGTCCTGATGGAATGGTATTTTCACTGTGAACAAAGTGCTCCTCACACTTTTCCTCGTCCAGAGATAATGACTTCTTGTTGCCTTTTACCTCTTCCAGTTCCCAGAGTTTCGAGATAGAGGTTTCTAGGGACTCGTCCGCCAAGCACATCCCACAGGATGCATCTTTTGGGCTTCCTTCGTTGAGCCTGCCAGACACAATCTATCCGAGTGCAGTATTTTGCATTATTGGTAGATGCGGGGATAGCTTGATCTGCCCAATGGTGAGAAGCTGGTTATAGTGCTCAGCTCCCAAAAGTAGATCTATTTTGTCAGGGCGATTGAAGTTTGGATCCGCTAACTGGAGATGCCTTGGTAGTGACCATTTTTCAGTATTAATGAATTGCGATGGTTGAGGCGAGATGATGCGAGGAAGGACGAGCGTTTCAATGCGTGCTGTGAAGCTCGTGTTTCGAGAATGTAAGGCAACGTTCACTCTATTTTGTGTTTTTGTTTTAGTTGCCCCGATCCCGGTGATATTGACATGTGACGTTTTCAGTGGTAACCTGAGCCGTTTTACCATACGTTCTGTTATGAAGTTTACCTGTGACCCTGAGTCTAATAACGCGCGGCATTCAACTTCTGTGGCGTCTGTTTTGATTATAACTACTGCTGTGCTCAATAGGACGTATGGCCTTGGTCCACCTTTATCCGTCGCGGTGAGTGAATCTGCTTCAGAACTTCGTGATGAGGTGGATGCCGCTGAGGCAGCGTCTGGCGTCCTTTTTCTGGTTACTTCCGCTGATGCTGCTGATGTCCTCCCGATTTTGGGCTCACCTTCGTGACTAAGGCTTGGCCTTGATGAGTTTCTGCTCGTTTCCAGGTGCAAAAGTGAATTATGTTCCTTGTTGCATTTCATGCATACTCTTGACTTGCAAGTCTTAGAGGAGTGCCCAGGTCTCATGCAGTTTACGCATAGTTTTTGTCTTTGGACGTAATTGGGCCGTTCATTTGGTGTCATTGTTTGAAATTCTTGGCACCGAAACAAAAGGTGGCTTCCATTGCGGCAGAGCGAGCAGGAGGTTTCCTTTGGTGCGGCGGCGGCCGCACATGTTTTTGACACGAACTTTTCCTTCTGTCCCATTGCTTCCCATGATTGAAAGCGGGCTTCAAGAAAGTTCAGGAAATTGTTCAGTCCTTGAACTTCCTTCGGGTTTAATATTGAACGTTCGTATAATATGTGCGTACCCCGATCCAATTTTTTTGTGAGCAAGTGTATTAAGTTGGGGTCCCAAGTGGCTGTAGGCATGCCCATGTTTACTAATGCATGCAAGCATTCTTTTGTTACATCATGCAACCTTTTAATTGATGTGGACGTTGCTGTGATTGCTCTAGTAATTGGTTCATAATGGATGCAACAAGAACCCGTTTATTGTTATATCTATTTTGTAGCAGCTTCCAGGCTGTTTCGTAATTTTCGGCAGTGGCTGATAGGTGGCTTATTAGTTGTTCGGCTTCCCCACATAGGTTTGACTTTAAATACCACATTTTTTGAACTGTGGGGATCGCTTGTTTGTCTACCAGTTGGGAGAAGAGGTCAAAGAATGCTGTCCATTTTAAGTATTCCCCATTAAATTTGGGGATTGTTATTTTTGGAAGCTGAATCGTTTTATTTTTGACCGTTTCCTCAATTGTATCTGCCGTATTTTCCTTGAGCTTGAAATTGCTATAAACCGATGCTTCGACAGTCGTGTAAGACTCCATGTCATACCCATCTCTTACAGGATCTATGCTGTCTTCCCCTATCGTGAAGTGGAGCTCTTGTATTTGCTCCCAAAGTTTCTCTTTTAGCTTCATGTTTGCCGCTGTAGGGTCCATTTCGAGGAGCCGTTTTAGTGATGCTATCATCACGTTTTGTCTTCTTATGGCTGAAGACAATTCTGGTTTCCGAGAGGGAGCGTAGGTACTTCCGGGAAGACCTTTCGTTTGCTCGTCCGGTGTTTGGGTTTTGAGAGGTTCCGTCATGCCGGACTCCATTATTTCCTTGTACTTTGATGCCAACTCGGATATTTGTTTGTAGTATCCGGTGGTGAAATATTGGTGGCTGGGATCCATATCTGCGAGGCAACGGATTTTATTGTCCGTTACCTCAAATTCGGCCCACGCTATGTCTAAGCGTTCGAGGCGCTCTTTGTAATATACAGGCGTTTTCCTCGCTGCTGAATCCTTTTTGAAGTTACGGATTATTGTCTCTATCAGCTCTCCAGTTGTACTTTGGGAGGCTGTCAATGTCTCCATTGTCTCTTCATTGGTTGGAGCCATATCGAAATTGATTCTGATGCTGGCTAACTGAATTGGCAAGATTGAGGGTGAGTCAGAAGTTGCTGACGTTGTCGCTCGAGTCGTTGCGTGTTCGGGATTACAAACTGGCGGAGATGCCGAGTTGTTCAGATCACGTCGGGGTCACCAAAATGTTTGGAGCGGCTGATTTGCCGTCCTGAGTTAAGGATCGAGTGGAATGGCATAGGTGCCAAACCACGTACAAATAATAGGACTCGAGGTGGTCGCACCAGGAGTTTGGGTTTTATGGTGGGTTAGTCAAGGCAGTGGCACCAAGACTTGTTTAGCAATAACGTCAGGCACTTGAACCTGGTTATTTAAGGCGATGGGAGAAATGGCGATGGAAGCAATTGCGCTATATGATTAAAGAACAAGTAGCTTTAGGTTTGCTGGTCATGCATTTCTCAAATCTTTATTCTAAATTCTTAGCTTATATACAAATTAGATCTTACAATTATGCTGACTAGTGCATTGCTCTTGACTTCCGCAATACTAGGTCACTAGTCAGCAGTCTTCCGTTCTAGGTCGTCAGTAAGTGAAATTGCTGACCACCGTACTAGGTCGCCAGCTGTCGCAACTGCTGACACCAGCGGTTGCAATGCTGACGCTAGCGACGGCACACTTATTGACGGCCGTGAGCTTAAATATGACGGAATCGCTACTCAGCACTTTTGCTTGTTCTTGAATTTCATGCAAACAAATATGCCTGTGTCTGCATATTTGGACAGAAATGAACAAAATGTTTCTAAGACCTTGGCAACATTTTTTACTGCAAAGAGATGATTACTTTTTTATTCCAAATATTGAGAGTGTAACCCCAAATAGTTTATAGCCGGGTAGCGAAATTTTCACGTGAAGGCAATACCAAGCCTTAAGTAAAAAGAGTTCTGTTTTTTCAAAAAAAATGTATGGTCACCGTAACTATGTAGTATGAAATTGATAATTCCTGACTAGTATGAATTCAGCCAGAAAATTCTAGTTGTATACTAGAAATGAAAGGTGTTCTTTGTTTGTTTCATTGTTCAACCTCAAGAAATTAAGTTTATGTGGGGGTGCCACCCCCCCTTTTCCCATAACCCCTACTTACGGTTTTGATTCTATAGCGATTTCCAGGTCCTTACCTTAGACCCTTTCACAGATATTCTGCTTGAAATTTTAAGTTTGTATGGAAAATGCCACGCCCCTATTTCACATAACCCCCCTCTTTATGTGTGAGAACGCTTTTGATATCATATAGGTCTATACCAATTCCCAGGTCCCTACCTTGAACTACTACTAATCTTGGCTTGCGTCATAATGACGCTTAACCGCCTAGGCGATTTTGGCCGTTTCGTATCAAAGCACGCCAGTCATTCCTTTTTAGCGATAACTGACGCCAATTGCAAACCCCAAGGGAGTTCAAGTCATCCTCCACCTGTTGTTTCCAGTCGAGGTCTCCCCCTTCCTCTGCTGCCGAATTCGGGTGTCGACAGGAAAACTTTCTGTGCTGGTGCTTCTTTGTCCATTCGCATAACATGACCCAGCCAGCGGAGCCTTTGGGCTTTAATTCGCTGAACTATGGTCAGGTCTGCGTAAAGCTCGTACAGCTCATCGTTAAATTTCCTTCGATACTCGCCGTTGGCATCACGGGAAGGACCATAAATCTTCCGGAGAACTTTTCTCTCAAATACTCCAAGGGCCATCTCATCTTCTCTTGACACTGTCCATGATTCCGAGCCGTACATCAGGACTGGTATGATGAGAGACTTATAGAGCGTGATCTTTGCTTGTCGAGAGGGGACTTTACTTGGCAGGTGCGCCGATTCTTTCTTTGATGACAGCAATTACTTCGTCTTGTCCTCGTTGACCGCAAGACCCACTTTTTTCGCTTCCTTATCCAACCCAGAGAAAGCAGCGCTTACGGCGCGGCTGTTAAGGCCAATGATATCAATATCATCGGCATACGCCAGCAATTGCACGCTCTTGTAGAAGATTGTGCCATTGCGGTTTAGCTCTGCTGCTCGAATTATCTTCTCCAGCATCAGGTTAAAGAAATCGCACGAAAGGGAGTCACCCTGTCTGAAACCTCGTTTGGTTTCAAATTGGTCAGAGAGGTCCTTCCCGATTCTGACGGAGCTGGTGGTTTTGATCAACGTCATTTGGCAAAGCCGTAACACCAAGTGTGAACTCTTCTTTTGACAACACACATTAAAATGTCGGTTTGTTTACATCCTGCACATATTAAAATGTCGCCAGCACAGAATAACAGAAAAGCAAATGGCGTTGTTTAACATCCTGCACACAGGAGGTTTCCTTTGGTGCGGTGGCGGCCGCACATGTTTTTGACACGAACTTTTCCTTCTGTCCCATTGCTTCCCATGATTGAAAGCGGGCTTCAAGAAAGTTCAGGAAATTGTTCAGTCCTTGAACTTCCTTCGGGTTTAATATTGAACGTTCGTATAATATGTGCGTACCCCGATCCAATTTTTTTGTGAGCAAGTGTATTAAGTTGGGGTCCCAAGTGGCTGTAGGCATGCCCATGTTTACTAATGCATGCAAGCATTCTTTTGTTACATCATGCAACCATTTAATTGATGTGGACGTTGCTGTGATTGTTGGTTGCTCTAGTAATTGGTTCATAATGGATGCAACAAGAACCCGTTTATTGTTATATCTATTTTGTAGCAGCTTCCAGGTTGTTTCGTAATTTTCGGCAGTGGCTGATAGGTGGCTTATTAGTTGTTCGGCTTCCCCACATAGGTTTGACTTTAAATACCACATTTTTTGAACTGTGGGGATCGCTTGTTTGTCTACCAGTTGGGAGAAGAGGTCAAAGAATGCTGTCCATTTTAAGTATTCCCCATTAAATTTGGGGATTGTTATTTTTGGAAGCTGAATCGTTTTATTTTTGACCGTTTCCTCAATTGTATCTGCCGTATTTTCCTTGAGCTTGAAATTGCTATAAACCGATGCTTCGACAGTCGTGTAAGACTCCATGTCATACCCATCTCTTACAGGATCTATGCTGTCTTCCCCTATCGTGAAGTGGAGCTCTTGTATTTGCTCCCAAAGTTTCTCTTTTAGCTTCATGTTTGCCGCTGTAGGGTCCATTTCGAGGAGCCGTTTTAGTGATGCTATCATCACGTTTTGTCTTCTTATGGCTGAAGACAATTCTGGTTTCCGAGAGGGAGCGTAGGTACTTCCGGGAAGACCTTTCGTTTGCTCGTCCGGTGTTTGGGTTTTGAGAGGTTCCGTCATGCCGGACTCCATTATTTCCTTGTACTTTGATGCCAACTCGGATATTTGTTTGTAGTATCCGGTGGTGAAATATTGGTGGCTGGGATCCATATCTGCGAGGCAACGGATTTTATTGTCCGTTACCTCAAATTCGGCCCACGCTATGTCTAAGCGTTCGAGGCGCTCTTTGTAATATACAGGCGTTTTCCTCGCTGCTGAATCCTTTTTGAAGTTACGGATTATTGTCTCTATCAGCTCTCCAGTTGTACTTTGGGAGGCTGTCAATGTCTCCATTGTCTCTTCATTGGGTAGAGCCATATCGAAATTGATTCTGATGCTGGCTAACTGAATTGGCAAGATTGAGGGTGAGTCAGAAGTTGCTGACGTTGTCGCTCGAGTCGTTGCGTGTTCGGGATTACAAACTGGCGGAGATGCCGAGTTGTTCAGATCACGTCGGGGTCACCAAAATGTTTGGAGCGGCTGATTTGCCGTCCTGAGTTAAGGATCGAGTGGAATGGCATAGGTGCCAAACCACGTACAAATAATAGGACTCGAGGTGGTCGCACCAGGAGTTTGGGTTGTATGGTGGGTTAGTCAAGGCAGTGGCACCAAGACTTGTTTAGCAATAACGTCAGGCACTTGAACCTGGTTATTTAAGGCGATGGGAGAAATGGCGATGGAAGCAATTGCGCTATATGATTAAAGAACAAGTAGCTTTAGGTTTGCTGGTCATGCATTTCTCAAATCTTTATTCTAAATTCTTAGCTTATATACAAATTAGATCTTACAATTATGCTGACTAGTGCATTGCTCTTGACTTCCGCAATACTAGGTCACTAGTCAGCAGTCTTCCGTTCTAGGTCGTCAGTAAGTGAAATTGCTGACCACCGTACTAGGTCGCCAGCTGTCGCAACTGCTGACACCAGCGGTTGCAATGCTGACGCTAGCGACGGCACACTTATTGACGGCCGTGAGCTTAAATATGACGGAATCGCTACTCAGCACTTTTGCTTGTTCTTGAATTTCATGCAAACAAATATGCCTGTGTCTGCATATTTGGACAGAAATGAACAAAATGTTTCTAAGACCTTGGCAACATTTTTTACTGCAAAGAGATGATTACTTTTTTATTCCAAATATTGAGAGTGTAACCCCAAATAGTTTATAGCCGGGTAGCGAAATTTTCACGTGAAGGCAATACCAAGCCTTAAGTAAAAAGAGTTCTGTTTTTTCAAAAAAAATGTATGGTCACCGTAACTATGTAGTATGAAATTGATAATTCCTGACTAGTATGAATTCAGCCAGAAAATTCTAGTTGTATACTAGAAATGAAAGGTGTTCTTTGTTTGTTTCATTGTTCAACCTCAAGAAATTAAGTTTATGTGGGGGTGCCACCCCCCCTTTTCCCATAACCCCTACTTACGGTTTTGATTCTATAGCGATTTCCAGGTCCTTACCTTAGACCCTTTCACAGATATTCTGCTTGAAATTTTAAGTTTGTATGGAAAATGCCACGCCCCTATTTCACATAACCCCCCTCTTTATGTGTGAGAACGCTTTTGATATCATATAGGTCTATACCAATTCCCAGGTCCCTACCTTGAACTACTACTAATCTTGGCTTGCGTCATAATGACGCTTAACCGCCTAGGCGATTTTGGCCGTTTCGTATCAAAGCACGCCAGTCATTCCTTTTTAGCGATAACTGACGCCAATTGCAAACCCAGGGAAGGGAGTTCAAGTCATCCTCCACCTGTTGTTTCCAGTCGAGGTCTCCCCCTTCCTCTGCTGCCGAATTCGGGTGTCGACAGGAAAACTTTCTGTGCTGGTGCTTCTTTGTCCATTCGCATAATATGACCCAGCCAGCGGAGCCTTTGGGCTTTAATTCGCTGAACTATGGTCAGGTCTGCGTAAAGCTCGTACAGCTCATCGTTAAATTTCCTTCGATACTCGCCGTTGGCATCACGGGAAGGACCATAAATCTTCCGGAGAACTTTTCTCTCAAATACTCCAAGGGCCATCTCATCTTCTCTTGACACTGTCCATGATTCCGAGCCGTACATCAGGACTGGTATGATGAGAGACTTATAGAGCGTGATCTTTGCTTGTCGAGAGGGGACTTTACTTGGCAGGTGCGCCGATTCTTTCTTTGATGACAGCAATTACTTCGTCTTGTCCTCGTTGACCGCAAGACCCACTTTTTTCGCTTCCTTATCCAACCCAGAGAAAGCAGCGCTTACGGCGCGGCTGTTAAGGCCAATGATATCAATATCATCGGCATACGCCAGCAATTGCACGCTCTTGTAGAAGATTGTGCCATTGCGGTTTAGCTCTGCTGCTCGAATTATCTTCTCCAGCATCAGGTTAAAGAAATCGCACGAAAGGGAGTCACCCTGTCTGAAACCTCGTTTGGTTTCAAATTGGTCAGAGAGGTCCTTCCCGATTCTGACGGAGCTGGTGGTTTTGATCAACGTCATTTGGCAAAGCCGTAACACCAAGTGTGAACTCTTCTTTTGACAACACACATTAAAATGTCGGTTTGTTTACATCCTGCACATATTAAAATGTCGCCAGCACAGAATAACAGAAAAGCAAATGGCGTTGTTTAACATCCTGCACACATCAACATGGCGGTCTCCTATCTTTTACCTAATGGTAGAAAGAGATGGGAAGATGGAAAGAAGTGAGACAAAAAAGGAAATTAAAAACAGGTGACTAAACTCACTTTGAAGTTTTCACGACTATGTCTATGATATCACACTTGTTATTAACCACAATCTCAAACAGGTGTTAAACTCATTTTGGAATTTTGACGTCAATGCAGAAGAGTTTACACTTGGTATTGATACACAATGATTCAGATATGGCAGCATACAGGCAACTCCTTTTTGCGCTATCAATAGCGGCTTTAAAATCGACAAAGAGATGGTGAGTGTCGATTCTTTTATCATGGGTCTTCTCCAGGATTTGGCGTATCGTGAAAATCTGGTCGATGGAAGTCTTACCAGGTCTAAAGCCACACTGATAAGGTCCAATCAGTTTGTCTACGATGGGCTTCCGTATTTCACACAATACGCTAGAAAGAACCTTATATGCGATATTAAGAAGACTGATTCCGCGGTAGTTGGTGGGGTTAGCGGGATCGCCTTTCTTGTGGATTGGGCAGACCACACTTAAATTCCCATGTGGAGGCATGCACTCATCTGACCATATTCTGCATAAGAGCTGATGCATGCTTTTTACCAGCTTTTCGCCTCCGTGTTTGAACAGCTCGGCGGGTAGTCCGTCTTTCCCAGGCGATTTGTGGTTTTTGAGCCGGGATATTGCTATCCTCACTTCATCATAGTCAGGTGGTGGGACGACTTTTCCATCGTCAGGGATTGGGGTATCGGGTTCGACGTCTCCCTCGCAATTTAGCAGTGAGGAGAAGTGTTCCCTCCATAATTTAAGTACATTCTGTACGTCGGTTACCAGGTCGCCGTTATTGTCCTTACAGGAACTTGCCCCGGTCTTTAAACCTTCCGTCATCCGCCGGATCTTTTCATAGAATTTTCGGGCATCATTCCTGTCAGCCAGCATCTCAAGCTCCTCACACTCACCCCTTTCGGCCTCACGTTTCTATTTTTTGAAAAGGCGTCTCTCTTCCTTCTTTGCCTCACGATAGCGTTGCCATACACTGCGGGTTGCGCCCGTTCGCAACGTCTCCCTGCATGCAGCGTCCTTTTTGACCGAGGCTGCGGTGCATTCCTCATCGTACCAGTTGTTCTTGCGGGCTTGCTGAAACCCTATAGTGGCCTCAGCGGCGGTACGCAACGAGTGAGAGATATGCTTCCATTGCTCGGTTACATCGCTAGGTCGAGGATTGCTCTCTGATAGCAGGTGTGAGAGTCGAGTGGAGAAATTATCAGCTGCCTGTGTCACGTGCAGCTTCTCGACGTCAAACTTTCCTTCCGTTACTGTGCGTACTTTCTTCGCTGCACAGAGGCGTGTGCGTATCTTGGCTGCAACAAGATAATGGTCCGAGTCGATATTGGGACCGTTACCTCAAATTCGGCCCACGCTATGTCTAAGCGTTCGAGGCGCTCTTTGTAATATACAGGCGTTTTCCTCGCTGCTGAATCCTTTTTGAAGTTACGGATTATTGTCTCTATCAGCTCTCCAGTTGTACTTTGGGAGGCTGTCAATGTCTCCATTGTCTCTTCATTGGGTAGAGCCATATCGAAATTGATTCTGATGCTGGCTAACTGAATTGGCAAGATTGAGGGTGAGTCAGAAGTTGCTGACGTTGTCGCTCGAGTCGTTGCGTGTTCGGGATTACAAACTGGCGGAGATGCCGAGTTGTTCAGATCACGTCGGGGTCACCAAAATGTTTGGAGCGGCTGATTTGCCGTCCTGAGTTAAGGATCGAGTGGAATGGCATAGGTGCCAAACCACGTACAAATAATAGGACTCGAGGTGGTCGCACCAGGAGTTTGGGTTGTATGGTGGGTTAGTCAAGGCAGTGGCACCAAGACTTGTTTAGCAATAACGTCAGGCACTTGAACCTGGTTATTTAAGGCGATGGGAGAAATGGCGATGGAAGCAATTGCGCTATATGATTAAAGAACAAGTAGCTTTAGGTTTGCTGGTCATGCATTTCTCAAATCTTTATTCTAAATTCTTAGCTTATATACAAATTAGATCTTACAATTATGCTGACTAGTGCATTGCTCTTGACTTCCGCAATACTAGGTCACTAGTCAGCAGTCTTCCGTTCTAGGTCGTCAGTAAGTGAAATTGCTGACCACCGTACTAGGTCGCCAGCTGTCGCAACTGCTGACACCAGCGGTTGCAATGCTGACGCTAGCGACGGCACACTTATTGACGGCCGTGAGCTTAAATATGACGGAATCGCTACTCAGCACTTTTGCTTGTTCTTGAATTTCATGCAAACAAATATGCCTGTGTCTGCATATTTGGACAGAAATGAACAAAATGTTTCTAAGACCTTGGCAACATTTTTTACTGCAAAGAGATGATTACTTTTTTATTCCAAATATTGAGAGTGTAACCCCAAATAGTTTATAGCCGGGTAGCGAAATTTTCACGTGAAGGCAATACCAAGCCTTAAGTAAAAAGAGTTCTGTTTTTTCAAAAAAAATGTATGGTCACCGTAACTATGTAGTATGAAATTGATAATTCCTGACTAGTATGAATTCAGCCAGAAAATTCTAGTTGTATACTAGAAATGAAAGGTGTTCTTTGTTTGTTTCATTGTTCAACCTCAAGAAATTAAGTTTATGTGGGGGTGCCACCCCCCCTTTTCCCATAACCCCTACTTACGGTTTTGATTCTATAGCGATTTCCAGGTCCTTACCTTAGACCCTTTCACAGATATTCTGCTTGAAATTTTAAGTTTGTATGGAAAATGCCACGCCCCTATTTCACATAACCCCCCTCTTTATGTGTGAGAACGCTTTTGATATCATATAGGTCTATACCAATTCCCAGGTCCCTACCTTGAACTACTACTAATCTTGGCTTGCGTCATAATGACGCTTAACCGCCTAGGCGATTTTGGCCGTTTCGTATCAAAGCACGCCAGTCATTCCTTTTTAGCGATAACTGACGCCAATTGCAAACCCAGGGAAGGGAGTTCAAGTCATCCTCCACCTGTTGTTTCCAGTCGAGGTCTCCCCCTTCCTCTGCTGCCGAATTCGGGTGTCGACAGGAAAACTTTCTGTGCTGGTGCTTCTTTGTCCATTCGCATAATATGACCCAGCCAGCGGAGCCTTTGGGCTTTAATTCGCTGAACTATGGTCAGGTCTGCGTAAAGCTCGTACAGCTCATCGTTAAATTTCCTTCGATACTCGCCGTTGGCATCACGGGAAGGACCATAAATCTTCCGGAGAACTTTTCTCTCAAATACTCCAAGGGCCATCTCATCTTCTCTTGACACTGTCCATGATTCCGAGCCGTACATCAGGACTGGTATGATGAGAGACTTATAGAGCGTGATCTTTGCTTGTCGAGAGGGGACTTTACTTGGCAGGTGCGCCGATTCTTTCTTTGATGACAGCAATTACTTCGTCTTGTCCTCGTTGACCGCAAGACCCACTTTTTTCGCTTCCTTATCCAACCCAGAGAAAGCAGCGCTTACGGCGCGGCTGTTAAGGCCAATGATATCAATATCATCGGCATACGCCAGCAATTGCACGCTCTTGTAGAAGATTGTGCCATTGCGGTTTAGCTCTGCTGCTCGAATTATCTTCTCCAGCATCAGGTTAAAGAAATCGCACGAAAGGGAGTCACCCTGTCTGAAACCTCGTTTGGTTTCAAATTGGTCAGAGAGGTCCTTCCCGATTCTGACGGAGCTGGTGGTTTTGATCAACGTCATTTGGCAAAGCCGTAACACCAAGTGTGAACTCTTCTTTTGACAACACACATTAAAATGTCGGTTTGTTTACATCCTGCACATATTAAAATGTCGCCAGCACAGAATAACAGAAAAGCAAATGGCGTTGTTTAACATCCTGCACACATCAACATGGCGGTCTCCTATCTTTTACCTAATGGTAGAAAGAGATGGGAAGATGGAAAGAAGTGAGACAAAAAAGGAAATTAAAAACAGGTGACTAAACTCACTTTGAAGTTTTCACGACTATGTCTATGATATCACACTTGTTATTAACCACAATCTCAAACAGGTGTTAAACTCATTTTGGAATTTTGACGTCAATGCAGAAGAGTTTACACTTGGTATTGATACACAATGATTCAGATATGGCAGCATACAGGCAACTCCTTTTTGCGCTATCAATAGCGGCTTTAAAATCGACAAAGAGATGGTGAGTGTCGATTCTTTTATCATGGGTCTTCTCCAGGATTTGGCGTATCGTGAAAATCTGGTCGATGGAAGTCTTACCAGGTCTAAAGCCACACTGATAAGGTCCAATCAGTTTGTCTACGATGGGCTTCCGTATTTCACACAATACGCTAGAAAGAACCTTATATGCGATATTAAGAAGACTGATTCCGCGGTAGTTGGTGGGGTTAGCGGGATCGCCTTTCTTGTGGATTGGGCAGACCACACTTAAATTCCCATGTGGAGGCATGCACTCATCTGACCATATTCTGCATAAGAGCTGATGCATGCTTTTTACCAGCTTTTCGCCTCCGTGTTTGAACAGCTCGGCGGGTAGTCCGTCTTTCCCAGGCGATTTGTGGTTTTTGAGCCGGGATATTGCTATCCTCACTTCATCATAGTCAGGTGGTGGGACGACTTTTCCATCGTCAGGGATTGGGGTATCGGGTTCGACGTCTCCCTCGCAATTTAGCAGTGAGGAGAAGTGTTCCCTCCATAATTTAAGTACATTCTGTACGTCGGTTACCAGGTCGCCGTTATTGTCCTTACAGGAACTTGCCCCGGTCTTTAAACCTTCCGTCATCCGCCGGATCTTTTCATAGAATTTTCGGGCATCATTCCTGTCAGCCAGCATCTCAAGCTCCTCACACTCACCCCTTTCGGCCTCACGTTTCTATTTTTTGAAAAGGCGTCTCTCTTCCTTCTTTGCCTCACGATAGCGTTGCCATACACTGCGGGTTGCGCCCGTTCGCAACGTCTCCCTGCATGCAGCGTCCTTTTTGACCGAGGCTGCGGTGCATTCCTCATCGTACCAGTTGTTCTTGCGGGCTTGCTGAAACCCTATAGTGGCCTCAGCGGCGGTACGCAACGAGTGAGAGATATGCTTCCATTGCTCGGTTACATCGCTAGGTCGAGGATTGCTCTCTGATAGCAGGTGTGAGAGTCGAGTGGAGAAATTATCAGCTGCCTGTGTCACGTGCAGCTTCTCGACGTCAAACTTTCCTTCCGTTACTGTGCGTACTTTCTTCGCTGCACAGAGGCGTGTGCGTATCTTGGCTGCAACAAGATAATGGTCCGAGTCGATATTGGGACCGCGTAGGGTACACACGTCTAGAACGGTGGAGCTGTGTCTGCCGTCGATCATGACATGATCAATCTGGTTTCTTGTTCTTTGATCAGGGGACAGCCAGGTGGCTTGGTGTATTCGCTTATGTTGGAACCTAGTACTACTGATGACCATATTGCGGGATGCGGCGAAGTCAATCAACCTAGTGCCGTTGGGGGATGTTATATCGTGGAGACTGAATTTTCCAACTGTAGGACCAAAGACTCCTTCCTTGCCCACCTTGGCATTAAAGTCGCTGAGCACGATTTTGATATCATGCAGGGGGCAGCGATCATAGGCTTGTTCAAGTTTATCGTAGAAGGAGTCCTTCTCTGCGTCGTCCGTCTCCTCAGTCGGCGCATAGGCGCAGATAAATGTTATGTTGAAAAACCTCGCCTTGAAGCGGATCGCAGCGAGACGCTCGTCCACAGCAGTGAACCCTAGTACTTGGCGGCGAAGTCTCTTTCCCACCACAAATCCTACACCACGCGCTTTGCCGCGTATCTGGCCACTGTAGTATATGTCACAAGAACCGATGGTCATCTTTCCTTGCCCCGTCCATCGCATTTCCAGCAGGGCGGTGATGTCGGCATTTGCGCCTATGAGGACATCAACCAGTCGGGCAGCGGTACCGTCCCTTGAAAGGGTCCGGACATTCCCGGTACATGCCCTAATATCCAAATCATTATGCCTTATTCGTTTTGCCGGGTCGTCAACAATAAAGGGGGTTCTCATCCGAGGCTTTCAATTCGTTTTCATTGGAATTCAGTTTTTTACGTGGCGGGTTCCAAACCCAGCGCACAACCCATTTCAGGGTTTTTGGAAAATATTTACACATTTATATCGCGAGCCGCTTGTTTCAAGACAGACGCCCGATTGCAGCCGCACCTCATGGTGAACAGACGCTACGCAAAAACCGCGGTGAGTCCTTAAACCAAGTATGTCAGACTGGCCCCACCGGGGCTCCCTCTCTTTCTGCCGCGAGCCTAGATAGCTCACGTTGCCCAGAGTGTACGAACGGGGACGCAAGAGTCGGGATTGGGCAAGGTCGCTCAGCAACCAGCCCAATTACACTCCAATTCTAATCTAAATATAAAATTTAAACATTAGATGTAGGATAATCCAAAATTTTGTACGGGAGTCCAGATTTTCCGTCCAAAGCCTGGAACCGGCATACCGGATGATAAAACTTTTAGGCAGGCCATGTGGTACGTGTCTCTGTCTACAACTTTGTCAAAGACGAGAAATGTGAGATAATTGCAAAAAAGTGATTTTCGAGGCCTTTGACCCACAAAAAGAACAAAAAAAAAGCCTCTGCCCAATTTTCAGATCCTGAACCCTTTCACAGATATTCTACTTGAAAAATTTAGTTTGTGTGATAACCCCCTTTTTAGTTATAAACCTTCTCCACATGTTTCTCTTCAATGTGGCAAAGTTTGGTTAAAATCGGTTCAGCCATTCTCCGCAAAGTTCATCACAACGCGAAAAACGTGAGTCGTTCCTTTAGTGATATTAAAAAAATCAGTTTGCAAATGACAATGGACCAATTTTGAATCTGAAAAAATCAACTATTTACATAGAAAAGTCTAAATTTTTTTGTTAAAATTATCGATATAAAACAAGTCAGAATTTGCCAGTAACCGGACAGTTTTTCCAAAAACCGGACAATAAAAACCCAGTTACCGGACACTTATTATCTATATATATAAAAATTAATTGGCGTTCGTATAACTCGCAATTGGATTCACCGATTTCGAAATTTTTTTTTTAATGTCTTCTATCCGATTCTGGTACCATGTACATCACAAATTTTTTTTTATTAAACCTTAATTAAAGAATATTTTACCCATTTGTTTGTTTTCTTTAATTTTTTCGATTGGACTTAGTGTTTCATTTATAAAAAAAATTTCATTGAAAAAATACCTTATTAATAATACTTTAGCTGTTAAATCTGTTGCAGAAACAGAAATAACTAAACTGAAGATATAAAATTAGACGAAAATTAGATATTGCCTGCGTTGTTTTCTCCTTACACATATGATGCTTTCTAAAATCAAAATGATGCTTTGTAAAATCAAATTGATGCTTTCGAAAGTACAATTGATGCTTTCTAAAACCAAATTGATGCTTTCTAAAATCAAATTGATGCTTTCGAACTACAATTGGAAAGGTGTATATTTTTTTAATTCGATACGCACAACTGAAATATTAAAAAAAATACTATACTAAACTTATGGAAACAATGTAAACGATTAAAACCAATTGGTTTTTGATTTTCGCCATATCCCTTATCTCTTAAAGTTAGTGATGGCGAATTTTCGCATATTTTTAAGCTTATGTGTAATTTGCTGCCAATTTTTTTTTTCATTTTCTTCGTTTTAATCAAATTGTCACTTCTTTATGGTTACTACATTCGAAAAATTGGCGCAGTTTATTCCAAGCGAACCGCGAGTAATCAACTAAAAATTTTGTGATTTAACTATATAAAAAGAGGAAAGTGTATTTAAAAATATTATTGTGGACGAGAAAAAGGACTCAATATAACAAAAAGTTGAATTTGTTTTTTAAGTGAACTAAAAGTGATCTATAACTATAACTTAAAATGATCTATAGTTACAACTTAAAGTGAACTATTACTAAAAGTGAACTATAACTAAATGCGAACTATAACTAAAAGGGTGCGCCAATTGTGGAAATAGGCAGTATCAAAATAAGTTAATTTAAGCATACAATGCACTCTTTCGCATTATTTTGTACTCTTAACTAGGAACTTCTGTTTCAAAAGTTCATATTTAAGACCTTATGGTTTAATTTAATTCTTCTTATTTGTATTTTATGTTGTTTCTTTTTTTTGTGTCATGAAAGAAATTAACAAAATACCTACGTTTCTTTGTTGTTTTAAATGAAAATCGGATGTCGTAAAACTAGCTAAATGGATTTTTTCCTCAATTTTATAGCCTTTCGTAATCATGAGCAATCTGCACTGTATTTGAAAAGTGCTGTGAAAGCTTAAATTAGGTTTTTGTAATTTTTGTCTGTTATGGAACAAATATCATGGTGAAAAATTTGAATCTATCTATCTATATATATAAAAATGAATTGGCGTTCGTATAACTCGCTAAAAGTCAAAATTGGATTGACCGATTTTGAAATTTTTTTTTATTAATGTCTTATATCATTTTCTGGTACCGTATACAATACACATTTTTTTGGATTAAAGTGTTCGGCCTTCTACACCAAGTCGTGGCGGTTCGATGCCCGGCAAAATTAACATCAACAATTATTTAGAAAAAGGATTTTTCTAAACGGGGTCGGCCCTCGACAGTAGTTTGGCAAACTCTCCGGGTGTATTTCTGCCAGGAGAAGCTTCTCAGCAAAAAATTCATTTGCTTTGCAAGAGCCGTTCGGAGTCGGCAAAAACTGTAGGTTCCGCCAACTTGTAGGAAAAACTCAAAAAGCAACACACTACAAGTTGGAAAGAGAAGCTCGGCTAAGAGTCTCGTTAGAGGTTATGATAACCAGTTGGTATATCGCCGCCATTAGTTTTTTTTTTATAAAAGGAGAAACATTCGAAAAATTGGCGCAGTTTATTCCAAGCGAGCCGCGAGTAATCAACTAAAAATTTTGTGATTTAACTATATAAAAATAGGAAAGTTTATATAAAAAAATTAATGTGGATGAGAAAGAGGACTCAATATGACAAATGTTTTTTAAGTGAACTATAATTAAAAGTGATCTATAACTATAACTTAAAATGATCTATAGTTACAACTTAAAGTGAACTATTACTAAAAGTGAACTATAACTAAGTGCGAACTATAACTAAAACGGTGAGTTCATTTTCTAAAACAGTATTGAATTGCGCCAATTGTGGCAATAGGCAGTATCAAAATAAGTTCATTTAAGCATACAGTGCACTCGCGATAATATGAACACTCTTTCGCTTCATTGTGTACTCTTCTGTTTTAAAAGTTCATATTTAAGACCTTATGGTTTAATTTAATTCTTCTTGGTTGTATTTTATGTTTTTTTTTTTTTTGTTTGGTGTCATAAAAGAAATGAACAAAATACCTACGTTTCTTGTTGTTTTTAATGAAAATTGGATGTCGCAAAACTAGCTAAATGGATTTTTTCCTCAATTTTATAGCCTTTCGTAAACATGAGCTATCTGCACTGTATTTTGAAAAGTTCTGTGAAAACTTAAATTAGGTTTTTGTAATTTTTGTCTTTTTGTGATTATTTTTATCCTTGACACCACAACGGAGTGTAATGGAGTGTGGTTGCTAAGTGACCTTGCTCAATCCCGACTCTTGCGTCCTCTTTCGTGCACTCTGGGCAACGGGAGCTACCTAGGCTCGCGGCAGAAAGAGAGGGGGCCCCGGTGGGGCCACTCTGACATACTTGGTTTAAGGGCTCACCGAGGTCTTTTTCGCAGCGTCTGTTCACCACGTGGTGCGGCTGCAAGCGGGTGTCTGTCTTGTAGCAAGCGGCTCGCTATATAAATGTGTGAATATTTTTTTATCAAAATCCCGGAGACGGGTTGTGCGCTGGGTTTGGGACCCGCCACGTAAAAAATTTAGTCCACTGAAAATTTTAATAAAGCCTCGGATGAGAACCCCCTTTAATGTTGAAGACCCGGCAAAATGAAATAAGGACTACGAGAAGGATATTAGGGCATGTACCTGGAATGTCCGGACCCTTTCAAGGGATGGTACCGCTGCCCGACTGGTTGATGTCCTCATGAACGCAAAGGCTGACATCACCGCCCTGCAGGAAATGCGATGGACGGGACAAGGAAAGACGACCATCGGACCTTGTGACGTATACTACAGTGGCCAGACACGCGGCAAAGCGCGTGGTGTAGGATTCGTGGTGGGAAAGAGACTTCGCCGCCAAGTATTAGCGTTCACTCCTGTGAGCGAGCGTCTCGCTGCGATCCGCATCAAGGCGAGGTTTTTCAACATAACATTTATCTGCGCCTATGCGCCGACAGAGGAGACGGACGACGCAGAGAAGGACTCCTTCTACGATAAACTTGAACAGACTTATGATCGCTGCCCCCAGCATGATATCAAAATCGTGCTCGGCGACTTTAATGCCAAGGTGGGCAAGGAAGGAGTCTTTGGTCCCACAGTTGGAAAATTCAGTCTCCACGATATAACACCCCCAACGGCACTAGGTTGATTGACTTCGCCGCTGCTCGCAATATGGTCATCAGTAGTACCAGGTTCCAGCATAAGCGAATACACCAAGCCACATGGCTGTCCCCTGATCAAAGAACTAGAAACCAGATTGATCATGTCTTGATTGACGGCAGACATAGCTCCACCGTTCTGGACGTGCGTACACTGCGTGGTCCCAATATTGACTCTGACCATTATCTTGTCGCAGCCAAGATACGCACACGCCTCTGTGCAACGAAGAAAGTGCGCACAGTAACGGAAGAAAGTTTGACGTCGAGAAGCTGCGCATGACACAGACAGCTGATAATTTCACAACTCGACTCTCACACCTGCTAGCAGAGGGCAATCCTCGACCTAACGATGTAACCGAGCAATGGAAGCATATCTCTCACTCATTGCGTACCGCCGCTGAGGCCACTATAGGGTTCCAGCGAGCCCGCAAGAACAACTGGTACGATGAGGAATGCAAAACTGCCTCGAAAAAAAGGACGCTGCCTACAAGGAGACGTTGCGAACGGGCGCAACCCGCAGTGTATGGCAACAATATCGTGAGGCAAAGAAGGAAGAGAGACGCCTTTTCAGAAAAAAGAAAAGTGAGGCCGAAAGGCGTGAGTGTGAGGAGCTTGAGATGCTGGCTGACAGGAATGATGCCCGAAAATTCTATGAAAAGATCCGGCGGATGACGGAAGGTTTTAAGACCGGGGCAAGCACCTGTAAGGACAATAATGGCGACCTGGTAACCGACGTACAAAGTGTACTTAAATTATGGAGGGAGCACTTCGCCTCACTGCTAAATTGCGAGGAGACGTCGAACCCGATACCCCAATCCCTGACGATGGAAAAGTCGTCCCACCACCTGACTATGATGAAGTGAGGATAGCTATATCCCGGCTCTAAAACAACAAAGCGCCTGGAAAAGACGGACTACCCGCCGAGCTGTTCAAACACGGAGGCGAAGAGCTGGTAAAAAGCATGCATCAGCTCTTATGCAGAATATGGTCAGACGAATGCATGCCTCCGGATTGGAATTTAAGTGTGCTTTGCCCAATCCACAAGAAAGGCGATCCCGCTAACCGCACCAACTACCGCGGAATTAGTCTTCTTAATATCGCATATAAGGTTCTTTCTAGCGTGTTGTGTGAAAGGCTGAAGCCCATCGTAGACAAACTGATTGGACCTTATCAGTGTGGCTTTAGACCTGGTAAGTCTACCATCGACCAGATTTTCACGATACGCCAAATCCTGGAGAAGACCCATGATAAGAGAATCGACACTCACCATCTCTTTGTCGATTTTAAAGCCGCTTTTGACAGCGTAAAAAGGAGTTGCCTGTATGCCGCCATGTCTGAATTTGACTTCCCTGCAAAGCTTATACGGCTTTGCCAAATGACGTTGAGCAATACCAACAGCTCCGTTAGAATCGGGAAGGACCTCTCTGAGCCATTTGAAACCAAACGAGGCTTCAGACAGGGCGACTCCCTTTCAGTCTAGAAATCCAGCGGAGAATCACTCTTGCCAACAAGTGCTACTTTGGACTGAGTAGGCAATTGAGAAGTAAAGTCCTCTCTCGAAGAACAAAGATCACGCTCTATAAGTCTCTCATCATACCTGTCCTGATGTATGGCTCAGATTCATGGACAATGTCAAGAGAAGATGAGATGGCCCTTGGAGTATTTGAGAGAAAAGTTCTCCGGAAGATTTATGGTCCTTCCCGTGATGCCAACGGCGAGTATCGAAGGAAATTTAACGATGAGCTGTACGAGCTCTACGCAGATCTGACCATAGTCCAGCGAATTAAAGCCCAAAGACTCCGCTGGCTGGGCCATGTTATGCGAATGGACAAAGAAGCTCCAGCACAGAAGGTTTTCCTATCGTCGCCTGAATTCGGCAGCAGAGGAAGGGGGAGGCCTCCCTTGGGGTTTCCAATTAGCGTCGGTTATCGCTAAAAAGGAATGACTGGCGTGCTTTGATACGAAACGGCCAAAATCGCTTAGGCGGTTAAGCGCCAATAAATGATGATGATGAAGGCGGCCTATAAACAGCACATATTTACATGCGCAAAACATACATTAGCACAAGTATTTGCGTGGTGTGTGCATTCCAGGGTACGGTGAACGCTCAAAATACGATCTCTCAAACAACTTATCACTGCATAAAATTCAGTGGTTGATATTTCTCGCTAGTGAGTAAGCTACATTTTTAACGAATGCATATGCAATCTCTCGCAAGCAACAGCAATGGTGCAAGCGTAGTCAATTCTATTTTTAGGCATCGATCGTTCGTTGCGAGCGTGCATAGCAAAACCCAAACAATAGCTGTTATTGAAAAGAGCACTTACGCTATTTCTCGCGATTGTTTGCGATTGCTGGCGATCGCGATTTTTCCGTTTTTATGCTCCATTTAAAGTACTTTTCCTGATCCTTTTCCCACTAAATTTTGCGAACGAAACGTATGTCTGTAAAAGTCCAAAAAACCTACCTAAAAATCATTGCGTCAGTTTTTTTGTGTTTTTTACACGTTTTCTGATACGATTTCTGAGGTTTTTGGGATCATTTTTTTGTGTTTTTGGGATCACTGTTTTTATCAGTATAGTATCCGGACCGTTTTCGGATACGAAAAATTGTGGAAAAGCGAACCAACAGTAAATCCGAAAACGGTGGAAAAATATACGATCGGTAAAACGGACGTTGCTCTGCTGGATGGGTTCGTCTTTTCTTCACGTGAAATTTCTCCACCCGGCTATAAATTATTTGAGGTTACACTATCAATGTTTTGAATAAACATTAACGGCGTCACAATCAATGTTTGCCGCAGCATTATGTATTGATAGATGAGTTGAACGTGTGTATTTAGGTAGAGAACGAAACATTGCGCATCACGAGCGACATCTGACATGCATGAAAAGCATAAGAAGAAGCATTTTACACTTGGCTCTCATATAGCTGATTGTGCCGCTGTTGCTGAGGCGCATAAGTTTAGAAGAAGATTCTATGTTTTCTGTTGCTGCTAGCAGCCGATTGATGTCGCTGCGACATTATTGCCTCTTTGCCGTGCGGCTTTATAGCGGCGTCACAATCAATGTTTGCCGCAGCATTATGTATTGACAGATGAGTTGAACGTGGGTATATAGGTAGAGAACGACACATTGCGCATCACGAGCAACATCTAACATGCAAAAGTCGCCAACTTTCAACTTTGTATGCATGAAAACCATAAGAAGAAGCATTTTACACTTGGCTCTCATATAGTTGATTGTACCGCTGTTGCTGTGACGCATAAGTTTGCGTTAAATGCATGTACATACGAATCTTGGTTGTCACGCCAAGAATTTATGCGCACACGCTTTATTAAACACTTAAATATAATAAGAACATTTAGAACCTTCTTTTCTATTTGATGGTATAATTAAGAACATTCAGAACGTTCTTTTCTTGCTATCGAAATTTAACACGCTTATATTATTAATAAAATTAGGAATGTGATATATACTGGAAAATTTAATAATTTAGGTGTAAAGTTTTAATGTTAGAAATATATAATTATGTACAATATGAAATTATTTTGTGGCAGACGAAGAAGCCAATTATCTTTAAACGTTACAATGAACTTATAAAGTGTTATATTCCTTTACAGTCAATTTATTTTTTACTTTTTATAAACCAATAATAAAATCTTATGTTTAAAAAAGTTTTTTTTTCTTTAATTTTATTTTTTATTTAATCATAAATTGGTCTTTTAATAATTTGAATTTTTATCAAATGTCACAAATTGTGATTTTTCAATGTTTGATGTTTTTCCCATATTTGTATTAATAAAATCTTCACTTTGTTTACTTGCAAACTAATAACAGAAATCAATCTTGCACGTACAACTTTCTTTAAACAGATGAAATCAAAATTTTGCATCCACACCTTAAGAAGAACGATCGCGATTGCTCAAAAATACAATCTTCTCAATTTGTGCTCCTAACTTATCGCGAGAAATGCAAAGGCAAACGAGCGTTGTTTAAAACATCGAAAACATTTTTCGTTTCTTAACGAGTGTATGCAATATTTTATGTATATACATTGGAAACGAGCGAGCATACAAACGCGATCGCTCGTAGCAAGGCTGCTGGTATGAAAAATCGTTTGTTTCCAATCTCCTAGCAATGAAATAATGCAGTTATTGTTTTAACTGCCGCTCGTTTGCATTAGCGTTTCTCGCGTTATGTTAAGAGCGCAAAATGAGAAAGGGTGAGACATTGTGTACATTACTTTTTTTTTTTATTAAACCTTAATTAAAGAATATTTTACCTATTACTAGAAAACGGCTTTGCCGATTTCAAAATTTTTTTCTTAAATATTTTCGATTGGACTTAGTGTTTCATTTATAAAAACAATTTTATTTAAAAAATACCTTTTTTAATAATACTTTAGCTATTAAATCTGTTGCAGTAACGGAAATAACTAAACTGCAGATAGCACGAAAATTATATATTGCCTTCGTTGTTTTCTCCGTACATAAATCTCTAATCACCATTTCGATACTCCATACATTTTAACTACACCTTTTCCATCAGTACTTGCGAAAGCATCAATTTGATTTTGGAAAGCATCATTTTGATTTAAAAAAGCATCAAATGTACTTTAGAATCATCAAATATACTATAGAAATCGTCAAATGTACTTTCAAATGTATGAAATGTAGTTTTCGATATTTGACCTACTACCTTTTTATGCAGAAAAATAATAAAAGATGTTTTCCATAGTGATGGCAACGATGCAGACTCAAGAGATAACTTTTGAAATATATATAGTGTTTGTCCATTTGAAAAAACATGACATGTTTTTTACGCGAGAACTAGATTTTGAAAAATTTTTCCGTTTTCCGATTATAACGTAATTTTTTTTGGCACTAATTGGCAATGAATGATATTTTTTGGATTTTGGGGGTGTTACAAATTGTTTGAAGGGTGTTTCGCAACATTCATATAGAAACACGCCTCTGTGCAACGAAGAAAGTGCGCACAGTAACGGAAGAAAGTTTGACGTCGAGAAGCTGCGCATGACACAGACAGCTGATAATTTCACAACTCGACTCTCACACCTGCTAGCAGAGGGCAATCCTCGACCTAACGATGTAACCGAGCAATGGAAGCATATCTCTCACTCATTGCGTACCGCCGCTGAGGCCACTATAGGGTTCCAGCGAGCCCGCAAGAACAACTGGTACGATGAGGAATGCAAAACTGCCTCGAAAAAAAAGGACGCTGCCTACAAGGAGACGTTGCGAACGGGCGCAACCCGCAGTGTATGGCAACAATATCGTGAGGCAAAGAAGGAAGAGAGACGCCTTTTCAGAAAAAAGAAAAGTGAGGCCGAAAGGCGTGAGTGTGAGGAGCTTGAGATGCTGGCTGACAGGAATGATGCCCGAAAATTCTATGAAAAGATCCGGCGGATGACGGAAGGTTTTAAGACCGGGGCAAGCACCTGTAAGGACAATAATGGCGACCTGGTAACCGACGTACAAAGTGTACTTAAATTATGGAGGGAGCACTTCGCCTCACTGCTAAATTGCGAGGAGACGTCGAACCCGATACCCCAATCCCTGACGATGGAAAAGTCGTCCCACCACCTGACTATGATGAAGTGAGGATAGCTATATCCCGGCTCTAAAACAACAAAGCGCCTGGAAAAGACGGACTACCCGCCGAGCTGTTCAAACACGGAGGCGAAGAGCTGGTAAAAAGCATGCATCAGCTCTTATGCAGAATATGGTCAGACGAATGCATGCCTCCGGATTGGAATTTAAGTGTGCTTTGCCCAATCCACAAGAAAGGCGGTCCCGCTAACCGCACCAACTACCGCGGAATTAGTCTTCTTAATATCGCATATAAGGTTCTTTCTAGCGTGTTGTGTGAAAGGCTGAAGCCCATCGTAGACAAACTGATTGGACCTTATCAGTGTGGCTTTAGACCTGGTAAGTCTACCATCGACCAGATTTTCACGATACGTCAAATCCTGGAGAAGACCCATGATAAGAGAATCGACACTCACCATCTCTTTGTCGATTTTAAAGCCGCTTTTGACAGCGTAAAAAGGAGTTGCCTGTATGCCGCCATGTCTGAATTTGACTTCCCTGCAAAGCTTATACGGCTTTGCCAAATGACGTTGAGCAATACCAACAGCTCCGTTAGAATCGGGAAGGACCTCTCTGAGCCATTTGAAACCAAACGAGGCTTCAGACAGGGCGACTCCCTTTCAGTCTAGAAATCCAGCGGAGAATCACTCTTGCCAACAAGTGCTACTTTGGACTGAGTAGGCAATTGAGAAGTAAAGTCCTCTCTCGAAGAACAAAGATCACGCTCTATAAGTCTCTCATCATACCTGTCCTGATGTATGGCTCAGATTCATGGACAATGTCAAGAGAAGATGAGATGGCCCTTGGAGTATTTGAGAGAAAAGTTCTCCGGAAGATTTATGGTCCTTCCCGTGATGCCAACGGCGAGTATCGAAGGAAATTTAACGATGAGCTGTACGAGCTCTACGCAGATCTGACCATAGTCCAGCGAATTAAAGCCCAAAGACTCCGCTGGCTGGGCCATGTTATGCGAATGGACAAAGAAGCTCCAGCACAGAAGGTTTTCCTATCGTCGCCTGAATTCGGCAGCAGAGGAAGGGGGAGGCCTCCCTTGGGGTTTCCAATTGGCGTCGGTTATCGCTAAAAAGGAATGACTGGCGTGCTTTGATACGAAACGGCCAAAATCGCTTAGGCGGTTAAGCGCCAATAAATGATGATGATGAAGGCGGCCTATAAACAGCACATATTTACATGCGCAAAACATACATTAGCACAAGTATTTGCGTGGTGTGTGCATTCCAGGGTACGGTGAACGCTCAAAATACGATCTCTCAAACAACTTATCACTGCATAAAATTCAGTGGTTGATATTTCTCGCTAGTAAGTAAGCTACATTTTTAACGAATGCATATGCAATCTCTCGCAAGCAACAGCAATGGTGCAAGCGTAGTCAATTCTATTTTTAGGCATCGATCGTTCGTTGCGAGCGTGCATAGCAAAACCCAAACAATAGCTGTTATTGAAAAGAGCACTTACGCTATTTCTCGCGATTGTTTGCGATTGCTGGCGATCGCGATTTTTCCGTTTTTATGCTCCATTTAAAGTACTTTTCCTGATCCTTTTCCCACTAAATTTTGCGAACGAAACGTATGTCTGTAAAAGTCCAAAAAACCTACCTAAAAATCATTGCGTCAGTTTTTTTGTGTTTTTTACACGTTTTCTGATACGATTTCTGAGGTTTTTGGGATCATTTTTTTGTGTTTTTGGGATCACTGTTTTTATCAGTATAGTATCCGGACCGTTTTCGGATACGAAAAATTGTGGAAAAGCGAACCAACAGTAAATCCGAAAACGGTGGAAAAATATACGATCGGTAAAACGTACGTTGCTCTGCTGGATGGGTTCGTCTTTTCTTCACGTGAAATTTCTCCACCCGGCTATAAATTATTTGAGGTTACACTATCAATGTTTTGAATAAACATTAACGGCGTCACAATCAATGTTTGCCGCAGCATTATGTATTGATAGATGAGTTGAACGTGTGTATTTAGGTAGAGAACGAAACATTGCGCATCACGAGCGACATCTGACATGCATGAAAAGCATAAGAAGAAGCATTTTACACTTGGCTCTCATATAGCTGATTGTGCCGCTGTTGCTGAGGCGCATAAGTTTAGAAGAAGATTCTATGTTTTCTGTTGCTGCTAGCAGCCGATTGATGTCGCTGCGACATTATTGCCTCTTTGCCGTGCGGCTTTATAGCGGCGTCACAATCAATGTTTGCCGCAGCATTATGTATTGACAGATGAGTTGAACGTGGGTATATAGGTAGAGAACGACACATTGCGCATCACGAGCAACATCTAACATGCAAAAGTCGCCAACTTTCAACTTTGTATGCATGAAAACCATAAGAAGAAGCATTTTACACTTGGCTCTCATATAGTTGATTGTACCGCTGTTGCTGTGACGCATAAGTTTGCGTTAAATGCATGTACATACGAATCTTGGTTGTCACGCCAAGAATTTATGCGCACACGCTTTATTAAACACTTAAATATAATAAGAACATTTAGAACCTTCTTTTCTATTTGATGGTATAATTAAGAACATTCAGAACGTTCTTTTCTTGCTATCGAAATTTAACACGCTTATATTATTAATAAAATTAGGAATGTGATATATACTGGAAAATTTAATAATTTAGGTGTAAAGTTTTAATGTTAGAAATATATAATTATGTACAATATGAAATTATTTTGTGGCAGACGAAGAAGCCAATTATCTTTAAACGTTACAATGAACTTATAAAGTGTTATATTCCTTTACAGTCAATTTATTTTTTACTTTTTATAAACCAATAATAAAATCTTATGTTTAAAAAAGTTTTTTTTTCTTTAATTTTATTTTTTATTTAATCATAAATTGGTCTTTTAATAATTTGAATTTTTATCAAATGTCACAAATTGTGATTTTTCAATGTTTGATGTTTTTCCCATATTTGTATTAATAAAATCTTCACTTTGTTTACTTGCAAACTAATAACAGAAATCAATCTTGCACGTACAACTTTCTTTAAACAGATGAAATCAAAATTTTGCATCCACACCTTAAGAAGAACGATCGCGATTGCTCAAAAATACAATCTTCTCAATTTGTGCTCCTAACTTATCGCGAGAAATGCAAAGGCAAACGAGCGTTGTTTAAAACATCGAAAACATTTTTCGTTTCTTAACGAGTGTATGCAATATTTTATGTATATACATTGGAAACGAGCGAGCATACAAACGCGATCGCTCGTAGCAAGGCTGCTGGTATGAAAAATCGTTTGTTTCCAATCTCCTAGCAATGAAATAATGCAGTTATTGTTTTAACTGCCGCTCGTTTGCATTAGCGTTTCTCGCGTTATGTTAAGAGCGCAAAATGAGAAAGGGTGAGACATTGTGTACATTACTTTTTTTTTTTATAAACCTTAATTAAAGAATATTTTACCTATTACTAGAAAACGGCTTTGCCGATTTCAAAATTTTTTTCTTAAATATTTTCGATTGGACTTAGTGTTTCATTTATAAAAACAATTTTATTTAAAAAATACCTTTTTTAATAATACTTTAGCTATTAAATCTGTTGCAGTAACGGAAATAACTAAACTGCAGATAGCACGAAAATTATATATTGCCTTCGTTGTTTTCTCCGTACATAAATCTCTAATCACCATTTCGATACTCCATACATTTTAACTACACCTTTTCCATCAGTACTTGCGAAAGCATCAATTTGATTTTGGAAAGCATCATTTTGATTTAAAAAAGCATCAAATGTACTTTAGAATCATCAAATATACTATAGAAATCGTCAAATGTACTTTCAAATGTATGAAATGTAGTTTTCGATATTTGACCTACTACCTTTTTTATGCAGAAAAATAATAAAAGATGTTTTCCATAGTGATGGCAACGATGCAGACTCAAGAGATAACTTTTGAAATATATATAGTGTTTGTCCATTTGAAAAAACATGACATGTTTTTTACGCGAGAACTAGATTTTGAAAAATTTTTCCGTTTTCCGATTATAACGTAATTTTTTTTGGCACTAATTGGCAATGAATGATATTTTTTGGATTTTGGGGGTGTTACAAATTGTTTGAAGGGTGTTTCGCAACATTCATATAGAAACAAATGGACAACTTCCCCTATATAAGAATCAATTGAAAATTTTATCGAGGAAGTACCTACAAAGATTAAATAAAAAACTTGCGAAAACAACACAAAACCTGGACAGCTTCAATCCGAATGTCAAGGATCGAGAATGTCAAGGATCGGCTTCCTCAGACAGACTAAGAGGAAGACTGCAATTGAAAGAATAAATTTCCATATGTATGTATGTACATAATTTTAATTTCAAAAGTGGTTTGGAAGAACACATTTATTTTCATACATACTAATTTAGTTGCATCCATTTAAAACCAATTTTTTAATGAAAAATATTGAATATAACTAAAAAGACTTGATTTTGCATATGCATAATTGGAAATATCAAAAGATTAGAACAGAAAACAAACATTTGTTGAAAAAAAACAGCCAAACTTTATTTTGTGCAGGCAAAAAAGACGTATGAGCCAAAAATTACCCTTATGCTACGAATATTAAAAAAAAATATTTACTGCATTATATATAAAGGAACTAAATAAAATTACTCACCAAATTTCATGACAATATATAATCTGGATCCACAGAAATTAAAAAACAAAACCGTCTCCTGAACCATTTACTTTTTGGCTCATACGTAATTTTTGCGCATACCATATATGTCATGTATAGACTTTTCTCAGGACATATTTCGAAACAAGGTGAACCTAAGCTCTCTACAAAAATTCAGCTCTGTCGTAATTTTGGTGTTTTTCACAAATATACGCTTTATTATCATCAAATTATCCGTGCCTCAAATTGTTTTCTTTTTTTTTGTAAATTTTTTTTTAAATTGCTAAAAAATATTAGAAATAAATACAGTGAATCCGCAAACGCGGCCCAAAAGCAAATGTTTAGTTTGATAGCTAAAATGACTGTTCGCGTCAGTTCGCGATCTTATATGTTACCAAAAAACGTAAGAAACGTACTCATATTCACCCCCAGTCACTGAATGTCACGAAGTGATTTATAAACTACGAATTGGGGTTCACTTGGGTGAACGTGACTCTTCGCGTCGCGTTTCGTTTTATAAACTCAGACCATTGATTCTTCAGGCATGCATTCATCCGACCATATTCTGCACAAGAGCTGGTGCATGCTCCTCGCCGCCGCATTTGAATAGCTCAGCGGGCAGGCCATTAGCGCCCGCCGCTGTAATATAGCCATTCGCACGTCATTATAGTCGGGTTTTGGAACTTCAATTCCATCGTCTTCGTTTGTGGGGTCGGGATCGTCCTCTTCTTTGAATTTTTGCTCTGCTCCTCCGTTTAAAAGGGCAGAGAAGTGATCCCTCCATAACCTTAGTACTCTCTGAACATCTGCCACCAGGTCGTTGTTGTCATTTTTACAGGAGTTTGCCCGAGTTTAAACCTTCCGTTATTCGTCGATTTTTTTTTTTATACAATGTTGGGCGTTGCTTTTTGCTGGCTAGCATTTCAAGCTCTTCGATTTCCCGCTTCTCTTTTCTTCACCCGGAAAAGCCGTCGCGCTTCCCTCTTCATCTCGCCGTAGTATTCACACACGCTCCTCGTTGCATTCGTTTTTAACGTTGCCTTATAGGCGTCGCCCTTTCTTTTCACTGCGTCTCTGCACTCTCTGTCATCGTACCAGTTTTTTTTGCACCTGCCGGAATCCAATTACTTCTTCGGCTGCGGTACGAAGTGCTCCGGAGATATGATCCCACTGCTCCTGCACTCCGCTGGGTTGAGTGCACTCTGGGCAACGGGAGCTACCTAGGCTCGCGGCAGAAAGAGAGGGAGCCCCGGTGGGGCCACTCTGACATACTTGGTTTAAGGGCTCACCGAGGTCTTTTTCGCAGCGTCTGTTCACCACATGGTGCGGCTGCAAGCGGGTGTCTGTCTTGTAGCAAGCGGCTCGCTATATAAATGTGTGAATATTTTTATCAAAATCCCGCAGAAGGGTTGTGCGCTGGGTTTGGGACCCGTCACGTAAAAAATTTAGTCCAATTAAAAATTCGGCCAAAATCGCTTAGGCGGTTAAGGGCCAATAAATGATGATGAATGATTTGTTTGAGCAATGTTCTTTCAGTAACGCGACCAATGAGTCCACTTTTACAAGCTCGTTCTATTGATTTGAAATAATAGAGCGAATGCGGACGCAAAATTGATTTTATAATATAGAACTGTATCATCATTAAAAATAATCGTTTAATCGTTTTAATCGTTTCAAAAACATCTTTGTAACAAAACTACATACAAATGTATCTAATCTGACGACGAATATATTGAAATATACTTAACTTCAATCATATATATTATTTCTGTAAGGTCATTTTGTGTTTGCTCCTAGTTTTCTGCTTTCATTTGAAACCAATATTAATAAATAAGGTATCGTTTTAAAGGTGTGGATGCGAAACCATGTATTAATTAGCGGATTGCTTTTGTTTAAGCGTATTTTATAAAAATTAATTTGTTTAAATAAACCATTGTGAATTCACAAAAAAATCAATTGTTGTACTGCAACGCTATTGTGACTGACATTCATCAGACTTCAGACCGGTGTTGCCAGAATCGGGGATATCGCCCTTTTTCGGGGATAATTTCGAAATGGTTTGGTATTTGTTTCCTTTAGTGGTTATTTGCAATCAAAGTTGCAAGTTTTAATGTAGTTGTTGTAATCACATTAGGCCGTCCCTAAAAATAATAAAATAAAATAGAATAAAATAATAGAAGGGAATTTTTCCTTTTACGAAAGGTTAAAATCACTAATAGTGCACATTTCGTAAAAGGAGAAACCATAATTTTGAAAATTATAAAATAATAGAAGGGAATTTTTCCTTTTACGTAAGGTCAAAATCACTAATAGTGCACATTTCGTAAAAGGAGAAACCATAATTTTGTAAATTATAAAATAATAGAAGGGCATTTTTCCTTTTACGTAAGGTTAAAATCACTAATAGTGCACATTTCTTAAAAGGAGAAACCATAAACCAGAAACCATTTTGTAAATAATCATATAATAAAAATCATCTCTTACAACTATTTTTTCTTTTTAAATATTACATACATATGTATAATCTAATTTTTGTTAAAATTTTGATTTAAAAACTTGAAGTTTAAAGCAAGCAAAATAAATTAAAAATGAAGTAAAGTGGGGCTAAACTCATTTTAGTGGGGATTAATAATTTTTTTTTTAGTGGGATTCTGTCATGCAAGAACCCCCACGTTTGGTGGGGCTTAATTCATTTCGATTAGTGGAGATAAAATCATTTTCGTGGGGTTTAATTCATTTTTTTCCGTGGGGATTCTTTCATTTTTGTGGGGAAAGATTCACTGAGACATTGGTGGGGCTTAAGACATTTTGCCCGGTTAATTCAGTGGGGGGCTAATTCATACACCCGCTCTGCGTCCATATTGAAGTATGAAATAAGGACTATTTTCGAAAGCTATATTGAACTTAAATCGGTCTGTATAATTAATTTTACAAGCAAGAAAAAAAATAAAAAATTTTAATACAACTTCAAAGCAAATTCAAAGTAATTTTCGTGTTTTACTACTATTTCTCTTTTTATTGGAATGAAATATTTTTAATCATGCGATTAATTTAACATCTGGTTCACTCAAAGCAATATTCAATCAGATACTATTTATTTATTCGTCTTATTAGAAGAAAAAAAAATTCTCTTCTCTCTCTGGTTATGCCAATAACAATATTTCTTATTAGAATCGATGTTTTCTACCCATTCGAAATTTTTACTTACATTTGTGGTTTATGTTTTCTTCTTCTCCAATCACTGTATCCTTCTTAGGTACCTAATTGGCAGATTCTCTTTTTACGTATTTACATTCAATATTTTCCAACAAGAATTAAAATATTTGTTCTTCGTTGTTCGTTATTTATTTTCACATACAAATATTCTAATTAGAATTTTCTTCCTTCTTTATTTACTTTTTAATTCATCTGCCTTCCACTTCTGCTACTTTGATACTCTTTCTCGCTTCTTCTTATTTTCCAATTTCACAAATTTACTCAATATCTTCACTCTTCTAATTTTCTCAATCTCCTTGAGCACTTCTTCTATTTTCTCTTTGAATAAAATCTACTACCTTCAATTCTATGTACTTCTTATTTCATTTTCAAACTTCTTTTACAAAATTTTCACCTTGAACTTATTTTAGCACTGATTTTTTTGTTACAACGTTACTCATAAGAGCTTTTTCTTCTTTAATAAACTTCTTTACTTCTTTCAACAATATTTGTTATTACAACTTCACTCCTCTGAGCATTTAACTTCTTTCACACAAAATATTTTTTTACCTATATTTGTGCTTTTGCATCTTACAACTTGATAAATGAACTTCTTCTTCGTGTCTACTTTTTTCTTTTGGTATACTTACTTCTTGCTAGCCAATTTTCTCTCACTCAGCCGAAGTAACACATCGGTTACGATTTGAATGTTTGTTGCACTCTACTGACGATCTTTGGCTGCCCTTCTTCTTCGCTGCATCATTTGCTTTTTTAAAACGTCGACTTCGCTGCTTGTAAGTGACGTTGACTTCACTGCTTTTCGGTGTTTTGACGAATTTACCGGTTGCGCCACTTAAGCGTCGAACCGAAAGAATATTGCGTGATGCCGACTTCGCTGCTTTCTAGCGTCTCTGATGATTTTACTTGAAATTGCGCGTATTATAATGAACACACACAATTTGCGACTGCGCTGCTTTGTTTCTTGATGCCAACTTCGTTGCTTTTTGGCGTCTTATTAAAATTTAATGTTAAATGTGGCAAAATAGTGGCGTTTTTTGCACTTCACTTATTTTAATAGTTTTCAATATGCTTTTTCGCTTATTTTAGAAAGATTTTTGCCTTTTTCTTTTGCCACTGGTTAAAATACCGGCTTGAGCCCCCACTTTTGGGTTGGGTTTACAACTTATTGCGCTCAGTGGCGTCTTCTTCTCCTCGTCCTACACACTTGAACTTCTTACTTCAACCGTCTAATATCAACTTCGTTCAGCAACTGTCCGTTCGTATTCTTCGTATTTCAAATCTAAGTAGTTTTATGTCAAGCTTCGTCCAGTTCTTTATTTTAAATGTCATCTGTTGTTCGCATTATCAGCACTACATTTATATTTCATTGGCGAATATTCCTGTAATTTAATAGGCACCTTGGATGGGTAGATTAGGTTTAATGCCTAAAAATATGAAATCGGTGCAACTAACCCAGTGGGAAAAGGTAATGTATAGCAATTGCTCCTTTCATTCTAGAATGTAATGTAATGTATCCCTTGTAGTGCATATTTTCATTCATGACAGGGAATTCATCTTTTCATTTACAAAAGCATTAATGCATAAAGTAATGTATACATGAAAACATGCATGCATTTTTCTACAGCGATGTCATAGGGAAAGCAATGTGTCGCTCGCCTACAAAGTGAAGCGACAAGTTTACATAACTTATATTACTTTTTATATTACTTTTTATATTACCAGGTCGGACCACTGCCACAGACGTTAAAGACTTAGTTTCGGTACCAGCACTTACTAGGACTTTACCATCAGCCGTTGTTGGCTTCACTGTGTTTGTACCGGTACTTACTTTGGGGATTGCCCCCTTGTTATCCAGAGCTTATCGACCCGTAGTTGCCATCGCTGTCGATCTCTCGGCTGATAAGGAAATGGAGTTTGTCCTCCGACGTTGCGTTCTCGCTTGCTCCAGCATTTTCCTCCTCTGCTGTGCAGTATACATAGTTGTATCTTTAGTTTTAGGGTTTTTGTTATTATTTATCATCTTATTCGTACGACCCCTCGCCGGGCAAGGCCAGTTTAGGGTCAAGGGAAGAGTAGGGGACGGTGTCGTCCGCCGCGGCAGAGCCCCATACCGCGGTAAGGCCATAGTTACTCTCCGAGGCGGCCCGGTATCAGAGAGGCTCCGTTCGATTACAGCCACGATTTTCCTCCCGGCTGCAAACGTCCAATGGGCACGTGGTCGCATAACACCCTGGATTGGGAGGGGGAAGATCTTAGTCCTCGCGCCAGAGAGGCTTGGCTTCTCTCGTGATGTAGTACCGGTGGCGCTATGATCCCTTCACGAGGGAAAAAGATTAGATTAGATGATACTAAATTTGGCGGTGAAAACGATGGTGAAGATGTTGAAGGGCTACCTGGTGGCGAAATTGCTTCAGACCCGGAGATAGATTTTGTTATGAACGCATTGGATGAGCAGCTATGCAAAACTAGACACCTCTTATGATTTTGTCTAAATCTGTATGGGCAATACAATGGAATCGCAGTTAGTCTACGTTGCTTCCGATGGAATATGGTGATGTCAAACTCATTCACCCACAGGGACTACTTCGGCCAGGAAAGAAATAAAAGTTATCAATCTGCCACAATTGACTATGACTTAAGTCGTGAAACTTTATTTTGTGCTTATTCTATCTAAAATTCAATGGCGCATATTCATAGTCGAAATAAAGTAGGCACTAAAGATAGCGTCAGCATTTTTGAAATTCAATTAAGTAAAACAAAAAGAAAAAAATTAAAAATAAGTATTCTTGTTTTTTTTCCTTTATGCAATTATCCAATTAATTTATTAAAATATATTCAAACCACGCCTTATACGTACGTTATCTTATTTTATTTTCTTCGTTTTCGAAAAAAAATTTAATTCCGCGAACAAATACCTCGTCGTCCGACAGGTTGGAATACAGAACACCAATTACAGTGAAAAATCGGATTCGAACATTTTATAGGTGAATCCCCTAGGTCATTCTCTTATGATTTTTCCATAAATTTTTTATAGTGGGCGTGGCACCGCCCACTTTTAAGGGAGGCATTTTGGAAAATTGGACTGGTCGTAACTTTTAATATGATTAAGATAGAATTTGGCACAAAGTATCCTAGTATCGTTGGGAGTATACCTGATGAAATTGGATAAAATCGTTCACCACGCCCACTTTCGATATCGAAAGTCACCTAAATTGATATAATTCGATAACGGAAATGGCTAAAATTATATTGTTTGATAGGATGAACCCCCTAGTCATTCTATTATGATTTTTTGATCAACTTTTAAAAGTAGGCGTGGCATCGCCCACTTTTCAGGGAGGCATATTCGAAAATTTAACGGGTCATAACCTTTAAACTGACTACGGTAGAACGATGAAATTGGTAAGTTTGGTAGGATGAACCCCCAAAACTTGTAAACTGATTACTTCAGACTCATGAAATTTGGCACACATATACTAGCAATATAGGTGATGAAATTGGACGAGATCGCTTCCCGACCACGCCCACTTTCGATAGGGAAAATTTCGAAAATCACATAAATTGACATAATTCGGTAAGGTAAATAGCTAAGATAGTAAAATTTTTAGGTAAATCCTCCTAGGGCCTATATCATTGTTATCCCGTTCTGAAAATTACAGCTGGGTATTTAATGTTCGGTTCACCCGAACTTAGACTTCCTTACTTGTCTTCTTTTTGTTTTACTTCACTTGAATTTAAAAAATGCTGACGCTATCTTTAGTGCGCACTTTATTTCGACTATGAATATGCGACATTGATTTTTAGATAGAATAATCACAAAATAAAGTGCACGACTTAAGTCATAGTCAAGTGTGGCAGATTGATAACTTTTTTTTTTCCTGGCCGAAGCAGTCCCTGTTGGTGATAGAGTTTGACATCACCATATTTCATCGGGAGCACCGTAGACTATCCATTGTATTGCCCATACAAATTTAGACAAAATCAGAGGATGTGTCTAGTTTTGCATAGCTATCTTGCTCATCTAATGCGTTCATAACAACATCTATCTCCGGGTCTGAAGCAATTTCGCCAGCAGGTAGCCCTTCAACATCTTCACCATCGTTTTCACCGCCAAATTTAGTATCATCTAATCTAATCTTGGCTGCGTCATTTATTGACGCTTAACCGCCTAGGAAATTTTGGCCGTTTCGTATCAAAGCACGCCAGTTATTCTTTTTTAGCGGTAACTGACGCCAATTGGAAACCCCAAGGGAGTTCAAGTCACCCTCCAGTTGTTGTTTCCATCTCAGTTGAGTGCATAGATATCTGTCGGAATCGGTTTTGATTCCGATCGAAATTGCACAATCGTGTTCTCTAATCCTATCGATTTAAAGTTATCGGATCAATGTTCGAATCCGATTTTTCACTGTAATTGGTGTTCTGTATTCCAACCTGTCGGAAGACGAGGTATTTGTTCGCGGAATTAAATTTTTTTTTCGAAAACGAAGGCATAAGGCGTGGTTTGAATATATTTTAATAAATTAATTGGATAATTGCATAAAGGAAAAAAAAACAAGAATACTTATTTATTATTTTTTTTCTTTTTGTTTTACTTAATTTAATTTCAAAAATGCTGACGCTATCTTTAGTGCCTACTTTATTTCGGCTATGAACATGCGCCATTGAATTTTAGATAGAATAAGCACAAAATAAAGTTTCACGACTTAAGTCATAGTCAAGTGTGGCAGATTGATAACTTATATTTCTTTCCTGGCCGAAGTAGTCCCTGTTTGTGATAGAGTTTGACATCACCATATTTCATCGGAAGCAACGTAGACTAACTGCGATTCCATTGTATTGCCCATACAGATTTAGACAAAATCATAAGAGGTGTCTAGTTTTGCATAGCTATCTTGCTCATCCAATGCGTTCATAACAACATCTATCTCCGGGTCTGAAGCAATTTCGCCACCAGGTAGCCCTTCAACATCTTCACCATCGTTTTCACCGCCAAATTTAGTATCATCTAATCTAATCTTTTTCCCTCGTGAAGGGTGGACACCTTGCCGCGGTACGAGGGCTTAAGTCGATAGCCACAGGGCTACGTTGCCCTTGTGATCATAGCGCCACCGGTACCACATCACGAGAGAAGCCAAGCCTCTCTGGCGCGACGACTAAGATCTTCCCCCTCCCAATCCAGGGTGTTATGCGACCACGTGCCCATTGGACGTTTGCAGCCGGGAGGCAAATCGTGGCTGTAATCGAACGGAGCCTCTCTGATACCGGGCCGCCTCTGAGAGTAACTATGGCCTTACCGCGGTATGGGGCTCTGCCGCGGCGGACGACACATTCCCCCTACTCTTCCCTTGACCCTAAACTGGCCTTGCCCGGCGAGGGGTCGTACGAATAAGATGATAAATAATAACAAAAACCCTAAAACTAAAGATACAACTATGTATACTGCACAGCAGAGGAGGAAAATGCTGGAGCAAGCGAGAACGCAACGTCGGAGGACAAACTCCATTTCCTTATCAGCCGAGAGATCGACAGCGATGGCAACTACGGGTCGATTAGCTCTGGATAACAAGGGGGCAATCCCCAAAGTAAGTACCGGTACAAACACAGTGAAGCCAACAACGGCTGATGGTAAAGTCCTAGTAAGTGCCGCTACCGAAACTAAGTCTTTAACGTCTGTGGCAGTGGTCCGACCTGGCCCCAGATATCCAAATAAGGGAACGACCGCGATGGCAACTACGGGTCGAAATTTACCCCAAAAGACATCTCCCAGTCGCTCTGAGTACTTGGACAAAAGAGCGGCCGCGAGGATCCTGAAGAAATACGAGGGTATTTCACAAGAGACGCTATCGCCGAATGCTAGAAAGACGGTGGAGATGGCTGAAGCTATCTTACCGAACTTCCAAAGCGATTACGCGCCAAACAAGGTTAATGGAAATCCCTTCAAACGCCAGAGATCGGACGTGGATTTAAAACCTCACCCGAAGCGGCAGAAATACACCCCATAGTGGGTAAACTCAGCTTTGCTGAAGTAACTAAGGATAGGATCCTCATAGGCGTCATTGACCGAGGTAACGAAAGCTGGGCCATACCTAGGGACCAAAGGCGGTACGTCCGGAACGCTATCGGTAATGCCCTTCTCGACAGTATGGATGAGTCTCCGGGTGACACGCCGATGGCTTCTGATGCGGGATGGCACCAGGGCCGAAAACTGTTGCACTGTACAAGGCAGCAGCTGCAAGACTAGGTGAGATCTACCAAGGGGCAAGAATCGAGGTTGTCGACTGGAAGGACATCCCGGCTCGGCCAAGCGCAAGAGCGTGGATTCCTGCTATCCCTGCTGAACCTGAGAGAATTCTCAGGATGCTGAGGATCATGAACCCTACTCTCCCGACGCAGGACTGGGGTGTCAATCTGGTCGAGGATGCGGTAGGACCTGACAGGCAAGTGGTCTTCACCTTGACTAAGGAAGCACTCGAGCCCCTTAAACGGTGCAATGGACGAGTGCACTACGGCATGGGTCAGATCGTGATCCACGTATACCGCGGCGATGCACAGCGCGCTGCTATTTCGGCTGCACCGGAGGGCTCGGACATCGCAGTGCCGGTAGAGGAGTCGGAGATGTCCGACTCGGAAAGTATGGTATCTGCCACGTCAAATGGCGAAGGAGCAGTGAACAGCTCGGAGATGGGAGACAGCCTGCTGGACGGGGAGGACCTCAACGTCACAGTGATAGCAGCTAGTCCTGAGCGCACCAATGTCAATACTGCCACAGTTAGTAGGATCTCGGCTACGCTAAATCGTGGTCTGAACAAATCGTCGTTGAAAGATAAGCCTCCAGACGAGGTGGAACTCGACGATACGGCGGTGGCAGGGAAGTCTGAGCGCTCTCATGTTGGTGGTGATTCAGATAAACCTGCACAAATCTAAAGCAGCCTCGGCTGCTTTAATCAGTCGTCTCTCTAAAGGCGACATAGATATGGTCCTCATCCAAGAACCCTGGGTCAACAGCTCAAGGATTTGCGGTTTGGGGATTAAGGGTTTTAGCTAATCCAAGCCAGCGAGGGGGGCAAGGTTAGAGCCTTTATTCTGGTTAAGTCTGAGCTGAATGCTTTTCTCTTGCCCAACTATACCAATGGTGACGTTACAGCTGCCAGATTAACAGTCGACAGTACCAGTCTGCCGATGGCATCGGTCTATATGCCCTACGACGCCGAAGAACCTCCGCCACAGAGGGAGGTAAAAGACCTGGTGGCAAATTTTTCCATGAGTCATCTTATTATCGGAACTGACGCCAATGCTCATCACGTCCAGTGGGGAAGCTCCGATATCAATGCTGGAGGAGAGTCGTTGTTTGATTATTTGTTAACAACTAACCTGGTAGTTTGCAACGTGGGTAACGAACCTACGTTTATTACTAAACCCCGTAGGGAGGTCATAGATGTCACTATTTGCAGCGAAGGCGCTTATGAGTGGGTCAGAAAATGGCGCGTTCTCGATGAACACTCATTCTCCGACCACCGGTACGTAGAATTAGTTCTAGACTTTTCTGTTGAGCAGCCGGTTATGAAACGCAACCCACGTAACACTAACTGGCAGCTACACAATGAAATACTATCTAGGGACTTGCCAGCACTGCCCCCACAAGTCCCCTAATCAGTAGGGGAGTTGGAGGATCTGGTAAAGACCTTTACAACGGCGCTCTCGAATGCCCTAGAGCAGGCTTGCCCAGTGCCAAAACCACGCGGTAAACATAGGCCGCATTGGTGGTCCTACGACTAAATGACTACCTCTCCTCTACTATTGATAGCAACCTGATCTGTAGCTATCAGCATGCATACACCAAAGGGAAATCTACAGAAACTGCGCTTCACAGCCTAGTTTCTGTTATTGAAAAATCGCTGTATGAAAAGGAGTACTGTCTTGTTGCCTTTTTAGATATTGAAGGAGCCTTCAACAACATAAGCCCTGATGCTATAAACACCGCTTTAACAAGTCTGGGCATAAGTAGGTCTCTTATTGGACTTATTGATCAACTGCTAAGGGGTAGACGAATAGTTTCATCACTGGGCTCGGTTGACTTATTACGCTATGTTACAAGGGGAACGCCTCAGTGTGGTGTTCTCTCCCCGCTTCTATGGAACCTCACTGTCAACTCGATGCTGTGAGGCACAAGCTGGGGGGGGGGCGGGAAGGTAGTGGCATATGCAGATGACTTAGCTATAGTATACAGGGGCAAATTCCCACAAACCCTGTGCGACTTGATGCAAGTAGCACTGAGAGAGGTTTCCTCATGGTGCTCGCGCTGCGGACTGAGCATCAACCCGGGAAAATTGGCCCTTTTCACCAACCGCTATAAGATACCACCGCTAATACTACCAAAACTGAATAACGTGCACCTGAACTTGGCTGACAAAGCCAAGTTCTTGGGCACAGTTCTGGATAGGAAACTAACCTGGAAGGAGAATGTTCTTCAGCGCCAGAAGAAAGCGTGTATTGCACTCTACACGTGCAAAAGAGCCATTGGAAAGAAATGGGGGCTTAGCCCCAAAATATGCAAATGGATCTACACTGCAATCATTCGACCAATCATGCTCTATGGAGTTGTGGTATGGTGGCCTGCGCTGAGCAAGGTAACAATTCGAAATCTGCTAGGTAAAGTACACAGATCTTGCATGATCTGTATAAGCGGTGCGTTAAGAACAACGCCCAATGAAGCACTCCAGGCCATTCTTGGCATTTTGCCACTCGATCTGGAAGGGCACCGAGTAGCAGCAGCATCGGCTCTGCGTCTAAGAGAAACGTCCGGCTGGGGCGCAAGCACTACTGGACACGCCTGTATTTTGGGATCCTATAGCTTTCTTCCGCTGAGCTGGACATAAAGGACAGATCGCTGTGCGACCACAACAGTCGGAGATAGCGGTTTTAAAATCAACATTCCCAGCAGGGAAGAATGGGAGAGCACGGATCGGAGTCCCGTCACTCATAGCGGCACTTCCATTTATACTGATGGCTCGAAGTTAGACGGCAGAGTTGGGGGAGGGGTTTATTCAAAGGATCTGAACCTTGAGCTCTCCTTCAGACTACCTGATCACTGCAGTGTCTTCCAGGCTGAAGTTTCTGCAATCATGGACGCCGCGGCTGGGATAGGCCAACACACTATCAGACAGGACATTGACGCTCAGCTGTCGTCGATCTCTACAAGAGATGGCCCAACAGAATCGCGTTAACCTCACATGGGTCCCGGGGCATAGGGACATTGAGGGAAATTGCAGGGCAGACCAACTTGCGAGGCAGGGCACGACCACGCAGGTTCTTCGCGTTAAAGAGCGCCTAGGTATGCCGTTTGCCACATGCCAGATTATGCTGAAGGGGTACACACTCCGCCAAGCCAACGAAAGATGGCTTCGATCTCCAGGATGCCGGATATCCAAAGAAAACTGGCCGAAATGGGATCATAAAAGATCAAGACATAGTTATGCCCTAAGGAGAAGAGAAATCTCCATATTAATAGGCGTATTAACTGGGCACTGCCTCTTTGGTAGGCACGCAGAAAGACTTGGTGTGCCCTACCGACGATGCTGTGGGAGTTGTAAGGATGATGAGGAGGAGGAAACGGTGGAGCACCTCATCTGCAACTGCCCAGTTTAAGTGGCGCGAGAATGCGCTTTTTGGGAGTTCCCTTCTGGTCAGCCTACGCCAGGTCACGGAGCTGGACATAAAGGACCTGATGGCCTTCATCAAGTCATCTAAATGGTTCGAGGAGGAGTAACGGTGTCGGTATAGGAAAGTCAGTCCCGGGATTCTGCTATGGGGAGAATTCCGTTAATACCGGGATTTTCCATATGGCAGGGTCCCGGAACTGACTTTCCTAGTGTTGGTGGTATTACAACGGGCCTTTTAATACTGGCCTACGTGTGCCTCTGCGGCAGCCACTTGAACCTAACCTAACCTAGCTTTTGCTATGACAATCATCAAAGCCGAAGGCCAAACATTTGATAAAGCCGGTTTGTATTTACCTAGCCCAGTGCTTTCACACGGACAGTTGTATGTGGCATTTTCTAGAGTCAGGCGATTCCAAGATATAACTTTTTCAGTCCACGCGACTTTCAAACAAAAAATTACAAATGATTTTATTTTTACTTCAAATATTGTGTTTAAGGAAGTTTTGTAAAAAATACATGTGGCCACTGGGTCATATTTATAGAAAAAATCGATTGCTTTTTATCAAATTACCGAAAATTGTATATAAGTTTGTATGACGTAAGTAAACGATTTCAAACCATTTGTTTTTTTTCAGCGCAAGGCGCGAACGGGTCCTCCTAGTAAACATTATTGTTCATCTTTTTTTCCCCTTTTTGATTGCACCAATAGATTCAAAATAAATCAATTTAGTAAAAAGATATAACTGAAACTCGCCTATCACTAGAACTAGTATATACCTGTGAGCTGTATAAAATCAATTGAGCCAATTTGAGTAGGTACTAAATACGAATTCGTAATGATGCGAAAATGGCTTTCTAAAAGTAATAATTCATTTAGATATATTACTTTTATGGAGATTTGGATTTTTGAGTTTTCGGCCATGTTCCCTCGAGAAGCTGCGCACGACACAGATGGCTGATAATTTTTCCACTCGACTCTCACACCTGCTATCGGAGGGCAATCCTCGACCTAACGATGTAACCGGGCAATGGAAGCACATCTCTCACTCATTGCGTACCAGCGAGCCCGAAAGAACAATTGGTACGATGAGGAATGTAGCACTGCCTCGGATGAAAAGGACGCTGCCAACAGGGAGACGCTGCGAACGGGCGCGACCAGCAGTGTATGGCAACGATATCGTGAGGCGAAGAAGGAAGAGAGGCGTCTTTTCAGAAAAAAGAAACGTGAGGCAGTAAGGCGTGAGTGTGAGGAGCTTGAGGAGATGCTGACTGACAGGAATGATGCCAGATAATTATATGGAAAGATCCCGCGGATGACGGAAGGTTTTAAGACCGGGGTTCCTGTAAGGACAATAATGACGACCTGGTAACCGACGTACCGAGTTTACTTAAATTATGGAGGGAGCACTTCTCCTCACTGCTAAATTGCGAGGGAGACGTCGATCCTGATACCCCAATTAGTGTGGCCGCTCCAGTATACATTGCAGGTTCTGATGGTCGTATTACTATGCCTCGTTCATCGCATTTCTTGTATAGCGGTGATGCCAGCTTTTGCCTTATTTAGGAACTGAACTAGGCGGGTATCGTCACCTTCCCTACTAAGGGTTCAGACATTCCATGAGCATGCCCTGATTTCATTAATCATAGTTGGTTTGCTGTGGTCGTTATCTGAATAGTGAGTTTTCATATTCAAGGCTCGGTGGTTGGATCTCAATGGAATTTTGATTTATGTGGTGGGTCCCAACCCCTACGCACAACCCGTTCCTCGGGGAGTTGGATTTAAGTTACACATTTATATAGCGAACGCTGCTGTTGAAATCCCTGGCAACCCATTAAACCGATTATGTCGGAGTGGCCTTGTCAGGTTGTCCCCTTCTCACATCAGTTCACTACCGAATGGATGTTCAGTGGCTATCCAGAGGATACGACGTGGACGTAGTGAGCTGCTTGGACCGCAGATAGAAGAGTCGCTCTGGCCATTCATAGTTGAATGGCGGGCAGGAGCTTTCCCCACTTGCGTGGACTTCTACACACGATCCCATCCTACAAAAAACACTGCAAAAAAATTTAAAAATTGCATTGATATAAACAAAAACAAGTCATGCGGCCTTCTTGTGCGCATGCGAGCAGTCTCCGTCTCTCTTCTTTGTAGAAAAAAAAATACAAGCTAAAAATATTAGAAAAATTAAGAGAAAATACATAATGTCATATAAGCATAAGAGAACTTTTAAAATCTTTATTTTCAGTTTATCTGATTTGCTTTTTTGGAATATCAATATTAAAAATGTATCTCTTTATTTTAGGAACCATAAAATGTATAATATTGAATTAAATGTCGAAAATGAACGCGAAGATATAGTGCAACTAAATATGGCTAATCATAACGAGTTACTAAATATCGAAAGAGAGCTTGATATTCATTCTGATGGTAAGTATTACCAGAGTCCATGAACCAACTAGTACAGATCCCGTATTCCGACAACCGCGTATTTGTAATTTAATTTGAGAAAAAAGATTTATTGTTAAATGACGTCACGATTTCGAAAGATTCAGTTTGTTTAAGTGACTTTTCTCCTCACACTTTCATTGACTTGTTTTTTAATGAAAATTTTTAATTAATATTTCAACTCAGCATAAAAGATCCTGCCAATTTGGAAAGCAGCCGAAAAAATATTGGAAGAGGTCTGAATATTCTATGAGATACATATATAGCGCCTTAATATTGATATTTAATCTAATCTTGGCTTGCGTCATTTATTGACGCTTAACCGCCTAGGCTATTTTGGCCGTTTCGTATCGAAACACGCCAGTCATTCCTTTTCAGCGATAACTGACGCCAATTGGAAACCCCAAGGGAGATCAAGTCATCCCCCATTTGCTGTTTCCTTCTCGGTCGAACCTCACCGTTTCAAACTTGAAGCTATCAGCGGTGACTTGGCTACCAAGGCGCAGATGCGCCGATTCTTTCTTCTATGACAGCAAATACCTCGTCTTGTCCTCGTTGACTGCAAGACCCACTTTTTTCGTACAAGTCCAGAGAAGGCAGCGCTTACTGCGCGGTTGTTAAGGCCAATGATATCAATATCATCGGCATACGCCAGCAATTGCACGCTCTTGTAAAAGATTGCTACGTTGCGGCTTAGCTCTGCTGCTCGAGTTATCTCTTCCTTTTGTGTTTTGTGGAGTAGAACTGGAGACGGTAAAATAACTGTACTAATTTGCTTGGGAGGATTTACCTTTTACTCCACTAATATCAACTACGATCTTTCTACTCCAATAACAGCTCATATTAGCTCGTTTCTGCAAATTAGGCATTTTTTGTTGAAATCTAAATATCAGATGTAAATATCTCGACTACAACGCCACCTAGTGGCAAGATTTTTTGCGGAACTTTTTGTTTTCCCATAGCTGACGTAAGTTTTAGATATGAGCCAAATCGGACCTTAAATTCGCATTTTGTGAATATTGCGACAACAGCACCACCTAGCGGACTTTTTGTTTAGATACACTTCACATTCTTTATGGGGAATATATGTTCATACTTTATTTGGAGATTTCGACTCTATGCCAAAAAGGCCCGTTGTGCACTGGTAAAGGTAACGTATTCAATGATGAGGAAATATAAACACTTAAAATTTCTTTGGAACCGTATGAAAATTTGTTTTTTGAGAAAAATTTACCCACGCGCTGCAGGAACCAGACAAGCCGACACATGTTTCGATGATACTGGAATTACATCTCTTCATGGACTTTTCTTCCCGGCATTGTGAGAGTCGAACTCACAACACTGTAGTGACTTGTATGCTAGAAGGTCTAACACCTTAGGCCACTACCCAGCTTGAAGGTAAACCCTTCTCAGTGTCCATTTATGCATATATTTATACTTCCATATAGAACATTTCTTTAATTTCAATGCTAACTTATATGAAAGATTTGCGAATTTTTAGGACTTGGTGTGAAACCTATGAAAGAAATTTCTATGCTTAATGCAGGAATATTTTTTCATTTAAACATTTAAACTCTTTGTTGCTTTTGACTTGTAGTCGATTGCTGTAAATACCGACGGTATTGTGAAGCCATTTTCGGGATTGTATGAAAATGTGTTTTTTGAAAAAAATTTACCCACGCGCTGCAGGAACCAGACAAGCCGACATATGTTTCGATGATACTGGAATTACATCTCTTCATGGACTTTTCTTCCCGGCATTGTGAGAGTCGAACTCACAACACTGTAGTGACTTGTATGCTAGAAGGTAAACCCTTCTCAGTGTCCATTTATGCATATATTTATACTTCCATATAGAACATTTCTTTAATTTCAATGCTAACTTATATGAAAGATTTGCGAATTTTTAGGACTTGGTGTGAAACCTATGAAAGAAATTTCTATGCTTAATGCAGGAATATTTTTTCATTTAAACATTTAAACTCTTTGTTGCTTTTGACTTGTTGTCTATTGCTGTAAATACCGACGGTATTGTGAAGCAATTTTCGGGATTGTATGAAAATGTGTTTTTTGAGAAAAATTTACCCACGCGCTGCAGGAATCAGACAAGGCGACATATGTTTCGATGATACTGGAATTACATCTCTTTGGAATCCTTAACTTAAACATTAATTTACCAGGCTATTCAATTCAATTCAATTCAATTTATTTCATAAATATTAGTACAGTAAGATTTACATCTCTTTTTGCACAACAGAAAAAATAACACACAGGTCCAAAATATTTAAAAATAGTTAAAGATATTTAACGATAAGTTAAATTAACAATAAATTATTAAAAACAAACAATAAGTATATTATCATAACACGCCTCAAAAAATATGTAAAAGTACATTATGTTAGTGGTTCAATTTGATAAAAAGTATTTGTATAAGACATCTTTAAAGTTGCTCCTGTTTAATTTGCTTTTTATGCCAGAGGGTACAGAGTTCCAAATTCTAACAGCATTGATGAAGAACATTCTAGCAGAGTTCTTAAGGTTAAAGTATGGCAACATTAGGTTAAGGCATCTTTCCGATCGTGGAAAGATAAGTTTTTCATATAGATAATTTGGAGTCTTCGTGTACATTAGACGAAAAAGAAAAATACAGTTTCTGGCTTTTAGATAAGCGGCGATCTCACATCCCAGTAACGATGTTCTCCATGCAGATATGTGGTCAAACCTACGTATACCATAGACATAACGCGTTATTTCATTAAATGCAACATCAACTTTATGTGCAGACTGAGAGTCAAGCTTGCTATATACTAGTTCAGAGTAGGTAAGGGAAGGCAAAATAATTTGACGGGCAAGCCTCTTGCGAATATGGATTGGAGTAAATGGTGCTGACTGCCTCAAGTTACGTAGAGTACCATACACTTTGCCCACAGCTGAACTTATGTGGTTTACACAACTTAAATTTGTGTTAATAACGAAACCCAAGTTAGTAATTTTTTCAACAATCTCAAGAGAGTTATTATTTAAATTAATATTAGGAATACTATTAAGATTTATTTTAGTTTTGAAAACTGGTAAGACATACGACTTACTTGGGTTAAGTTGAAGGCCATTTCGAGTAGACCATTGTGATATAGCGAGTAAATCCTTATTCAGCTTTACCGTTACTGTATCAATATTATAAAAGCGACCGGATAGGTATAGCTGAACATCATCAGCATATGCATGCATACTTACATGCCGACAGGCTAAAAATATATCGTTGATAAATAAACTAAACAGCAGTGGACCTAATATTGACCCTTGAGGAACACCGGAAGTAATGGCTTTGACCGATGATGACACTTCGCCAATCTTGACTCTTTGACACCTATCTGTTAAGTAACTCTTCATAAGACAAGTAGCCGCCTTACCAAACCCATAATAATACGTGAGCAAAGTAATAAATGATCAACAGAGTCAAACGCTTTAGAGAAGTCAAGTAAGCACAGAAGGGATATTTCACCTTTGTCATAAGCCATACGCAAGTCATCCATAATTGGGGAAAAAATTCGATTTGTGGGGTATTATATGAGCCCCTTAAAGCAGGATTGGCGTTAAGCCTTGGTTTCCTCGAAAAGCGGTGCCGCTATACAACGTTCGCTACATGGCGGCTGCTATACTTACCGTCATTAGCGGCACCGCTTTGTTGTAAACTTTGATTGCAGTTACGGTGAATTCAGGCGATTGGAAATTCATTATTTTGCGGCTCCTGTTAGCTCACTAGGGTTAAACGAAGAAACGAGTGAATTTCTGAAACATATGTGCTTGGTGGGTTTGGTTATATGCCCTTGCGAAATGTCAATTGCATATATAAATGACTGCACTCTCGCTCTCCTTTCGATTTTTCTTCTACTTTAATAGCCTTTGCTTGTCCTTCGGTAATTCTTTTTACTTTGATACGTTTGGCGCAGAAGGCAGTATAACTTTACTAAATCAATCACAAGTGTAAGTACATACATACATACACCCTACTTTAACTAAATACGCAATGTAATAATAAAATAATATTGTTTAGATTTTAGCGCTGCTATATAAATATACGTTGAAAATACGTGTTCGAAAGGTTTTTTTATTTCTCCAACCAACAACTTAAATACTTGTAAGGTTCTCAACATGGTAAATGATGATAACATCGATGCATGCGCCGTATCAACCTCCAGAGACCTCGCCGTAACAAGTTTAACCGCATCAACATCAGCACCTCCTCTAACTCAGGAACCGGGTACAATCGAAGCACCTTCACAAATTTGCCAAACCGCGCTAACTGTTACACAATCGCATCTGACCGGAGCTGGTCATCAGTTCTCTGACCTTTTTTCTGCAGGTATGTTTTCAGGTATAAGGGCGCAATATTCGACAGCGCCGCTAGACACAAATTACTCTCGGTTTTTTCCGAAAAGGCTAATGCGAGGTGAGCACTGGAACCCAATTGTGATGTTTCCAGACAGACTTTCTTCTGCAGGTATGTTTTCAGGTACCGGAAATATAAGGGCGCAATATTCGACAGCTCCGCAGTACCACAGTAGCGTGTCTTGCATAACTTCAGGTACGTCACTGCCAACGTTGGCTACTTTGGGAACTTCAATTTCCTCACCGGCGACATATGTCTCGGCCCTAACCTCACAATTTGAGACAGGTCCCTACATTCGCCAAGCGCCTTTACCTGCATGTTTTGAGTCGGGTTTCTTACCCTCACACGACCACGGCGATGCCACTTCAACGACAAGTAATTTTTTATGTAAAAGCACCGCACAACGCGTAATCCGCCCAACAGCTAATTCCACCTTTGCCCACTCGTTGTCGGAGTCGCTTCCGCGGGCGGGAATATGCACAGAGACATAAGCATAGTACGTTCCGCCACCATATGTTCCAATGAGCACCGTGCAAACCACTGCGTCGACATCCAACCAATACCAACAATTTTCGTACGTGCCCTTGGTCCTCCGGGCGGAACGTGCGGTAACCAGACCTCCTGGGTAGCAACTGCTCAGCCAGTACCCCTTACATTTTCTGACTCATTCCTATTTATCGCGCGCGTCGCTGCCAGGTAGGCAATAACTAAAGATTTGCGCTTCTTTTAAAGATTTGCCCTCCAGCCGGAGGAGTGGCCCCTGTTCATTACGAATTATGTACTATCCACAGAGCGCTGTGGGTTTTCTGATCAAGAGAATCTTATTAGGCTCCAACGTAAGCTGCGAGAGATTCCACCTGTAAAAATAGAACGATTAGAGACACTGATCGAGCTCGCTCTCGCCTTAGAAAATTATAGGGCGACTATGCAAGCTATGGGTCTCGAGGGATACTTGAACAGCTCAATGCTACTTAATGAACTTTTGAGCAAGCTACCGGGTGAAATGAAGTTGGAATGGGGAAGACGCCACTAAGGCCTAACGCGGGTAGATATTATAATGGGGTCTGGTACGATAAGTCGAAAAAAAATGTCGAAACTCAAAATGTCGAAAACGAAAAATGTCGAAGGAAAAAAGGCCGAAGGAAAAAGGGCCGAATGAAAAAAATATTGAATTAATTAATTAATTATCTTTCCAAATGCATATATCAGTTTCTGCAATGAACACGACGATATGTTGATGCTGACAATTGTTTTTCTTTGCGTGTTTGCATACAGTTCTCTGAGCAAATTTGAGGGGTTACGGCAAACTGAAATCTCTGAGACCTTCTCAATAAAAGAAAAAAAACCTCTCAGAAACTAATGCGTCGTTTAAGCATCTGAGAAAAGTATCGATAACTTTGTCGATACTGAAATAGTTGAGGTATAGATAAACTGAAATATTTAGAACGTTTCAGATTATCAATTGTTAAAATCACTTCTCGGAAAAATTTACTAAGTTGCATTTTTTTTTGGATATAATTTGGAAATTTTTTTGAATGCGTATAAAAAATGTTTTTTGGTAAAAAATTCCGACTTCGGATTCTTTATCCTTGCATTAATACGCGTATTTTGATACCTCGTTCAAAAATTTTGATCGATTTTTCGGCCCGTACGCGAAACTGCACTTTTACCGTTTTTTTTTGTTATTGCGAAATATATTATAAGTTTCATACTAGAAAACTAAAAATTCGAATAATTGTAAAAAATTTATAAATAGTATCAGAATTTACATAAAAACTAATAAAAAACGTCGTTTAACTTGATTTACTGGATTTTTACCTCAACAAAAAAAAAATTCGAATTCATTTTTTGACATTTTTTAATTCGTTCAAAAATGCGTTCTGTAAAAGTAGGATTTTAGCAGTTCGGTCTTTTAGTTTCGACAATTTTTTTCGACTTAACGTACGGATCCCATTATAATGTTCGATGAATTTCTCTTTGGGCTCTCGTCTTGTGCTAGTCAGGCCACACCTGTTAATAGCGCAGTATCGGAGGTGAGTCAGGACACAAAGGGCATGTTGTTGTTGTTGTTGTTAGCAACAAAACACTCCCCGAAGGTTTTGGGGAGTGATGCCGAAGTTGACAGTCCTTGGCCGGATATGACCCCGGTACGCTGCGGTACTCCCTTGCGGTACTGCCCGACTGTCGTGGTAGCGATTTGGTATGACCAGTGGAACCTTCTAGGTCATGGCATCCCTCCATCCATGAGGAAGGAGAAGATGGGTAATGAGAGGTGAGAGGCATCATATCCGTAGATCAACCATCGAGTAGCACGTCAATTACCTATGTGCATATTAGTCGCCTCTTACGACCGGTATGCCTACCTCGGGCATATTCTAAACCCCTAACCCGCAGGGTTACACAAAGGGCATCGAGAACAAGTACTTGTCCAGGAAGCTTGATTCACATCTGCTGACAAAACGCAGTCATAGCACAAGTCTATCTGCCAAAGTGCACAGGATCACATGATTTGTCTGAGTGTCGTGAAGAAAACCATACGATGCTTCAAGAATCATCTGGTTCGTAGATGTAACTCAAACAAATCGTGCGACGTCGATAGTTGCGCTTATCTCATAATCAACAAATTGCTACAGAGGCGACTGGCAAGGCGGGCGCCTCCGTTGTGTGCCTACATAGAAAGCAACGTGATAGGGATCTCTTTAGGTATATTCCAGTAACGCTACATGCCAACGGTGTATCGGTGGAGACCATCGCACTCATCGACGAGGACGCATCTTGTACTTTGGTAGTTGACAAGCTGGATGAGACTTGAATCTTAACGGCCCCAGCGAAGAGGATATATGCGTCGGTAGCATCGGCCAGTGCCTGGGCCAATGTCCCTACACATTTGTTCCAGGCTCGCAAACAGAAACCTTTGGACTGATGCTTTCGTCGCGCCTTGCTGTCGAGCTGCGCAGCCCACAACGCCGACGGATTTAAGGTCATCGCAAAAATGAACGAAATCCGTCAGCTTCAGGACTGCGACGGAGATCGCGACCTAGCCTACCACCATCTAGGCAAACGCATCAGTCCTTAACTCCCAGAGTGGAAATTGCCTCTCCTTCACAATTTAAATTGTTGCAATTTTATTGCAACGGCCTGACCGGCAAGATTGCGGAGATAACCGCTTTATGCAGCTACATACAATTAAAATTGCTGCAATCCAGGAGACAAAACTTGGCCCCCACTCGGATCTCCGAGCGAGTGGAGGCTACCACGTTCTCCGGCACGATTGCACGGATGGCGGGGGCGGTCTCGTGTTCCTTGTTCACCAAACAGTGCAGTATAGGGAATTTGATATCAACACCGACCAAAGAGACTTACCCTTACAGTGTCAGGGTATAGTTATACAAGCTGGAGGTGTTGATCTCGAGCTAATCAATATATACATTCCCCCCGTCACTTGCTGCCCCAGAGGTTATCGCCCTGACCTTAGGGCGTTTCTTTGTACCGATAACCGTATCATCATGGGCGATTTTAATTCCCACCACGATATGTGGCAAACACACCTTTCTGTGGACGGTAGAGGGCGGGAATTAGCCGAGCAAATTGACGCTTCCCCTTTCAGCACTGTGAACGGAGACGCTCTACAAGGATGTCTGTTAACTGCAGTACCTAACTATTGTTAGTTTTTTTTTTAACTGGGTCGGCTTTTAGGAATTCACGGAGAGCTCTTTGGTGATCATCCCATTCCCATTCGTCTCTGGAAAATCGAAGAATATTACTTGGGGTAATGATCCTCCACAAACTGATAATAAGCGAGGTGGATTCTTCCGACCTTCTTAGTCGATTGAATTTCGCTGTGCCTGTTAGTCTGTCCCGCCATTATGTTCCATTTCACTTACCCATTTTTCTAAACTTTGCTAAAAATTATCCCCTGCGCATTTGGTGCTCATACTACAATGACTTGCACAGCTGTATTAGTACGGAATGTAACTTTGCTACTTTACGTAATGCACATACACATTTTATCGAGTAATGAAGGATTAGAAACGAATGCTTTCCAACTTTGGTCTGGCAGCTGATTGGAATCGAATGCATTCCAACAACGTAAATATTTCGATTTGATACACGTCCTGCCACTTTTGTGCAGATTCCAATGCAATACTTTCTTTGGTCTTCTACTTACTGAGTTGATTGGAATCGATTGCATTCCAACAACGTTAGTAATCTTTGGATTTTCGGCGTTGATCGGAATCGAATGCATTCCGACAGCACACTGATCGGAATCTCTATGCATTCCGACAGCGCAACAGGGGAATCCGGTGATTTCCCCTTTAGTATAGTCCTAATTTTGTTAATTAATTTGTTATTTATATAAATATATGTATGTATTGAATTAAGATTATATTATTATGTACAACACATTCTGTAAATTTATATGTACTTTTTAACTTTTCTGCTTTGTATATATCTTTTTTGCCGACCGCTTTTTGTCTGTGTCGACTTTAAATAAATAAATTCCCACTGATGTACACGTTGGTGAGCGAAACATCCGTGAGGTCATTAAAAAGGCTACAGCCCGTTTTATACCAGCTGGTAGAATAAAAAATATAAGGCCAGCTGAGGCCGCAGTCTTGGCTAACGAACGTGACCTCATACGCAACATCGATCCTTCAGACCCACAGATCGGTGATCTCAACGCGGAAATCAGACGGCGGGTTAACGAATACAAACAAACCAAATGGGAAGAGCACCTTAGGTCTTATAACCTCTCTACCGGTGTTGGGAAATTATGGTCAAGATCTTGTCAAATCCTACGGGTCCGCCAAATAATGTCGACATCACCTTTGGTGACAAGACACTAAATGACCCCAAGAAATGTGCACAGGCTTTCTGTCGACAATATGTCCCTCATCCTGCACAGGACAGGACAAGGCGTCGAATTTTAAGGCGTCCGTTCCTATCACCGCTACAGAGGTTCAAGAGGCCATCCGGAAGACCAAAACCTCCAAAGCCATCGGTCCTGATGGCATAGCCATGGTGCACCTAAAATACATCGGCGCAGAAGGAGTTAAGTACCTCACTGCCGTCTTCAATATGTCCTTGACCACAGCTGTCATACCCGATAAAGCCAGCTAACGTTGGGGAGTCATATCGCCCGATATCACTCCTCTCGCCAGTAGTAAAGACCTTGAGGCGGTCCTACTCCCGCTCTACACATCAAACCTGATGTTAGCCGAGCACCAACATGGTTTCAGGAAAGGTAGGAGCACAACATGTGCTCTAAATGTCATAAACACTCAGATAACTGACGGACTAAATCAAAACAGACCTAATGACAGGACGGTTCTAGTTGCACATGATTTGAGTCAAGCTTTTGACACAGTCAATCATGGGCAGCTGGTATCCGATCTGGAAGACTCGTCACTGCCCCCCTGCGTAAAGCGTTGGACCGCCAATTATCTCCCCTCTCTTCTCGAGTTCTTCACCGGACGGAGCTTGGTATTGTCGCCGACAAAGTCCTCGGTGACTATTCACGACGTGGACGACGCAGGTTGGTATTTAATTAGAAATTTATGTAGGTGATCAAAAAATACCTACTGTCGCTCACCCAAAACTTTCGACACCATGCACACTTTCGCTGCCCATTCAGCTGCAATTGTCTCAACATTACAGAGCCGTACTTGGGGTAAAGATAAAGAAACGTCGTTGGTAACGTACAAGGCAATTGGTCGGCCGATCCTGAACTATGCGTCGCCGATATGGTCGCCGGGGCTTGCAGACGTTCTTTGGAGTCAGCTGCAGGCCTGCCAAAAACCGCGCTCAGAACCGCTACGGGGTGCGTCCTTATGTCTCCTATTACTCATAACCACAATGAGGCGGAAATGCTTCCAGTTAGGGAGCATAATGAAATGTTAAACCACCAGTACCTACTGAATTGTTGTAACCCACAACACCCCAATAGGCAACTGTTTGAGCTCACTCCGCCTCCTAGAACCATAAGGACGCATCTACGTAAACATTTTGATGAGATCCGGCATTATATAACAACATCGTTTGATCTAGAGGTGCACAATCAGGCCTTGGAGCATATCCATACAGCGTCAGTTGGCCATCATGCCGCGCTCTGTCCGCTAAACAATGTCTTGCATGCCTTAACACCTCGAATTTCTGAAGAGGAGCGTCGTCTTTCTCGAGAGACAAGGGTCACTCTGGCTCAATTACGCTCTGGTTATTGTAGTAGATTAAACTCCTACATATCCAGACTGAACCCTGTTGTGCTGAATCTATGTCCGGCATGCGGCCCGTCCCCCCATAATACCAACCACTTATTCACTTGCTCTACGGAGCCCACTCTTCTAACGCCCAACTCCCTTTGGTCCAACCCAATTGAAACTGCTAGTTTCCTTGGACTCCCGTTAGAAGATATTGATGACAATTTCATCATCATCATTTATTGGCGCTTAACCGCCTAAGCGATTTTGGCCGTTTCGTATCAAAGCAAGCCAGTCATTCCTCTTTAGCGATAACGGACGCCAATTGGAAACCCCAAGGGAGTTCAAGTCATCCTCCACCTGTTGTTTCCATCTCAGTCGAGGCCTCCCCCTTCCTCTGCTGCCGAATTCAGGCGACGATAGGAAAACCTTCTGTGCTGGAGCTTCTTTGTCCATTCGCATAACATGGCCCAGCCAGCGGAGTCTTTGGGCTTTAATTCGCTGGACTATGGTCAGATCTGCGTAGAGCTCGTACAGCTCATCGTTAAATTTCCTTCTATACTCGCCGTTGGCATCACGGGAAGGACCATAAATCTTCCGGAGAACTTTTCTCTCAAATACTCCAAGGGCCATCTCATCTTCTCTTGACATTGTCCATGAATCTGAGCCATACATCAGGACAGGTATGATGAGAGACTTATAGAGCGTGATCTTTGTTCTTCGAGAGAGGACTTTACTTCTCAATTGCCTACTCAGTCCAAAGTAGCACTTGTTGGCAAGAGTGATTCTCCGCTGGATTTCTAGACTGATATTATTTTCGGTGTTGATACTGGTTCCCAAATAGACGAAGTCCCTCACAGTTTCAAATTTGTAACTATCAACAGTGACATGGCTGCCAAGGCGCAGGTGCGCCGATTCTTTCTTTGATGACAGCAAATACTTCGTGTTGTCCTCGTTCACGGCAAGACCCACTTTTTTCGCTTCCTTATCCAGTCCAGAGAAGACAGCGCTTACGGCGCGGTTGTTAAGGCCAATGATATCAATATCATCGGCATACGCCAGCAATTGCACGCTCTTGTAAAAGATTGTACCATTGCGGCTTAGCTCTGCTGCTCGAATTATCTTCTCCAGCATCAGATTGAAGAAATCGCACGAAAGGGAGTCGCCCTGTCTGAAGCCTCGTTTGGTTTCAAATGGCTCAGAGAGGTCCTTCCCGATTCTGACGGAGCTGTTGGTATTGCTCAACGTCATTTGACAAAGCCGTATAAGCTTTGCAGGGAAGTCAAATTCAGACATGGCGGCATACAGGCAACTCCTTTTTACGCTGTCAAAAGCGGCTTTAAAATCGACAAAGAGATGGTGAGTGTCGATTCTCCTATCATGGGTCTTCTCCAGGATTTGGCGTATCGTGAAAATCTGGTCGATGGTAGACTTACCAGGTCTAAAGCCACACTGATAAGGTCCAATCAGTTTGTCTACGATGGGCTTCAGCCTTTCACACAACACGCTAGAAAGAACCTTATATGCGATATTAAGAAGACTAATTCCGCGGTAGTTGGTGCGGTTAGCGGGATCGCCTTTCTTGTGGATTGGGCAAAGCACACTTAAATTCCAATCCGGAGGCATGCATTCGTCTGACCATATTCTGCATAAGAGCTGATGCATGCTTTTTACCAGCTCTTCGCCTCCGCGTTTGAACAGCTCGGCGGGTAGTCCGTCTTTTCCAGGCGCTTTGTTGTTTTTGAGCCGGGATATAGCTATCCTCACTTCATCATAGTCAGGTGGTGGGACGACTTTTCCATCGTCAGGGATTGGGGTATCGGGTTCGACGTCTCCCTCGCAATTTAGCAGTGAGGAGAAGTGCTCCCTCCATAATTTAAGTACACTTTGTACGTCGGTTACCAGGTCGCCATTATTGTCCTTACAGGAGCTTGCCCCGGTCTTAAAACCTTCCGTCATCCGCCGGATCTTTTCATAGAATTTTCGGGCATCATTCCTGCCAGCCAGCATCTCAAGCTCCTCACACTCACGCCTTTCGGCCTCACTTTTCTTTTTTCTGAAAAGGCGTCTCTCTTCCTTCTTTGCCTCACGATATTGTTGCCATAAACTGCGGGTTGCGCCCGTTCGCAACGTCTCCTTGTAGGCAGCGTCCTTTTTTTTCGAGGCAGTTTTGCATTCCTCATCGTACCAGTTGTTCTTGCGGGCTCGCTGGAACCCTATAGTGGCCTCAGCGGCGGTACGCAATGAGTGAGAGATATGCTTCCATTGCTCGGTTACATCGTTAGGTCGAGGATTGCCCTCTGCTAGCAGGTGTGAGAGTCGAGTTGTGAAATTATCAGCTGTCTGTGTCATGCGCAGCTTCTCGACGTCAAACTTTCCTTCCGTTACTGTGCGCACTTTCTTCGTTGCACAGAGGCGTGTGCGTATCTTGGCTGCGACAAGATAATGGTCAGAGTCAATATTGGGACCACGCAGTGTACGCACGTCCAGAACGGTGGAGCTATGTCTGCCGTCAATCAAGACATGATCAATCTGGTTTCTAGTTCTTTGATCAGGGGACAGCCATGTGGCTTGGTGTATTCGCTTATGCTGGAACCTGGTACTACTGATGACCATATTGCGAGCAGCGGCGAAGTCAATCAACCTAGTGCCGTTGGGGGATGTTATATCGTGGAGACTGAATTTTCCAACTGTGGGACCAAAGACTCCTTCCTTGCCCACCTTGGCATTAAAGTCGCCGAGCACGATTTTGATATCATGCTGTGGGCAGCGATCATAAGTCTGTTCAAGTTTATCGTAGAAGGAGTCCTTCTCTGCGTCGTCCGTCTCCTCAGTCGGCGCATAGGCGCAGATAAATGTTATGTTGAAAAACCTCGCCTTAATGCGGATCGCAGCGAGACGCTCGTTCACAGGAGTGAACGCTAATACTTGGCGGCGAAGTCTCCTACACCACGCGCTTTGCCGCGTGTCTGGCCACTGTAGTATACGTCACAAGGACCGACGGTCGTCTTTCCTTGCCCCGTCCATCGCATTTCCTGCAGGGCGGTGATGTCAGCCTTTGCGCCTACGAGGACATCAACCAGTCGGGCAGCGGTACCGTCCCTTGAAAGGGTCCGGACATTCCCGGTACATGCCCTAATATCCAAATCGTTATGCCTTATTCGTTTTGCCGGGTCGTCAACATTAAAGGGGGTTCTCATCCGAGGCTTTGTATATTTTTTCATTGGAATTAAGTTTTTTACGTGGCGGGTCCCAAACCCAGCGCACAACCCGTTTCGGGGTTTTGGAAAATATTTACACATTTATATAGCGAGCCGCTTGCTTCAAGACAGACGCCCGCTTGCAGCCGCACCTCATGGTGAACAGACGCTACGCAAAAAACCTCGGTGAGCCCTTAAACCAAGTATGTCAGAGTGGCCCCACCGGGGCTCCCTCTCTTTCTGCCGCGAGCCTAGGTAGCTCCCGTTGCCCAGAGTGCACGAACGAGGACGCAAGAGTCGGGATTGAGCAAGGTCACTTAGTAACCACACTCCATTACACTCCCAATGACAATGATGACAATTTAGGCTAAGAAAAATACGCGTTGGCCAGAGGTGTGCCTCAGATGGAATGACAACATTAGGTTAGGTTCAAGTGGTTGCCGCAAAGGCACACTTAAGCCAGTTTTAAAAGGCCCGTTGTGATACCACCACCATTGGGAAAGTCAGTCCCGGGACCCGCCCATATGGAAAATCCCTGAGTTGTTGGGATTTCCCACATAGCAGAATCCCGGGACTGACACACCTAAACCGACACCGATACTCCTAATTGAACCACTTAGATGACTTTATGAAGGCCATCGAGTCCTTTATGTCCAGTTCCGCGATCTGGCGTAGGCTGTCCATAAGAGCGTATCACCAAAAAAAGTTGAAAATGTTCCCCCCCAGTTTGAACACTTAACTTATGAGGTTTTAAAAAAAAATTTTTTTAATTTTTTTGTCACCCTGTAAAAACAGCGAAATTTGTTTTTTTTTCAATAACTTCTATATTTCTAGTTCGATTTTCAAAAGTGATACATTTTTAGAAACGTATTCACCAAGGCAATATTTCATCAATAGAAACTTTTAGCCCTTTTTTTCTTAGTTTTCCGGAAAAAAAATTTTTTTTTTTTCAAATACAGGGTGTTGGTTTTAGTAAAAATAGAATAAAAACTGAGCTTGGCATGAAGGGCTAAAAGTTTCTATGGATGAAATCTTGTCTTGGTGAATACCTTTCTAAAAATGTATCACTTTTGAAAATCGAACGAGAAATATAGAAATTATAGAAAAAAACAAATTTCGCTGTTTTTACAGGGTGACAAAAAAATTAAAAATTTTTTTTTTGAAAACCTCATAAGGTAAGTGTTCAAACTGGGGGGGGGGAACATTTTCAACTTTTTTTTCCTCCATACACCGTGATACGCTCTACTGTCCATGAAGGGAACTCCCAAAAAGTGCGTTCTCGCGCCGCTTAAATACGGGCAGTTGCAGATGAGATGTTTCACCGTTTCCTTTTTCTCATCATCTCAGCAGCTTTTACAGCATCGTCGGTGGGGCACACCTAGCCTTTCTACGTGCCTACCAATAAGGCAATGCCAGTTAAAAGACTTATTAATATGGAGATTTCTCTCCTTCTTAGGGCGTGAATGTCTCTAGATCTTTTATGATCCCATTTTGGCCAGGTTTGTTTGGATGCCCAGCACCCTGGGGATTGTTGCCACCTTTCGTTGGCTTGACGGAGTGTGTATTCCTTCAGCATTAGCTTGCATGTGGCAACCGGCATACCTAAGGGCTCTTTATCCCGAAGAACCTGCTTGGTCGTACCATGTCTGGCAAGTTCGCCTGCCTGTCAAATTTGCCTCGTGCACGTACAACTTGTACACAGGCAAATATACAAGGTATATCCTTATCCTTTCTGCATGCCTACCAATGAGGCAGTGACCGGTTAATACCCCTATCAATATGCAGATTTCCCTCCTAGTTAGGGCATAAATGCGTCTAGACCTTTTAAGATCCCATTTTGGCCAGGTTTGTTTCGATATCCGACACCCTGGGGATTGCAGCCATCTTTCGTTGGCTTGACGGAGTGTGTGCTCCTTCAGCATTAGTTTGCATGTGGCAAACGGCATACCTAAGCGCTCTTTATCCCGAAGAACCTGCTTGGTCGTGCCCTGCCTGGCAAGCTCGTCTGCCTTACAGTTTCCCTCAATGTCCCTATGTCCCGGGACCCATATGAGGTTTACGCGGTTCTGTTGGGCCATCTCCTGAAGAGATCGACGACAGCTGAGCGTCAGTTCAGAGTTGAACGTGTATGAGCCAAGGGATTTGATTGCCGATAAGACGTTTGCTTAAGCAGGCCGCGGCGTCCCGGATTGCCGAGACTTCCGCCTGGAAGACGCTACAATGATCAAGTAGTCTGAAGGAGAGCTCAAGGTCCAAATCCCTTGAATAAACCCCTCCTCCAACTCTGCCGTCCAACTTCGACCCGTCGGTGTATATGGAAGTGCCACCATTTGTTTCGGGACACCAATCCGTCCTCTCCCAGTCTTCTCTGCTGAGAATGTTTATTTTGAAGCAGCTATCCCCGACTGTAGTGGTCGCACAACGATCTGTGCTTAGAGGGAGAAAGCTGTAAGATTCCAGAATACTGGAGTGTCCAATAGTACCCACACCCCACCTGGAGGTTTCTCTTAGGCGCAGAGCTGATGCCGCCGCTGACCGAAACCCTTCCAGATCAAGTGGCAAAATGCCCAGAATGGCCTGGAAGGCTTCGTTGGGCGTTGTCCTTAGCGCACCGCTTATACAGATCATATTGGATCTATGGACTTTCCGCAACAGATTCAGGTATGTTGTCTTGCTCAGTGCCGGCCACCATACGACGACTCCATACAGCATGACTGGGCGAATGATGGCCGTGTAGATCCAACTGCATACTCTAGGGCTGAGCCCCCATTTTTTGCCAATGGCTCTTTTGCATGTCTAAAGAGCGATGCAAGCTTTCTTCTGGCGCTGAAGAACATTCTCCATCCAATTCAATTTCCTGTCCAGAACTATGCCTAGAAACTTGGCCTTATCCGACAAGCCCAGGCGCGTGCCATCTAGTTCTGGTGGGCTTAGTGGCGGTATTTTGTACCGTTTGGTGAAGAGGACAAGTTCCACTTTCCCCGGGTTGATACTAAGTCCGCAGCGAGAGGACCACCTCGAAACCTCTCGCAGTGCTACTTGCATCAGGTCACACAGAGTTTGTGGGAACTTGCCTCTGAATGCATTAGCTAAATCGTCTGCGTATGCTACTATCTTCCCGCCCCCCCAGCTTGTGTCACGTAGCGACGAGTTGACTGTGAGGTTCCATAAAAGCGGGGAAAGAACACCACCCTGGGGCTTTCCCTTGTGACATAGCGTGATAACTCGACCGTACCAAGTGAAGAAGCTATTTTCCTTCCTCTTAGAAGTTGGTCAATTAAACCAGTTAGAGGTCTTTCTACGCCCAGATTAGTTAGAGCGGAGTTGATCGCCTCCGGGCTTATATTGTTGAAAGCCCCCTCAATGTCTAAGAAGGCCACGAGACAGTAGTCCTTTTCACACAGCGATTTCTCAATGACAGATATTAGGCTGTGCAGAGCAGTTTCTGTTGATTTACTCTTGGTGTATGCATGCTGATAGCTAGAGATAAGGTTGCTATCAATAGTCGTTGAAAGGTAGTCGCTTAGTATCCTCTCAAAGGTTTTGGGTACAAAGGACGAGAGACTGATCGGTCTGTAATCTTTTGGCTCGTAGTGGGATGCCTTCCCAGCCTTAGGGATAAACACTACCGTGGCGCTTCTCCAGGAGCCCGGAATGTGGTTGAGAGCCAGGCAGGCTGTGAAGAGGAATACCAGCCATTTAGCTGATGTCTCCAACGTGTTTATAAGTTGCGCGGGGATAATCCCGTCCGGCCCGGCAGCCTTATACGGTTCAAAGCTCTTAACTGCCCACCTTACCCTTTCCGCAGTGATGGGTATATTTACTGCCAGGTTTGTTGCAGATGCTAGTGGTGCGTCATGCAGATTCCCCGGAAAATGTGTATTCAAGAGCAGCTCAAGGGTTTCCTCTTCCGTGCTGGTCCAGGATCCGTCAGGTTTTCGCAAATAGCTGATGGCTGTTTGACTTTTCGAGAGGACTCGTCTAAGTCTCGCTGTATCGTCGACCTTTTCGACGCCAGTGCAGAAATTTCTCCACGAGGTTCTCTTCGCCTGTCTCAGAGCTTTTTTGTAGGCCCTTAGTTTAGCTTTATATTCGTGCCAGTGAGGCTCAGAGCCGAGGGTCTTGGCCTTCTTAAATTGTTTCCGGCATGATTTGCGGAGCGAGTCCAAATCGTAGGACCACCAATGTGGCCTGTGTTTACCGCGTGGTTTTGGCACTGGACAAGCCTGTCCTAGAGCATTTGAGAGCGCCGATGTAAATGTAGTAACAAGATCCTCCAGCTCCTCCACTGATGAGGGGGCCTGTGAGGGCAGTACTGGCAGGTCTCTGTCTAATATTTCATTGTGTAACTGCCAATTAGTGTTACGTGGATTGCGCTTCATGATAGGTTGTTCTACAATAAAGTCTAGAACCATTTCTATGTAACGGTGGTCGGAGAATGAATGTTCTTCCAGAACCCGCCATTTTCTGACCCACTCATAAGCGCCTTCACTACAGATAGTGAGGTCTATGACCTCCCTGCGGGTCTTAGTGATAAAAGTAGGCTCATTACCCACGTTGCAAATTACCAGGTTAGTTGTTAAGAGGTAATCAAACAGAGACTCGCCCCTGGCATTGATATCGGAGCTCCCCCATTGGACATGGTGAGCATTAGCGTCCGCTCCAATAATAAGATTACCTGTGCAGAAATTTGACACCAGGTCTTTCACCTCCGTTTGTGGTGGGGGTTCTTCGGCGTCGTAGGGCATATAGACCGACGCCACCGTCAGGCGGGTGCTGTCGACCGTTAGACTGATAGCGGTAATATCACCATTGGTGTAGTTAGGTAGGAGAAAGGAGTTCAACTCAGACTTGACCAAAATACACGTTCTGACTTTGCTCTCCTCGCTGGCTCGAATGAGCTTGAAGCCCTTAGTCCCCAATCCGCAGATTCTCGAGCTATTGACCCAGGGTTCTTGGATGAGGACCACATCCACGTCGCCTTTAGAAAGACGACTACTTAAAGCAGCCGAAGCCACTTTAGATTTGTGCAAATTAATCTTAAGCACCACCAACATGAGAGCGCACAGACTTCCCTGCCGTCCCCATATCGTCGAGGTTTGCTCCATCCCGGAGGTTGCCTATCAACGACGAGTTGTTCCGATTAACTGCCCGATGTGGCGTTGCAGGAGTCCTGCTGCCTGTAGCGTTAGATGTTAATCGCTCAGCGTTGGCTGCTACCACCGTGACATCGAGGACTTCCTCGTCCTGTAGGCTGTCCTCCATCTCCGAGTTGTTCACAGCACTATCGCCAAGGGACGTGGCGGATAACATGCTTTCCGCATCGGAATCCTCCGCTTCCTCTTCTGGTAATAAGTTTTCCGGTTCCCCCGGAGCAGCTGATAAGGCTGCGCGCTGAGAATCACCACGATATACGTGGATAACGATCTGGCCTACGCTGTAGTGTACTAGGCCATTGCACCTTTTGAGGGGCTCGATTGACTCTTTATTCATGGTGAACACCACCTGTCTGTCGGGCCCTACCGCATCCCCGACCAGATTGACACTCCAGTCATGCGTTGGGAGGGACGGATTCATTAGCCGTAGCATCCCGAGTATTCTCTCGGGCTCGTCAGGGATGGCCGGAATCCACGCCCTTGCCCTTGGACGAGCTAGAATGTCCTTCCAGTCGACGACATCTATCTTTGCGCCCTTGTAGACTTCATCCAGTTTAGCAGCTGCTGCCTTGTACAGTGCTACGGTTTTGGCATCCTCGCATGCGAGTAATTTAATCTGACCCTGGTGCCAACCCGCATCCGTTACTCGCGTCGAACTACCCGGAAACTCCGGAGCAACGTTGAGAAGAATGTTGCCGAGTTCATTTCGCACGTAACGCCACCGGTCCTTGGGGATGGCCAGACGGCCATTGCCTCGGTCAAGGACGCATATAAGGATCCTGTCCTTGGTTACCTCAGCAAAGCTTAGTTTGCCCGCTCCAGAGGTATTCTGATGCCGCTTGGGAGGGGGAATTAACTCCAGATCCGATCTCTGGCGCTTGAAAGGGTTAACTTTTAACCTCTTTGGCATGTAAGAATTTTGGAAATCCGGTATCACAGCTTTCGCTAGCTCTACCGATTTACTGGAATTCGGCGACAGTGATTCCTGCGGTACCCCTTAATACCTCTTCAGGATCTTTGCAGCCAATCTTTTCTCGTGGTATGTGAAGCGGCTCTCCTTGCCGACATCTCAGTTGCAGCTTCCTTCTCCTTCGAAACTCCGAGGCCAGGTCGTGAGACCGCTGCCACAGACGTAAAGATACTGGTTTTCATATCAGCGGTTGATGGGAGTTTAGCATCCGCCGTTGTCCGCTAGCTCCCATCAAGTCAATCTTATTCGATAGAGGCTTGGTTGCCACCGCTGTCGATCCCCCCCTTCATTGTGGAACGGAGGTTGTCCTCCGGCGTTGTTGTTGCTTCCTCGCCTGCTCCTCCATAGCTCTCCTTTGCTGAGGAGTGAAATTTGGCGTTGTTTGTTTTTTAGATTTTTCGTTTTTATTCAGGTTATTCGAGTTCATCTTGTTCGTACGACCATCGCCGGACAAGGCCAGCTTAGGGTCAAGGGAAGAGTAGGGGAAAATGTGTCGTCCGCCGCGGCAGAGCCCCGTACCGCGGTAAGGCCATGCTTACTCTCTGAGGCGACCCGGTGTCAGAGAGGCTCCGTTCAAATACAGCCACGATTTGCCTCCTGGCTGCAAACGTCCAATGGGCACGGTTTCGCATAATACCCCGGATTGGGAGGGGGAATATCTTTGTCGTCGCGCCAGAGAGGCTAGGCTGCTCTCGTGATGAAGTGCCGTACGGAGCTATGATCACAAGGGCAGCGTAGCCCTGTGGCTATCGACTTAAGCCCTCGTACCGCGGCAAGGTATCCACCCTTCACGAGGGCCCCGGCAAATATACAAACGCAAGCACATTTATTTCGGTTACAAGGATAGCGCGTTTATTTATGCAAATCGCGGCATCCAAAATTGCTGAGACTTCAGCCTAGAAGACGCTGCAACGATCAGGTAATCTGAAGTAGAGGTCAAGCTGCAGATCCCTTGAATATACCCCTCCTCCAACTCTGCCGTCTAGCTTCGAGCTGTCAGTGTAAACAGAAATTCCGCCATTCCATCCTCTCCCATTCCTCCCTGCCGGGAATGTTCGTTTTGAAGCAGTTGTCTCCGACTGTTGTGGCCGCACATCGATCTGTGCTCAGAGAGAAAACTGTAAGATCCCAGAATACTGGAGTGTTGAGTTGTGCTTGCGCCCCATCGAGACGTTTCAAACAGAGACTCGCCCTGCCATTGATACCGGAGCTTCCCCATTGGACGTGATGAGTATTAGCGTCCGCAGTAAGATGACCCGTAAAAAAATGTTACACCAGATCTCTAACCTTCCTATGTGGGGGACGACGCCATCGTCAGGTTGGTGCTGCCGACTGTTAAACTGGCAGCGGTAATGTCACCATTGGTATAGTTAGGTAGAATAAAGGTGTTGAGGTCAGACTTAACCAAAATACAGGTTCTGACTTTGCCCTCCTCGCTTGCTCGAATGAGCTTGAAGCCCTTAGTCCCCAATCCGCAGATCATCGAGCTTATGACGCAGAGTTCTTGGATGAGGACCACATCTACGTCGCCTTTAGCAAGACGACTACCTTAAGCAGCCGAGGCTACTTTAGATTTGTGCAGATTTATCTGAAGCACCACCAACATGAGAGCGCTGAGCCTTCCCTGCCGTCCCCATATCGTCGAGGTCTGCCCTGTCCTGAAGGCTGTCTCTCAACGACGACTTGTTCAGAGGAACTGCGCGATTTTGCGTAGCGGGAGCTCTGCTTACTGAAGCATCAGAGATATAGCGCTCAGGATGGGCTGCTACCACCGTGACGTCGAGTCCTTCCCCATCCAGCAGGCTGTCTTCCATTTCCGAGTTGGCGGAACCATGCTTTCCGCGTGGTCCTCCTCGGTTAACTCTTGCGGTACTTCTATTTCCTTGCCCCTTCTTAGGGCGTGAATGTCTCTAGATCTTTTATGATCCCTTTTGATCCCTGGGGATTGTTGCCACCTTTCGTTGGCTTGACGGAGTGTGTAATCCTTCAGCATTAGCTTGCATGTGGCAACCGGCATACCTAAGCGCTCTTTATCCCGAAAAAACCTGCTTGGTCGTACCCTGTCTGGCAAGTTCGCCTGCCTTACAGTTTCCCTCAATGTCCGGTGTCCCGGGACCCATTTGAGGTTCACGCGTCAGTGCAGAGTTGAACGAATAACAGCCTAACCTAATATAAACGCGCGCCGTTAGTTTTCTGTCAAATTTGCCTAGTGCACATACAACTTGTACACAGGCAAATATACAAACGCAAGCACATTTATTTCGGTTACAAGGATAGCGCGTTTATTTATCCAAATCGCGGCATCTAAAATTGCTGAGACTTCAGCCTAGAAGACGCGGCAACGATCAGGTAATCTGAAGTAGAGGTCAAGCTGCAGATCCCTTGAATATACCTCTCCTCCAACTCTGCCGTCTAGCTTCGAGCTGTCAGTGTAAACAGAAATTCCGCCATTAGTAGCGGGGCAACGATCCATCCTCTCCCATTCCTCCCTGCTGGGAATGTTCGTTTTGAAGCATTTGTCTCCGACTGTTGTGGCCGCACATCGATCTGTGCTCAGAGAGAAAACTGTAAGATCCCAGAATACTGGAGTGTTGAGTTGTGCTTGCGCCCCATCGAGACGTTTCCCTTAGGCGCATAGGTATGCTTCCAGATCGAGTGCCAAAATGCCTAGAATGGCCGGGAGAGCTTCGTTGGGCGTTGTTCTCAGCGCGCCGCTAATAGAGATCATTCTAGATCTGTGGACTTTACCTACCAGATTCCTTGCTCAGCGCAGGCCACCACACCACGACTCCATATGATAGGTCGGATAATTGCAGTGTAGATCCATCTACATATTTTAGGGCTGAGACCCCACTTTTTGCCAATGGCTCTTTTGCACGTGTAAAGTGCAACACACGCCTTCCTCTGGTGCTGAAGAATATTATCCTTCCAGTTTACTTATCGGCCAAGTTCAGGCTCACCCCATTAAGTTCTGATAGTGTAGAGAACGAGTTCCACTTTTCGCGGGTTGATACTAAGTCCGCAACGAGAGGACCCTCACGAAACTTCACGCAGTGTTACTTTCATCAAGTCACACAGAGTTTGTGGGAATTTGCCCCTGTATGCAATGGCTTAGTCGTCTGCACATGCCACAATCTCCTTGTGTAGCTGCTAGTTGGTATTGTGTGGATTGCGCTCATAATAGATTGCTCTACACGAAGCTCTAAAATTTTTTTTTATATATCGGTGGTCGGATATGAATGTTCGGCAAGAACACGTCATTTTCTAACCCACTCATATGAAGGTAGGCTCGCTGCCCACGTTGCAAACGACCAGGTTGGTTGTTGATAGGTAGTCAAACAGAGACTCGCCCCTGGCATTGATAGAGATCCTACTAACTGTGGCAGTATCAACATTGGTGCGCTCAGGACTAGCTGCTATCACTGTGACGTTGAGGTCTTCCCCGTCCAGCAGGCTGTCTCCCATCTCCGAGCTGTTCACTGCTCCTTCGCCATTTGACGTGGCAGATACCATACTTTCCGAGTCGGACATCTCCGACTCCTCTACCGGCACTGCGATGTCCGAGTCCTCCGGTTTAGCCGAAATAGCAGCGCGCTGTGCATCGCCGCGGTATACCTGGATCACGATCTGACCCATTCCGTAGTGCACTCGTCCATTGCACCGTTTAAGGGGCTCGAGTGCTTCCTTATTCAAGGTGAAGATCACTTGCCTGTTAGGCCCTACCGCATCCTCGACCAGATTGACACCCCAGTCCTGCGTCGGGAGAGACGGGTTCATGATCGTCAGCATCCTGAGAATTCTCTCAGGTTCAGCAGGGATAGCAGGAATCCACGCTCTTGCCCTTGGCCGAGCCGGGATGTCCTTCCAGTCGACAACCTCGATTCTTGCCCCTTGGTAGATCTCACCCAGTCTTGCAGCTGCTGCCTTGTACAGTGCAACAGGTTTTGCATCCTCGCAAGCGAATACCTTGATTCGGCCCTGGTGCTATCCTGCATCAGAACCCATCTAATAATAATGCCTAGAAGGGCATTACCGATCGCGTTCCGGACGTACCGCCACTGGTCCCTAGGGATGGCCCAGCTTTCGTTACCTCGGTCAATGGCGCCTATGAGGATCCTATCCTTAGTCACTTCAGCAAAGCTGAGTTTACCCACTACGGGGGTGTTCTGCTGCCGCTTCGGGTGGGGTTTTTAATCCACGTCCGATCTCTGGCGTTTGAAGGGATTTCCATTAACCTTCTTTGGCGCGTAATAGCTTTGGAAGTTCGGTAATATAGCTTCAGCCATCTCCACGGTCTTTCTAGCATTCGGCGATAGCGTCTCTTGTGAAATACCCTCGTATTTCTACAGGATCCTCGCAACAAATGTGTAACAGAGCTTCAGCTATATCCACCGTCTTTCTGGCAATCGGCGATAGCGGCTCCTTTGAAACTCCCTCATCAGTAGGGGAGCTGGAGGATCTGGTAAAGACCTTTAAAACAGCGCTCTGGAATGCCCTAGAGCAGGCTTGCCCAGTGCCAAAACTACGCGGTAAACATAGGCCGCATTGCTGGTCCTACGACCTGGAATCGCTCCGCAAATCATGTAGGACACAATTTAATAAGGCCAAGAGCCTTGGCACGGAGACTCAATGACTCGAATATAAAGTTAAACTCAGGGCCTACAAAAAAGCTCTGAGGCAGGCGAAGAGAGTATCGTGGAGAAATTTCTGCACTGGGGTCAAAAATGTCGACGATACAGCGAGACTTAGACGAGTGCTCTCAAAAACTCAAACAGCCACAAGCTATTTGCGCAAACCTGACGGATCCTGCACCAGCACGGAGGGGGAAACCCTAGAGCTGCTCTTGAATACGCACTTCCCAGGGAACTTGCATGAGGAATCCTTTGCACCTAGGTGCTTAGTTGTGGTGGCCCAGGATCCGTCAGGTTTGCGCAAATAACTTGTGGCTGTATGAGTTTTTTAGAGCAATCGTCTAAGTCTAGGTTAGGTTAGGTTGCAAGGGCAGGACAGAGTACACAAACCCTGCCCGGCACTTCGGCCATTAAAAAGGCCCATTGTTATACCCCATACGGTGTTCACCCACCTCCTTGTCCCAGAGATGCGAGAAGGTTATCCTTAAACGCCGGCAGGAGTCCGTACAGCCGACCCGATAAACCTAAGGAGATCAAAGCACTCGATGCGGTGCCATGATACGGCACCGCAAAACGAGTTCAAAGACCGCCAAAAGGCTGTAAAGGACCAGTCCACGGTCATGCTACCGTCGACGCCAAGGAAAACAAACTCACACCCAAGGCAGGGGATCAAACCACTTCGTGGAGCCAATGAAGTTGGATAACTCCTTTACTTCCATGTTAGATACCTCAGTGAGGTCGACGAGATACGGTTGGCCAAGGCTAGCCAACCGCCGTCTGCAGAGGGCGAAAAAATAGCCACCCCTAAGGGTTAAGTTAGAGCGCTAATTTTTTGCAAGGCTTATTTTCTCATCAATACCTACAGTTTCAGGGGGTAAGACCAAAAAAAAAAAACAATTTTTTTTTTAATTTGATCACCCAACCGTACATACTAGGGATACCAATGCCAACAACCCGTACTATTAATGTTCCGAAAATCCCGGCATTTCTTTATTACAATCCCGCATATTTCGGGTACTTATTTACTAAAAATGCAATTAAAAAATTCTTTAAGATTAAATTCTTTTTAAACACTTTCTTCTATTCTTGCACTGCTGGAGAATAGCTAATTCTAAAATCCTGGGACTATTCACGGAATGCCGAAATTGTAAAAAAAAAGTTAGAACCCTGTTTATATTTTAACAATACACAGAACGAATTATCAATAACATGTATAGTGAAAAGGGAGAGTAAATAAAGAGAAAAAAAAACAAACTATTCTGTTATTTGGAATGTTTGTTCTATTTATGATTGTCCTACGGAAGGTTTTACTTACCCTTGGTATTCGGCCTATTCGGGTGGTATTTTCTGCTCTGGTTTCGGCCTTTCCTCAGTCATAATTATTCGGTTTACGCTTCCGCCAAAATTTAATATTCGGCGGGACACCAATATGTATGTATAGGTGTAAGCGAAATAACATGATAGTTATTGTTTTCATTTTTTTTTTTTTCAACAGAAAATCTGATTTTTTGTAGATAATCATATATATTATTTCTGTAAGGTCTTTTTGTGTTTGCTCCTAATTTTCTGCTCTTATTTGAAAATAAGGTATATTTTAAAGGTGGGGGTTAGCTCTATATATTAATTAGCGGATTGCTTTTGTTTAGGCGTATTTTATAAAAAACCCTCGTGAAGGGTTGACACCTTGCCGCGGTACGAGGGCTTAAGTCGATAGCCACAGGGCTGCGCTGCCCTTGTGATCATAGTGCCGCCGGTACTACATCACGAGAGAAGCCAAGCCTCTCTGGCGCGACGACTAAGATCTTCCCCCTCCCAATCCAGGGTGTTATGCGACCACGTGCCCATTGGACGTTTGCAGCCGGGAGGCAAATCGTGGCTGTAATCGAACGGAGCCTCTCTGATACCGGACCGCCTCGGAGAGTAACTATGGCCTTACCGCGGCATGGGGCTCTGCCGCGGCGGACGACACATTCCCCATACTCTTCCTTTGACCCTAAACTGGTCTTGCCCGGCAAGGGGTCGTACGAACAAGATGAAAAAAAGTAATAAAAACCTTAAAAATAATGATACAACCATGTATACTGCCCAGCAGAGGAGGAAAATGCTGGAGCAAGCGAGAACGCAACGTCGGAGGACAAACTCCATTTCTTCATCAGCCGAGAGATCGACAGCGATGGCAACTACGAGTCGATCAGCTCTGGATAATAAGGGGGCAATCCCCAAAGTAAGTACCGGTAAAAACACGGTGAAGCCAACAACGGCTGATGCTAGAGCTGGGGGTGTAAAAGTAGGTCGCCTCCCAGTTGGTGCACCCTGGGTAACGCTAAATGACCTACATAGCCTGCACGGCTAGTTTAGTTTCTTGTATTGCCGGATCTACGAGAACGGTACCAGTACTTGTGCTGTACCCATCGTGCCGAAACGACCCGGGCCGTTTTCTTATATCGACCCGGCCAAGAGCAATACACTCGAGGTGACCCTGTCTGACATTTAGGCAGGGCTACACCTCGTTACAACAACAACAACAGAGCCCTAGTAAGTGCCGGTACCGAAACCAAGTCTTTAACGTCTGTGGCAGTGGTCTCACGACCTGGCCCCAGAGATCCAAATAACGGAACGACAGCGATGGCATCTACGGGTCGAAATTTACCCCAAAAGACATCTCCCAGTCGCTCTGAGTACTTGGACAAAAGAGCGGCAGCGAGGATACTGAAGAAATACGAGGGTATTTCACAAGAGACGCTATCGCCGAATGCTAGGAAGACGGTGGAGATGGCTGAAGCTATCTTACCGAACTTCCAAAGCTATTACGCGCCAAAGAAGGTTAATATAAATCCCATCAAACGCCAGAGATCGGACGTGGATTTAAAACCTCACCCGAAGCGGCAGCAACACGCCCCCGTAGTGGGTAAACTCAGCTTTGCTGAAGTGACTAAGGATAGGATCCTCATAGGCGTCATTGACCGAGGTAATGAAAACTGGGCCATCCCTAGGGACCAGTGGCGGTTCGTCCGGAACGCTATCGGTAATGCCCTTCTCGACATTATGGATGAGTCTCCGGGTGCCACTCCGATGGGTTCTGATGCGGGATGGCACCAGGGCCGAATCAAGGTATTCGCTTGCGAGGATGCAAAAACTGTTGCACTGTACAAGGCAGCAGCTGCAAGACTAGGTGAGATCTACCAAGGGGCAAGAATCGAGGTTGTCGACTGGAAGGACATCCCGGCGCGGCCAAGGGCAAGAGCGTGGATTCCTGCTATCCCTGCTGAACCTGAGAGAGTTCTCAGGATGCTGAGGATCATGAACCCGTCTCTCCCGACGCAGGACTGGGGTGTAAATCTGGTCGAGGACGCGGTAGGGCCTGATAGGCAAGTGGTCTTCACCTTGAATAAGGAGGCACTAGAGCCCCTTAAACGGTGCAATGGACGAGTGCACTACGGCATGGGTCAGATCGTGATCCACGTATACCGCGGCGATGCACAGCGCGCTGCTATTTCGGCTGCACCGGAGGACTCGGACATCGCAGTGCCGGGAGGGGAGTCGGAGATGTCCGACTCGGAAAGTATGGTATCTGCCACGTCAAATGGCGAAGGAGCAGTGAACAGCTCGGAGATGGGAGACAGCCTGCTGGACGGGGAGGACCTCAACGTCACAGTGATAGCAGCTAGTCCTGAGCGCACCACAATTGACACTGCCACAGTTAGTAGGATCTCTGCCACGCCAAACCGTGGTCTGAAGAAATCGTCGTTGAAAGATAAGCCTCCAGACGAGGTGGAACTCGACGATACGGCGGTGGCAGGGAAGTCTGAGCACTCTCATGTTGGTGGTGATTCAGATAAACCTGCACAAATCTAAAGCAGCCTCGGCTGCTTTAATCAGTCGTCTCTCTAAAGGTGACGTAGATGTGGTCCTCATCCAAGAACCCTGGGTCAACAGCTCAAGGATTTGCGGTTTGGGGACTAAGGGTTATAAGCTTATTCGAGCCAGCGAGGGGGCAGGGTTAGAGCCTGTATGTTAGTTAAGTCTGAGCTGAATGCATTTCTCTTGCCCAACTATACCAATGGTGACGTTACAGCTGTCAGTTTAACAGTCGACAGTACCAGTCTGACGATGGCGTCGGTCTATATGCCCTACGACGCCGAAGAACCTCCGCCACAGAGGGAGGTGAAAGACCTGGTGGCAAATTTTTCCATGGGTCATCTTATAATCGGAACTGACGCCAATGCTCATCACGTCCAGTGGGGAAGCTCCGATATCAATGCTAGAGGAGAGTCGCTGTTTGACTATTTGTTAACAACTAACCTGGTAGTTTGCAACGTGGGTAACGAACCTACGTTTATTACTAAAACCAGTAGGGAGGTAATAGATCTCACTATTTGCAGCGAAGGCGCTTATGAGTGGGTCAGAAAATGGCGCGTTCTCGATGAGCACTCATTCTCCGACCACCGGTACGTAGAAATAGTTCTAGACTTTTCTGTTGAGCAGCCGGTTATGAAACGCAACCCACGTAACACTAACTGGCAGCTACACAATGAAATACCATCTAGGGACTTACCAGCACTGCCCCCCCAAGTCCCCTCATCAGTAGGGGAGTTGGAGGATCTGGTAAAGACCTTTACAACGGCGCTCTCGAATGCTTTAAAACATTTTCCGTAATGACGATTTTATACAAAAAATTGCGTCTGACATCATGAGGTGCCGCTGCAAGCGAGTGTCTGCCTTGGATCAAGTGGCTCGTTTTATAAATGAGTTATGTAAAATTTCGGTAGGGTTTGGGACCCACCACATAAAACAACACTCTATTGACAATCAACCACTAAACCTCGCATACGATTACTCACTCAGATAACGACCCCCGAAAATGAACTAGGACTATGAAGAGGGCATTAATCTGGAATATCCGGTCCCTTCGTGGGGGAAGATGCCGATGTCGGTCTAGTTGAGGTCCTCACTAAGGCAAAAGCCGACATCACCGCCGTAAAAGAAATGCTATGGACGGGGAAAGGTAAAAATATCATAGCAGCCAAGACTCGTACCCGTCTAAGTTCATCAAAAGAGATGCCACAAAAAAAGCAGGGAAAGATTGGGCGTCGAAAAAATGCAGTCACAACAAACAGCCAAAGATTTCGAAAAACGCCTCTGGAGGCGGAAAAGTGTAAAATCGAATAGCTTGAGGTGTTAGCCAACAGGAGCAACGTTCGAAAACTTCATCAAAAAATTCGACGAATGACAGAAAGTTTTGAGCCGTTTAATTTGTATTTCACTAACGGCCACTGTCGTAACAAACTCACGAATATATGTGGCCTACAAATTGTGTGCGACATAAAGTGGGATCGACAACCCAAATATGTCAAAATGACATCATCAAAATATTTATTAACAGCAAGCTAATTTTTTCACAGTTCATTGTCAGTGATGGACATGATTCAATAGCATTATTGGCCTACAAAAATTGTGCGACATGTAGCCAGACCTCCGCCCCAAAGTGGTCAATTTGGTGTCAATATTTTTTTTTATTAATAACTGTAGGCCAAGGCCGGCGAATGATAGCTAAGTGTATCCCGCTTACACATGTAATATTGGCCTACAAAAATTGTGCGACCGACAAGAAATGTCACAATGTATAGATATAAAAAAGTTGTAATAGGTGAGATCATTGTAGATTGCAGATATTCAATAATAACTGATATGAGGGATCATAACTAAGCCAGTAGAATTTCAATCTACAGTTTCTACAGTAAATTTTCAGTCTGTCTGTCTGTATGTATATAAGAGTAGGCCGATTTTTTGTATAAAATCGTCATTACGGAAAATGTTTTACTGATCATTTAACATACTGTACTCTGCTACGAAATAATCGCTTCGAAGTTCCTTCACTAGTGACTTTTTCTTGACATGTTCCATTATCTGCAATTCGTAAACAATTGAAATATTATTTTTTTTTAAAAACTAGCAAATTCGCGCGAGTACGTTCACATCTTTTGGTGGTGATACTTACGGGGTTTTATCCGATTAACTAATTACAACACATTAGTATTTTATTTTTCAATGTATATTTAACAATGTAATTTTTATTTAATCAAAAACGGATCTTGCCGCCTCCACTAGTGGTTGGTAGGACGGTCTTTTGGGAACTAACTTTGCTGCTCACAAAGCCGTCCTCACCAACCCTTACGATCTAATTATCTTCCCAAATACATAGCATACCTAAGTGTATTTTGAGACTTGGTTGACTATGTACATATGTACATGTATAGCCTATCCAGCATACAAACTATTTTGCTCACTCAGCATTCCCATGGATTTCGAAGTGTCGAGTAAATCAAACACTTGAATGGATATGTGGGTGTGTATGTATGTATACACAAATGATTTCTGGACATCAGAAACCTACTTAGCTTTTGATGTCTTGGAAAATATATATGAAGTTAGGGTGGGCTACATTGTTGTTGCAACATTACACTTATTGCAAGGCCAGCCATTTGTTTATACAAAATGTGGAATGCCGAGTATCGTATTTCTGTTTGTTTCCCAACAAGCAACCAAGTCTCAAAATACACTTGGCAAAATACACTTGGACCCCGCATCGAGCGTTCATAGATAACGCTGGAAGGATGCCGTCCGTCTATCAGTGATCGATCAGGTTGTGTGCTGGATATGACTATGTTTCGTGGAACGGCGAAGTCAATAAGCCTGTATCCATTTGGCGAGGTCACATTATGGTGGCTGAACTTCCTGACGGTGGGCGAAATACACCCTCTTTGTCCCCCCTGGCGTTAAAGTCCGCAATCACGACTTTGAATCATGACGGAGGTAGCGCTCGTAGATTTCTTCCAAGCTCGCTAAGAATGCATCTTTTTCCATGGTGTCGTTTTCTTCCGTCGGTGCGTGCGCGCAGATAACCGATTTGGAGAAAAATCATAGTTTTATTCGTGACAACTCTAGTAGACATTGTATGGTGGGATGATATTTTTACCTTTCCCCGTCCATAGCATTTCTTTTACGGCGGTGATGTCAGGTTTTGCCTTAGTGAGGACCTCAACTAGACCGACATCGGCATCTTCCCCCATGAAGGGACCGGATATTCCAGATTAATGCCCTCTCATAGTCCTAGTTCATTTGCGGGGGTTGTTATCTGAGTGAGTAATCGTATGCGAGGTTTAGTTGTTGATGGTCAATAGAGTGTTGTTTTATGTGGTGGGTCCCAAACCCTACCGAAATTTTACATAACTCATTTATAAAACGAACCACTTGATCCAAGGCAGACACTCGCTTGCAGCGGCACCTCATGATGTCAGACGCTTCTGATGAAGCCCACTGACAAGCCCTTAAACAGATAATACCGGACTGACCTTGCCAGGCTGTCGCCTTCTCACACTAGATCAGCGCCGAACGGATGTTCAGTGGCTATCCAGAGGATACGTTGGTATTTCTGGGCATAAAGAGCTGATTGAACCGCACATTGAAGAATCGCTCTGGCCATTCCCAGTTGAATGGCAATTAGAAGCTTTCCCCACTTGCGTTGACTTCTACACACGGCCCCACCCTCTAGTATTAAGTTATCACACGTCAATTAATCATTAAGATGCTTTTGGGATAGTTTTAATAGTGAAACACCCCAGGGTTGCTATTTTGATGAACTCAGAATGAATGGCCATGTGATAGAAAATACAAAAAACAGACGAAGATAATTTAAATGCTATGCATTTGTGGATTTTAGGACCCAACAAACATTTTTATCAAATTTCAGTTTGAGATACATTTGAGAATCAATCCTATGCAGTGTTCATGCTCAGTTTTAAATGCTGCGTTTACCATTTTCGGACATACATTTCGAAGATGCGTTCTGCTGCCGCATTTCATTTAGCTGACGGTTGCAGGTTATTTATATTGTTTCACAAGCATCACAAGTTTCACTTTTTTTAAATTTTTTTTGAACACACACGCGCGACTTTGCTAGTTTTTCAAAAAATTAATATTTCAATTGTTTACGAATTGCAGAATTCACTAGTGAAGGAACTTCGAAGCGATTATTTCGTAGTAGAGTACAGGGTGTAGATGTGGATTAAAAATTTGAATGCATAAATATTGTAGCATTTAGTTGCTTTGGGTTGGTAACGAAATCCTGTTCTTGCAAAATCCCGAAAGCAAAATCCTGCTTTTTAAAATCCGGTTTTTTTAAAATCCTGTTTTTTTAAATCCTGCTTTTTCAAAATACTGATTTTTTTAAAAATTCTGCTTCTCAGAAATGCGAATTAGAAAAGTGCGCACTTTTCAAAGTAATGACATGTCCACTTTAACATTGTTTACATTACATTTAAATACAACATTGTGCTTTATTATTTCCATTTTCCACCCAATTTGTCTTTTTTGGGACCTGACCTCTTAAAAAGTTGGTAACTTATGAGAAAATAAGCTGTAACTTAACCGCTATACTGCGTACACGATGGGGATTTTTTTTTTAGTTAATTCATATAGTCGTTGTCAATACACTCGAGTTTATGGCTTAACGTGAACGTAGTAGTATAGGTCGCTATTTTTTCTCCCTTTCCCAAACACTTTGTACGGAAAAAGTTGTATTTTTTTTAAGTAAACAACTTTTGAAACTTTTCCCAAAAAGCTTTATATACATATTTTTAAAGTGGAGACTTTTAACTTTCCAAAACTTTTTACATAGTGCGATTATTCTTTTCAGTGAGATTATCTTTTTTTTTGCAAAACATTTCATACGAGGGGCGAAAAAAAGCTATTTCTAAGAGTTAAGTTACAGAGCAAATTGTTTGCAAGGCTTATTTTCTCATCAATTACTAATGTACACATAAATAAATCTATTACGAATAAAGTTGATTTCATTTCCAAAAGCGCTGTGTATGAGTTTGAATAATTTTTGCTGCGTGTGTCGGTTTATTTTGTTGATTAGAAAGTTTATTCAAAGGGTAAAAGCAGAATTTCCCATGCCGGATTCAGAAAAAGCAGAATTTTAGAAACCCAGGATTTAGGAAAAGCGGAATTTTAAAAAACCAGGATTTTATGAAAAATTACAAAATTAATCCGGCTTAATGCTAAAATGCAAACAGGCTATTATTCTCATATTCCAAACGTCAATTCTCTATTTTTTAATTTTCTTTTTGTTTGCTTTAGATGCGTATACTGTACAACAAGTAGTAAACCACTTGGGATTTGGATGGTTTCACGTTAAGCTTTCTCTTTTGGTTGGGTTGTGCTGGATGGCAGACTCTATGGAAATGACCATTCTTAGTATTATTGGACCAACTATGCAATGTGAATGGAATATTTTAACCTACCAAAAAGCGCTGTTGACTGCAATTGTATTTTTAGGAATGATGATTAGTCCTCCATTTTGGACGCAACTAAGCGATCGATACGGTCGAAAATCGGTGAGTACGTTCAAATTTTACTGAAGCAAGTCAAACCACCGGATTTTCTGTATTCACTCTTTTCTAAGGCCTCCAACAAATGATTTCGAAAAAATATTAAGAGTGTTTGAAACTGCATCACTTTTTATAAATAAATGAAAATTGGAAAAATATTTTTCAAAAATAAACTCCTCAAATGATGAAACAGTTTGGGGCATATTCATAGTCAAAATTAAGTAGAGTAGTCCAGTATAAAATGTAAGCATCAAAATTACATTTACACAGCACCAAATTTGGCAAACTCAAATGAGCCAGTTCGAAACTGTTTATATTGGCAAATTTGCATTTGGCTTTACCTTCCCTGCAAGATTCTTCTAGATAGAATTGTCCAATTTTCTTTAAAAAAAACATCATGGACCAAGGAAAGAAGATTATGCCAAATGCGATACCGAAGAATGAATTTGCTTGCTTTGACAGAATCAGCTGATTGCTACGTCATAAGTTGCCACCATACTCTGCTTTTACCGCTGGTGAGATTAAAAAAAACCGGTGTTGTAAGGGCAACCATGGACGAATTAAGGATGGCCGAATGTGCAGCGCAGTCGTGACGTCATACGCTAACTGGGCAAGTCATGGGCCTGGCTTAAGCTGATGGCCCAATGTACGATTGCTTTGCTTTCCATTGGAAGCTTCTATGGCAAAAAAGAAGCTTCAAAAGTTGCCAAAAATACAGCAATGAGGCAAACAAGACCAATAGCGAAGCGTGTAAAGCGCTGTCAAATAGAGATTTCGGCTATCCGACGCTTTAAAGCGAACAAAGTAAGGCTGCCGCTCACCCACCTAGGGTTGCCCTTACAACCATGTCTCAGTATAAAATGTAAGCATCAAAATTGCATTTACACAGCACCAAATTTGGAAAACTCAAATGAGCCAGTTCGAAACTGTTTATATTGGCAAATTTGCATTTGGCTTTACCTTCCCTGCAAGATTCTTCTAGATAGAATTGTCCAATTTTCTTTAAAAAAAACATCATGGACCAAGGAAAGAAGATTATGCCAAATGCGATACCGTAGAATGAATTTGCTTGCTTTGACAGAATCAGCTGATTGCTACGTCATAAGTTGCCACCATACTCTGCTTTTACCGCTGGTGAGATTAAAAAAAAACGGTGTTGTAAGGGCAACCATGGACGAATTAAGGATGGCCGAATGTGCAGCGCAGTCGTGACGTCATACGCTAACTGGGCAAGTCATGGGCCTGGCTTAAGCTGATGGCCCAATGTACGATTGCTTTGCTTTCCATTGGAAGCTTCTATGGCAAAAAAGAAGCTTCAAAAGTTGCCAAAAATACAGCAATGAGGCAAACAAGACCAATAGCGAAGCGTGTAAAGCGCTGTCAAATAGAGATTTGGGCTATCCGACGCTTTAAAGCGAACAAAGCAAGGCTGCCGCTCACCCACCTAGGGAAGCTTCTAAAAGCGCACAGCTGATTTCAAAGGGAAAAAGTGGCTTTAAAAAATTTATGAAAACGGTGTTCTTTGGGACTTCTGAAAGGTGCGTTTAAGGAGCCCCAACACACTCCTTCAGATATTGCTTCATATAATCAGGACTAACTTTTATTTTAAATTAAATCCGTAGACGCTTCCATTAGGACTCCTCCAAGGAAGTTTTGACCAGGTCTATATTTGAAGCTCTGTTAAAAGGGGTTCAAGGAAACGGGGGCAGTTTCAGTAAGGGTATACCAAAGATAGATTGGTGTTAATAGAGTTTGCTCTCAGGAGCAAATTAATGAGTGGGTCGTGTCATGAGAAGAAGATCCGCATGTCAAAACGGAGTTGAGCGAGATTGTATCTGCTCTCTCGGGAAGAAATAAATTCATTTTTTTTAATGCGTACATTGTACATATTTATATCATATTTATTTATTAGTTAAACGTTATAACAACCGGCCTAATGTGCAATACCAAAATTCTGGAATAAGTACAAAGTATGTATTTCATAATTATTTTTTATGTATAAATATTTTTTTTTTTTCATTTGTTGCTTCTTTTTTGTTAAAACAATAAAACTCTGCCAAGAACGGCTTGGTAACTTTTTTCCAGCTTCTTGGTAATTTTTTCGCTTATGCTTGTGGCAACCGTGTTCTCGAGGCAAAGCCATCAAAGGGTTGCCAGATTCTGAAGTGAAAAGAGAAGGACATTTCTGGTTCAATAGAAAAAAAGGACGGTTTTTTTGTGGACATTTATTCTCATAAGTATTTGAGATCGTTTTCATATATATTTTAGGTACAAACCAACGAGGATATCTAGGATACCAAGAGATAAATAAAGTAATTAAACAAAAATCAATGTACGAGTCAATCCATATAAAAACGTCGAATATTAGCAAAAATAGTTGCTTAATAGTCTCGGATTTCGCTCAGATATTGAGGGACACTTCTTTAGGGCCCTAAAAGAATATTTTACACACTTTTAGTTTTTATAACCCCTCGTTTCGGACTGGTCGAATTTCAAAGATTGAAAACCGTAATTTTTAGGCTTACCCTATTATAGCTGTACATTTTTTTCTATTAGAGATATCCTTACATTCGATTAGGTGTTTTAAAGGTAAAAGAGAGTAGTTTGTAGGGGTCTTGATTCTAATCGATTACTCGACTAGTCGATTACCAACTTTTGATATTCGATTTCAGCTAGTCGACTAGCTGTCACTAATAGAATACTAACGATTAAATCGGGTTCCCAGCTTTTACCCGGGTTTTACCCTGGTAATAAGGAGGGAAACTTCTACTGTAATTCGCATGCAGGTTTAAGTGGTATCTGCCATTTTCGCCAATTCATTTGCTTCATTTCTTTGAAATTGAATAAAAAAATGTAACGGGAGCACAGAAATTTTGAAAAATGTATGTATGTTTGTAGCAATATTTGTACGTATGTAGATAAAAAAAGTTTGAAATTTTTTTTTCATTCTGCAAAACGTTTTGTCAATATTATTCTTTCAGGTTTAAGTGCTTAATGAATGTATATTTCTCCTATTCTACGTCGCCGTTGGAAAAAAGATTGATTCGTGGGGCAAAGAAAAAAGTAAAAGTACATTAAAATACACCTACTTTTCCAAAGAACTCAAAAATTACAAACCTTACATAGAGCGTTTTGATGTATTACCAAAAATATACTGGAACATTAGAGTGCCAAAAAAAAGTTGGACACTTTCTATCGGAATTTATTTATATTTTGTAGCAAAATTTTTTGTAGAATTTATTTATTTTTTGTAGCGAAATTGCCTCTGCCGACAAAAACAAATTTGACATGTGAGAAATTATAAGAACCTTCAACTCTAGTTTAGTTTCTGTTTGAAAACTTAAGATTTGTAACAAACTTTTAAAATTGTTATTTGTTTCATGCGGTGCTAAGCGCTCTCCAATGCTGCTGTTATGTCAGGCTTTCAATCCAATTTAAGATTGTATAATTTCCCCTTTAAAACCTGATTTGGTTTTTTAATATAAAAGTCATTGGGAATTTTTTGGAACACATAATAATAAAAAAAACATGCTCGTAAAATTTCTGGAACTAGAACTTTTCGAAATTGGTGGTTCAATAAATATTTTATAAATTTTAAGGAAACATTTAGGCACACGCTAATAAGTTGTTTTTAATATTTGACAAGTATCAGGAGCACAGAATTTCAATATAAGCAATTATATACAAAAAAATTCAATAAACTGGTATGTACACTGATAAATTGCATTTCGAAAATATCGTTATGTATAAGAAAAGAACTGAAAGCTAGTAGAATGCGTGTTTTTGAAGTTATTAACATTAATATTATTATCAATATTACTACAGTATTGCAGTCAAGTTACTTTATTGATGCTCTGATGCTGATACTGAAGTGATAATGGGGTATATCACCTATTCCGGCGGAGCTCCCAGCAGGAATGAAGGTAATAGAGTCGATAAAGATAATCAAATTCCCTTAAAATCGTTTGAATTCTCTCAAGATCTATTACATTTTCTCCCGCCGGGAACTGCGTCGGAATAGCTGATAGATCCCACTATGCAACAGTAATTGCATACTTCATTTTCATGTAGCGAATGATGAGCTTGTGATGAGCTGACTTGGAGTTATATGAATATCCTACAGGGTTTGGAGACAGAATTTCTTTATGTAAGTATGTAACTCTGACACAAATATTGTACTATTGAAAAAAAAACATGGCCGCTTGTCAAAAATTTGAAAATATTATTTCAGTAGCGTCCCGTATAAAAAAATATGGGGTGTGTTTAACCCTCTAACTGGTAAGACCGTCTCCAGACGGTCTTCTTTTTTTGCCCTCAGAGTCTAGCATATACATTTTTGTCGCCTAAAATAACGGTAAATATGTGCTAAATACTTGTTGTGACATTTTAATGCATTATGTAAGTCACTCTGACAATGCATTTAGAAGTTACTCTCAGTGAAGTGCGAACGTCGAAGTAAAATAGCTTTTGAAATTATTTCTCCAGTACTGCGAGCTTATATGCAAAAAAAATCACATTTATAACAAAGCAGAGGAGCTAATTATTTTACGGTAAGTACTTGGCATAGTCTTTTGGAGTTATAAACAGTTTTTGGGAAAAAAAATTATTGCAATTCGATTTCTCAAGGTAAAACGTGAAGACCGTCTCAAGACGGTCTTCGCAGTTGAGAGGAAAAAAAATTGCTCGTGCTTGTTTCACCTGTACATGTACTGTTGTTGCAGGAATATATATTTTGCAATAAATATGGATCGTTCTGCGCGTTTTTATAAAAAAAAATTTAATTTGGAAGAATTGTCGGATGAACAATTGATGGAATTCATCGACTCGGTAGAAGTCGACGATGAAACTTTCAGCAGTGATGACAGTATCGTTGACCCCGACTATGTTATTGATAATATTGAGGGTGATGACTCAGCTGAACAGGTGATCGCAGAATGCTTGCATGAAATGGATCAGGCTGATAATACGGATTCATTTATTACGGGCGCTATAAATTCATCATTGAATGTCAGTTCAATCGATACAGCAGCCACATTGATCGTCGATGAATCGAATGATGCCGAAAAACCATCCACATCATCTGCATCCATAGCAGTAAGGTCGTCACGGTCCGTGAAAAGACCACGATCTCCATTACCAACAGTTGAACTTACTGGACCGTCAGTTCACCCTAATTCTGGAGGATTTACAGGAAAAGGTACAAATCTAAGTATTAGTTTATTATTTTATTAACTCCAGTACTTATTCAAGATCTAAGTGCTATATCGAATAAAGATTTATCAAGGCTGATCTGGCGTAAAGGATCTCTGCGTTTACATGTCAACGAGTTAGCTTTTTCCGGTAATTCATCACTCCCATCGTCTATAAAAAGGCTAGAAACACCAATGGAATTTTTTAATTTCTTTTTCACTGCGGAAATTCTGGACTTGATTACTGAAGAGACAAACCGTTGTGCACTGCAGGAAAACATCAACAACAGTTTTAAAACGACATCCTCTGAAATAAGACATTTTATTGGAATAATGATATATATGTCCATATATCACTATCCAAATATAGAAAGCTACTGGGGAAAAAATGCTTTCAGACCAGTTCAAAATTGTATGCCAGTCAAACGATTTATGCTTATAAAGAAATATTTATCGTTTCAAGATGAATCAGAGCGAATTAAAAAAGGACAACCAGGCTATGATCCACTTTTTCGTATCCGTACATTTGCCAACAAGCTAAACGACCGTTTCGATTCAGTACCGAAAGCACCACGACTTTGTGTTGATGAAATGATGTGTAGCACGAAGACGAAACACCATCTTCGCCAATATATGCCAAACAAGCCTCATAAATGGGGTGTCAAATTGTTTGTGCTATGTGACTCGAATGGCTTTGCCTACCGTTTTGAAATTTACAACGGCGCCGGTGATAATGTTATCTTACCTAATACACCAGACCTTGGAGCCACATCAAATATTGTCATCCGATTATCTCAAACAATACCCGATTTCGTACATCACATACTCTATTTCGATAATTTTTATACATCATTGCCCCTGTTGGTGTACTTGCGAGCTCGTGGAATATACAGTTTGGGTACAGTAAGAGGTAATCAAAATTTCCTAGCAGTTTTTTTTTCGTTGTGTTTTAATCAAGGCGAATTCATTACAGGTGTGTTCGAGCGAATTCAGATCTACACGCACGCACACACTCCTTGTGCCTAAAAATGTCAGACAAAGCAACAACATAAGAAATTTGACAACTACGATTGGATTTTCAAGGAAGAAGAAGAAGTCATATGGTGGGAAAAAGTCACCTGTAAATTTATTCGCCTTGGTTTTAATATAGTTAAGTTGTTTATTGACAGCCAACCGGATACCAGGGTGCAAGCTGCCTACTGACCGTGAAATTAGCAAAGAAAATAGAGGGTTTTCTGTCGAATATATATCTTCAGTTCAAGGGGTCGATGTAAACACTGTTTTGTGGAAGGACAACAAATGCGTACGCTTAGCTTCTACATATGTTGGCGTTGAACCTTTTTTGAGAGCCAATCCAGATAATCAGACCGTGAAGGTGTCCCGATATGATAGGAAGCAAAAACTTTTCGTCGAAATAAATTGCCCCCAAATCATTCGAGAATATAATTCCCACATGGGCGGTGTCGACCTAATGGACAGTCTTTTGGGTAGATACCACATTCAGACTAAAAGCCGAAATATAATGACTCGACTTTTTTATCACTTTGTGGACATGGCAGCTACGAATGCCTATATTTTATATAAACGTAAGTGCGCTGGGAAAGCAAATACTTCAAGCGATGTGGAGAATCAAGAGAAACTATACAACCTTCCTCAATTCCGCGAGGAGATTGCTGCTGGTCTGGTTTATTATAAAGAGAAACGGTCTGTTGGTAGACCGATATCGGGACAAAATATTGATAGCCCAGTATCACCACAGCAGAGCCCTTCAATGATTGGAAGACGGGCTGTTCATCAGGTTGATGATGTTCGGTTTGATGGCCAAGATCACTGCCTAAAGTGGGTGGATAGAAATGGAAAAAAACGGTGCAAGCATTGCAAGAAATCAGACACACAAGCCATTTGCTCCAAATGTAACATTAATTTATGCTGTACAACGGAAAAAAATTGTTTTTGGGATTACCACCACAAAAGCAAATAAGTTCTAGAAAATACCAGCCTCCTCATACATAATTCCAATTGAATTTACATTTCTGTATATTTTATGTAAATAAAATCGAATGAATTACTATTATTTCCAATAAAAGGTTTCAAACACATGTATATCTACCTGCCATATTATTCACCCTCAAACCGGCAAGACCGTCTTGAGACGGTGTTCCGTATTTTTCACATAACTACTGTTCTAGAAATAATTTTCATCTGAAAACTTAAATTTAAGCATATATAGTAGATATTTACATCCCCAGAAAATATGAACTCTCTCCGACCATTTTTAACGGTTTGCCCGTTTGAGGGTTAATAAAACAAGCTCATAATTCGCTACAAGAAAATGAAGTATGCAACTACTGTTGCATATTGGGGTCTATCAGCTATTCCGACACAGTTCCCGGCGGGAGAATATGTAATAGATCTTGAGAGAATTCAAATGATTTTAAGGGAATTTGGCGGTGTGTTTCGATAAATTCGACCGGGAGCTCAGCCGGAAGAGCGGATAGACCCCATATCTCTTAAGTATCAGCATCAGAGCATCAGTAAACTAACTTGACTGCAATACTGCAGTAAATTGATTTTATGGACCAAACTACAAAAAATCGATACCAATGGGTAGCTACCACACTATTTTCCAAGCGGAAATCCATGCAATAGAAATCTGTTGCAGGGAATGCCTCCGAAGAGGACTATCCTCTAAGCGAATTTACATTGTGTCGGACAGTCAGGCCGCCCTACGTGCCTTGTAGTCGTACACAATAGCTGCGAAGCTTGTTTATGAGTGCGTCACAGTCCTTAATGATCTGGGGACCAAAAACAAAGTGTTGTTCGGTTGGGTCCCAGGGCATGAAGGACATGACGGCAACGAAAAAGCGGACCAGCTTGCAAAACAAGGTGCTTTAACAGCATTTTATGGTCCGGAACCCTTCTCTGGGCTCACGGAGACCATAAGCAACTGGGAAGACAAACAGTTTAGGCAGCATTGGCTTAGCAGCCTAGGACAGAGGCAGGCCAAACTTTTTATAGAACCATCGCAAAGAGCATCGGCCAGGCTCATAAATCTAAGAAGGGTGGATCTAAGAACCCTCACTGGGTATTACACGGGACATTGTAGTCTCCGTTATCACATGAGTAAATGGAATCTGTCAGATATAACAATTTGTCGGTTTCGCGAACTGGACGATGAAACGCCAGTTCACATACTCTGCGAATGCATTGCGTTAGCAACAAAGAGAGTTTGCTACCTAGGTGGTGTCACTCTCAATCCGTTCGTGATATGGAATAAAAAACCTGAGGAGGTGCTCAAATTTATAAAGAGCCTCCGCAAACAGCAATAAGCTGATAGGTCACACAATAGATCGTACTAATGGTCGCGATGTAATAAGGCCTTATAATAATAATAATCATAATATTGATAATAATATTAATGTTCATTAACTTCAAAAACACGTATTCTACGAGCTTCCAGATATTTTCGAAAATCAAATTAACAGTGGGGGCAGTTGCCCCACCAACCCCCATCTGTACATACCAGTTTATTGAATTTTTTTTGTATATAATTGCTTACATTGAAATGGTGTGGTCCTGATACTTGTCAAAAATTAAAGACAACTTATTAGCGTGTGCTTAAATGTTTCCTTAAAAAAGCGCTAATTCCAGAAATTTTACGAGCATGTTTTTTTCTTATTATGCGTTCCAATTAATTTCCAGTGACTTTTATATTAAAAAACCAAATCAGCTCTTAAAGGGGAAATTATACAATCTTAAATTGGATTGAAAGCCTGACATAACAGCAGCTTGGAGAGCGCTTAGCACCGCATGAAACAAATAACAATTTGAAAAGTTTGTTACAAATCTTAAGTTTTCAAACAGAAACCAAGCAACAAAAAAAATTCAATAAACTGGTATGTACAAATGGGGGTTGGTGGGGCAACTACTCCCACTGTTAAATTGCATTTCGAAAATATCGTTATGTATAAGAAAAGAACTGAAAGCTAGTAGAATGCGTGTTTTTGAAGTTATTAACATGAATATTATTATCAATATTACTACAGTATTGCAGTCAAGTTACTTTATTGATGCTCTGATGCTGATACTTAAGTGATAATGGGGTATATCACCTATTCCGGCGGAGATCCCAGCAGGAATGAAGGTAATAGAGTCGATAAAGATAACGTCGAATTTATCGAAACATACCGTCAACTTCCCTTAAAATCGTTTGAATTCTCTTAAGATCTATTACATTTTCTCCCGCCGGGAACTGCGTCGGAATAGCTGATAGACCCCAATATGCAATAGTAATTGCATACTTCATTTTCATGTAGCGAATGATGAGCTTGTGATGAGCAAGATTGTCAACATTTTATTAAACACACCCCATATTTTTTTATACGGCACGCTACTGAAATAATATTTTCAAATTTTTGACAAGCGGCCATGTTTTTTTTTTCAATAGTACAATATTTGCGTCAGAATTACATACTTACATAAAGAAATTCTGTCTCCAAACCCTGTGGGGAATTCATATAACTCCAAGTTAACTATTAGTTCACCATTTTCATCCTATCTGTTCATACCCTGCAGCGAAGGCAACTAGTTGAAAACTACTTTACAACTAGTTGGTGCACCGGGCCCAACTAGTCAGTGTTCTGTCTTTTTTCCATATAAGCAACTGGTATTTTTTACGTGTTGATGTCCTACGAGATGTCAATTGTCAGATTTCGACCAGAATATACCAGTTATCTACTAGTCAGGAAATACCAGTTTCATACTAGTTGTAAGATACCAGTTCCATACTAGTTCATCCTGGACTAGTATAATTTCCATAAAATGAACTAGTCCACATACTAGTCCAACGAACATTCAACCTGGACTAGTATGATAAGAAACGAAAGAATTTTGTATTTTTTAACTGGTATAATTTCATCCAGAAAAATCTAGTTGTATACTAGTATGGGATCTATATTTCCTGACTAGTATGGGTTCAGCCAGAAACGTCTAGTTGTATACTGGTATGAAATGGATATTTCCTGGCTAGTATGAATTCAGACAGAAAATTCTAGTTGTATACTGGTATGAAATGGATATTTCTTGACTGGTACGAATTTAGCCAGAAAATTCTAGTTGTGTACTGGTACGAAATGGATATTTCCTGACTAGTATGAGTTTTGCCAGAAAATTATAGTTGTATACTAGTATTTTTCTGACTAGTTTGAGGCTTTGCTGCAGGGTAGTACCATTGGTATAAATTAATAAAAAGAGCCATTGATTTTTCGAAACCTTTTCTCAAATACCAAATATCTACAGATTTCTACACCTACAAGTACTTGTTTTAGTTCATCATCATTTATTGGCGCTTAACCGCCTAAGCGATTTTGGCCGTCGCCTATCAAAGCGCGCCAGTCATTCCTTTTTAGCGATAACTGACGCCAATTGGAAACCCCAAGGGAGTTCAAGTCATCCTCCACCTGTTGTTTCCATCTCAGTCGAGGCCTCCCCCTTCCTCTGCTGCCGAATTCGGGTGACGATTGGAAAACCTTCTGGGCTGGAGCTTCTTTGTCCATTCGCATGACGTGACCCAGCCAGCGGAGCCTTTGGGCTTTAATTCGCTGGACTATGGTCAGATCTGCGTAAAGCTCGTACAGCTCATCGTTAAATCTCCTTCGATACTCGCCGTCGGCATCACGGGAAGGACCATAAATCTTCCGGAGAACTTTTCTCTCAAATACTCCAAGGGCCATCTCATCTTCTCTTGACATTGTCCATGAATCTGAGCCATACATCAGGACAGGTATGATGAGAGACTTATAGAGCGCGATCTTTGTTCTTCGAGAGAGGACTTTACTTCTCAATTGCCTACTCAGTCCAAAGTAGCACTTGTTCGCAAGAGTGATTCTCCGTTGGATTTCTAGACTGGTATTATTTTCGGTGTTAATGCTGGTTCCCAAATAGACGAAGTCCCTCACAGTTTCAAATTTGTAACTATCAACAGTGACGTGGCTGCCAAGGCGCAGGTGCGCCGATTCTTTCTTTGATGACAGCAAATACTTCGTCTTGTCCTCGTTGACCGCAAGACCCACTTTTTTCGCTTCTTTATCCAGTCCAGAGAAGGCAGCGCTTACGGCGCGGTTGTTAAGGCCAATGATATCAATATCATCGGCATACGCCAGCAATTGCACGCTCTTGTAAAAGATTGTACCATTGCGGTTTAGCTCTGCTGCTCGAATTATCTTCTCCAGCATCAGGTTGAAGAAATCGCACGAAAGGGAGTCGCCCTGTCTGAAGCCTCGTTTGGTTTCAAATGGCTCAGAGAGGTCCTTCCCGACTCTGACGGAGCTGTTAGTATTGCTCAACGTCATTTGGCAAAGCCGTATAAGCTTTGCAGGGAAGTCAAATTCAGACATGGCGGCATACAGGCAACTCCTTTTTGCGCTGTCAAAAGCGGCTTTGAAATCGACAAAGAGATGGTGTGTGTCGATTCTTTTATCATGGGTCTTCTCCAGGATTTGGCGTATCGTGAAAATCTGGTCGATGGTAGACTTACCAGGTCTAAAGCCACACTGATAAGGTCCAATCAGCTTGTCTACGATGGGCTTCAGTCTTTCACACAATACGCTAGAAAGAACCTTATACGCGATATTAAGAAGGCTGATTCCGCGGTAGTTGGTGCGGTTAGCGGGATCGCCTTTCTTGTGGATTGGGCAGAGCACACTTAAATTCCAATCTGGAGGCATGCACTCGTCTGACCATATTCTGCATAAGAGCTGATGCATGCTTTTTACCAGCTCTTCGCCTCCGTGTTTGAACAGCTCGGCGGGTAGTCCGTCTTTTCCAGGCGCTTTGTTGCTTTTCAGCCGGGATATAGCTATCCTCACTTCATCATAGTCAGGTGGTGGGACGACTTTTCCATCGTCAGGGATTGGGGTATCGGGTTCGACGTCTCCCTCGCAATTTAGCAGTGAGGAGAAGTGCTCCCTCCATAATTTAAGTACACTCTGTACGTCGGTTACCAGGTCGCCATTATTGTCCTTACAGGAACTTGCCCCGGTCTTAAAACCTTCCGTCATCCGCCGGATCTTTTCATAGAATTTTCGGGCATCATTCCTGTCAGCCAGCATCTCAAGCTCCTCACACTCACGCCTTTCGGCCTCACGTTTCTTTTTTCTGAAAAGGCGTCTCTCTTCCTTCTTTGCCTCACGATAGCGTTGCCATACACTGCGGGTTGCGCCCGTTCGCAACGTCTCCCTGTAGGCAGCGTCCTTTTTGTCCGAGGCAGTGCTGCATTCCTCATCGTACCAGTTGTTTTTGCGGGCTCGCTGGAACCCTATAGTGGCCTCAGCGGCGGTACGTAATGAGTGAGAGATATGCTTCCATTGCTCGGTTGCATCGTTAGGTCGAGGATTGCTCTCCGATAGCAGGTGTGAGAGTCGAGTGGAGAAATTGTCAGCTGTCTGTGTCGTGCGCAGCTTCTCGACGTCAAACTTTCCTTCCGTTACTGTGCGCACTTTCTTTGCTACACAGAGGCGTGTGCGTATCTTGGCTGCAACAAGATAATGGTCCGAGTCGATATTGGGACCACGAAGGGTACGCACGTCCAGAACGGTGGAGCTATGTCTGCCGTCGATCATGACATGATCAATCTGGTTTCTTGTTCTTTGATCAGGAGACAGCCATGTGGCTTGGTGTATTCGTTTATGCTGGAACCTGGTACTACTGATGACCATATTGCGAGCAGCAGCGAAATCAATCAACCTAGTGCCGTTGGGGGATGTTATATCATGGAGACTAAATTTTCCAACTGTTGGACCAAAGACTCCTTCCTTGCCCACCTTCGCATTAAAGTCGCCGAGCACGATTTTGATATCATGTTGGGGGCAGCGATCATAAGTCTGTTCAAGTTTATCGTAGAAGGAGTCCTTCTCTGCGTCGTCCGTCTCCTCAGTCGGCGCATAGGCGCAGATAAATGTTATGTTGAAAAATTTCGCTTTGATGCGGATCGCAGCGAGACGCTCGTCCACGGGGGTGAACGCTAGTACTTGGCGGCGAAGTGTCTTTCCCACCACGAATCCTACACCACGCGCTTTGCCGCGTGTCTGGCCACTGTAGTATACGTCACAAGGTCCGATGGTCGTCTTTCCTTGTCCCGTCCATCGCATTTCCTGCAGGGCGGTGATGTCAGCCTTTGCGTTAACGAGGACATCAACCAGTCGGGCAGCGGTACCGTCCCTTGAAAGGGTCCGGACATTCCCGGTACATGCCCTAATATCCAAATCATTATGCCTTATTCGTTTTGCCGGGTCGTCAACATTAAAGGGGGTTCTCATCCGAGGCTTTAATTTATTTTTCATTGGACTAAATTTTTTACGTGGCGGGTCCCAAACCCAGCGCACAACCCGTTTCGGGGTTTTTGGAAAATATTTACACATTTATATAGCGAGCCGCTTGCTTCAAGACAGACGCCCGCTTGCAGCCGCACCTCATGGTGAACAGACGCTGCGCAAAAACCTCGGTGAGCCCTTAAACCAAGTATGTCAGAGTGGCCCCACCGGGGCTCCCTCTCTTTCTGCCGCGAGCCTAGGTAGCTCCCGTTGCCCAGAGTGCACGAACGAGGACGCAAGAGTCGGGATTGAGCAAGGTCACTTAGCAACCACACTCCATTACACTCCAAACTAATCAAATTTAGTTATAATTTATAATAATTTATTTACGTTTTTGGTTTATTTTTATCATGCATTCATTCGTAGCTGTACAGGCCTCAAATAAGATCAATGCTGACATCATAATGCTGAAATGCTGAAATCAAAAGCTGACTTAAAAAGATACTTTTTTAATCCGAAAATCAACTGCTTAAAAAATTGTCGATTCAGTTTTTCAATTGAACAATGAATTTGCTTGAAACTTCAAACTTTTTCCTCCTGCCACATGTACATATCGCACACAGTGATAAACTCAAAAATTCAAAATGTTAAAAAAACTCGAAAAACTGGCTGCTTCTATCATATATTTTAAATTTTTAACAACCCTTTTCTCGGCGAGAAGTGTAGCTATTAGTTAATCGAGTATACAGATCGGTGGGTATTGAATGAGTAACATCTTCTCTATATACATAATAAGTAATATCTCTTTTATTTTTTTCCACATTTTTACGAAAATCTTGAGAAGAGTTTCTTATTAATAACACATTCAAAAATAAATCGCAACAAAATAAGAAGAAATTGCAATAAAATGTATCAATAAGAATTTCCTCATAAAACCAAAGAAATTTGATCATAAAGAGAATGAAAAAGCCAAATTTTGCAATAACAATCGTTTTGAGTTTATTTTGTCCACTTGCGAATATGGCACCCTACCTTTTTTAATGAGTTAGTTATCCTAGACGAGTACAATTTATAAAAATGTACTACATTGTTATTAAGAGGACATTATAATTCACAACTGAAATGCATCGGAGTTGCATTGGTAAGTTTTTGCCCACATGGGCATGTTTGTACTTTATTTTGTCCGACGGTGTAGTTCTCCATTTTCATCCCAGCTGCTTATATACTCGTAAAAGTAATATGAACACTGAAAAATAAAGAACTAATAGCTGACTTGGAGTTATATGAATTTCCTACAGGGTTTGGAGACAGAATTTCTTTATGTAAGTATGTAATTCTGACACAAATATTGTACGATTGAAAAAAAAAACATGGCCGCTTGTCAAAAATTTGAAAATATTATTTCAGTAGCGTCCCGTATAAAAAAATATGGGGTGTGTTTAATAAAACGTTGACAATCTGTTGCTCATCACAAGCTCATAATTCGCTACATGAAAATGAAGTATGCAATTACTGTTGCATATTGGGGTCTATGAGCTATTCCGACGCAGTTCCCGGCGGAAGAAAATGTAATAGATCTTGAGAGCATTCAAACGATTTTAAGGGAACTTGGCGGTATGTTTCGATTCTACGTTATCTTTATCGACTATATTACCTTCATTCCTGCCGAGAGCTCCGCCGGAATTGCTGATAGACCCCATTATCTCTTAAGTATCAGCATCAGAGCATCAGTAAACTAACTTGACTGCAATACTGCAGTAATATTGATTTTATGGACCAAACTACAAAAAATCGATACCAATGGGTAGCTACCACACTATTTTCCAAGCGGAAATCCATTCAATAGAAATCTGTGGCAGGGAATGCCTCCGAAGAGGACTATCCTCTAAGCGAATTTACATTGTGTCGGACAGTCAGGTCGTACACAATAGCTTCGAAGCTTGTTTATGAGTGCGTCACAGTCCTTAATGATCTGGGGGCCAAAAACAAAGTGTTGTTAGGTTGGGTCCCAGGGCATGAAGGACATGACGGCAACGAAAAAGCGGACCAGCTTGCAAAACAAGGTGCTTTAACAGCATTTTATGGTCCGGAGCCCTTCTTTGGGTTCACCAAGGCCCTCGTAAAGGAGACCATAAGCAACTGGGAAGACAATTAGTTTAGGCAGCATTGGCTTAGCAGCCTAGGACAGAGGCAGGCCAAACTTTTTATAAAACCATCGCAAAGAGCATCGGCCAGGCTCATAAATCTAAGAAGGGTGGATCTATTACACGGGACATTGTAATCTACGTTATCACATGAGTAAATTGAATCTGTCAGATATAACAATTTGTCGGTTTCGCGAACTGGACGATGAAACGCCGGTTCACATACTCTGCGAATGCATTGCGTTAGCAAGAAAGAGAGTTTGATACCTAGGTGGTGTCACTCTTAATCCGTTCGTGATATGGAATAAAAAACCTGTGGAGTTGCTCAAATTTATAAAGAGCCTCCGCATACAGCAATAAGCTGATAGGTCACACAATAGATCGTACTAATGGTCGCGGTGTAATAAGGCCTTATAATAATAATAATCATAATATTGATAATAATATTAATGTTAATAACTTCAAAAACACGCATTCTACGAGCTTTCAGGTCTTTTCTTATACACAACGATATTTTCGAAAAGCAAATTAACAATGGGGGCACCAACCCCCATCTGTACATACCAGTTTATTGAATTTTTTTGTATATTACATTGAAATTCTGTGCTCCTGATACTTGTCAAAAATTAAAGACAACTTATTAGCGTGTGCTTAAATGTTTCCTTAAAATTTATAAAATATTTGTTGAAGACCAATTTCGAAAAGCGCTAATTCCAGAAATTTTACGAGCATGTTTTTTTCTTATTATGCGTTCCAAATAATTTCCAGTGACTTTTATATTAAAAACCACATCCGCTTTTAAAGGGAACACTATACAATCTTAAATTGGATTAAAAGCTCGTGTTTCAATCATCTCCTGTATTCTAACAAGGCCTGACGTAACAGCAGCATTGGAGAGCGCTTAACAGTGCATGAAACAAATAACAATTTCAAAAGTTTGTTACAAATCTTAAGTTTTCAAACAGAAACCAAGCTACTAGAGTTGCAGGTGCTTATAATCTCACAAGTCAAATTTGTTTTTATTTTCATTGGATATCTTTCATTTGCCGCCAGAAGAAATTTCGCTACAAAAAATAAATAAATTCCCAAGCTTAATCATTCCGAAAGTGTTCAACTTTTTTTTGGCACTTTAATGTTCCCTTATATTTTTGGTAATACATCAAAACGCTCTATGTAAGGTTTGTAATTTTTGATTTCTTTAGAAAATTAGGTGTGATTTAATGTCCTTTTACAATTTTTTTGCCCAACAAATCAATCTTTCAACTAACTTATTTCAAACGGCGACGTAGAATAATAGAAAGATGCATTCATTGTGCACTTAAACCTGAAAGAATAATATTGACATAGAACGTTTTGCGATGTTCAAACTTTTGTATCTACATACATACAAATATTGCTACAAACATTCTCATGGACTCCAGTCCTGACCTTTAGCTTCTAATATCTCAACATTTCGTTTTGTTATATTCATCGCCTAAACCAATATATATATATATATTTTTTTTTTTTTCAAAGTAAATATATTCGTATAGTTTTGGGTTTTTTGGTACATTTTTCCAGAAATTACCTTTATATAGGTCTGAATGGTCTAATTTTTGATGATATAAGACCGAAGTCGGGAAGTTTTTTCAAACATAGTAGTCTATTTATCGGACTTCGGTAGATTACTTCAATAAATCATAGGGATTTCTACCGTTTGAGACAAAGTTTCTGATAGACTCCCTATTTAAAATATAAAAATCGACAACATATTTATTATGTACTTAAATTTTGAAATAAACCAAATTTAATAAATTTTACTGAAGCCAAAACTGATTTCTATTCATATGTAATCATTTTTAAAAGGGCAGATTTACCACCCAAACCCCCATTAAGTCCAGACAAGATTCAATAGACATTTTTTTAAACATCAATTTATATATATTTTTTAAATCAAATAAAAAATGGCCAAGTCATGATCAAGCAAAACAGATGGAAGCCCCTCAAGCAGTTTTTGCAAAAGGCAAGATTTTTCCCTAACCAGAATTTGAATAATAAATTTCTATAAATAGAACTCATATTTCTGCAAAATGAACCTTTCAATATTTCACTCAACAAGCCCCTCTATTATTAAACGAAGTGGTTAGCCTGCGTCTGAAATCTTTCTAAAGACAACAACTCATTTCTATTCATTCAGATTTACAAACCGAACACAAAACAAGTCTAGACAAAATTTGACCACTTGGAATAAAATTAAAAAAAAAAAATAGGTATATCTAAATTTTTTTTCAAAAATCAATATAAAAAAATATCTTTTTTAAGCAAAAAAAATTTGCAATCCCTAAAATTGTTTTTGCAAAAGGCTAGATTTGCCCGATTTGACCACTTTTGAATATTTTATTTTTTTTTAAATCAATATTCCTACATTTTTTGATTTGACCACTTTTGAATATTTTATTTTTTTTTAAATCAATATTCCTACATTTTTTATATAAAATATCGTTTTAAATATTTCTAAGTTATGGTTAAGGAAAAAAGCTAGAAAACCCTCAAACTCTTTTTTCAAAAGGCTAGACTTTGTCCGATTTGACTAATTTTGAATACATTTTTTTTTTTTAATCAATACACCTATCAATAAAAAATCGATATGAAATGTCTTTTTAAATATTTCAAGATATGGTTAAGGAAAAAAAGCTAGAAAACCCTCAAACTGTTTTTTCAAAAGGCTAGACCTTGTCCGATTTGACCAATTTTGAATACATTTTTTATCAATATACCTACATTTTTTTATCAAAAATCGATATAAAATGTCTTTTTAAATATTTCTAAGTTATGGTTAAGGAAAAAAGCTAGAAACCCCTGAAATGTTTTTGGAAAAGGCTAGATTTTGCCCAGTTTTGAATTACATTTTTTTTAAATCAATATACTGTGGCGAATGTTCTCAAGAATCGCTCAACTCCCAACTTTATATCTGGAAATACATCACTAGCGTCACTACCACAACTACAGCTGTTTAGATACATGACGTGAGAGCGAGAGGCAGCTCGCGTGTTTGCGAATGTGGCACAAAGAGGAGATGACGATAGATAAACGCTTCGAGAACACTGTTGCACGAATAAACCAGAAATGTGTAGACATTTCTAGGTTGTGAAGCTGCTGTTTTCTAGGGTATATAAACCGCGCAAAGACAACGCACTTCAATCAGTTTATTTTGAAGTGTTGTACAGTGAAGTTCTGAACAGTAAATTAACCCGCGATATTGTACTACGGTTTTTAGTACTGAATAAAGCGTACTACTTATTAAACAGAATCGGAGTGTTTTATTTAACGTACAGTGATCGAACTCAGGAAAAATAATCAAGGAATCGGTGTCAGAAGCGGTATTGTTAAATAAACAAGGACATTGTAAGGATAAAACAAGGACATTGCAAGGACATGGCAAAGTTGAATGAATTGAAGATCCAGCAACTCAAAAATGAGTTGGAACGACGTGGATTGGCAACAACAGGCAATAAAGCAGAGCTACAATCACGGTTACGAGAAGCGATGGAAGCAGAACGAATCAACGTTGACGATCATGTTTTTCAGCTTTTGGAAGAGGGAGCGACGAAAGTGGAAGAACAAAAGGATACCCCGAATCCTGTGGAAAACGTGAACACAAACACTGAACACTGAAAAATAAAGAACTAATAGCTGACTTGGAGTTATATGAATTTCCTACAGGGTTTGGAGACAGAATTTCTTTATGTAAGTATGTAATTCTGACACAAATATTGTACGATTGAAAAAAAAAAACATGGCCGCTTGTCAAAAATTTGAAAATATTATTTCAGTAGCGTCCCGTATAAAAAATATGGGGTGTGTTTAATAAAACGTTGACAATCTGTTGCTCATCACAAGCTCATAATTCGCTACATGAAAATGAAGTATGCAATTACTGTTGCATATTGGGGTCTATGAGCTATTCCGACGCAGTTCCCGGCGGAAGAAAATGTAATAGATCTTGAGAGCATTCAAACGATTTTAAGGGAACTTGGCGGTATGTTTCGATTCTACGTTATCTTTATCGACTATATTACCTTCATTCCTGCCGAGAGCTCCGCCGGAATTGCTGATAGACCCCATTATCTCTTAAGTATCAGCATCAGAGCATCAGTAAACTAACTTGACTGCAATACTGCAGTAATATTGATTTTATGGACCAAACTACAAAAAATCGATACCAATGGGTAGCTACCACACTATTTTCCAAGCGGAAATCCATGCAATAGAAATCTGTGGCAGGGAATGCCTCCGAAGAGGACTATCCTCTAAGCGAATTTACATTGTGTCGGACAGTCAGGTCGTACACAATAGCTTCGAAGCTTGTTTATGAGTGCGTCACAGTCCTTAATGATCTGGGGGCCAAAAACAAAGTGTTGTTAGGTTGGGTCCCAGGGCATGAAGGACATGACGGCAACGAAAAAGCGGACCAGCTTGCAAAACAAGGTGCTTTAACAGCATTTTATGGTCCGGAACCCTTCTTTGGGTTCACCAAGGCCCTCGTAAAGGAGACCATAAGCAACTGGGAAGACAATTAGTTTAGACAGCATTGGCTTAGCAGCCTAGGACAGAGGCAGGCCAAACTTTTTATAAAACCATCGCAAAGAGCATCGGCCAGGCTCATAAATCTAAGAAGGGTGGATCTATTACACGGGACATTGTAGTCTACGTTATCACATGAGTAAATTGAATCTGTCAGATATAACAATTTGTCGGTTTCGCGAACTGGACGATGAAACGCCGGTTCACATACTCTGCGAATGCATTGCGTTAGCACGAAAGAGAGTTTGCTACCTAGGTGGTGTCACTCTTAATCCGTTCGTGATATGGAATAAAAAACCTGTGGAGTTGCTCAAATTTATAAAGAGCCTCCGCATACAGCAATAAGCTGATAGGTCACACAATAGATCGTACTAATGGTCGCGGTGTAATAAGGCCTTATAATAATAATAATCATAATATTGATAATAATATTAATGTTAATAACTTCAAAAACACGCATTCTACGAGCTTTCAGGTCTTTTCTTATACACAACGATATTTTCGAAAAGCAAATTAACAGTGGGGGCACCAACCCCCATCTGTACATACCAGTTTATTGAATTTTTTTGTATATAATTGGTTACATTGAAATTCTGTGCTCCTGATACTTGTCAAAAATTAAAGACAACTTATTAGCGTGTGCTTAAATGTTTCCTTAAAATTTATAAAATATTTATTGGCGCTTAACCGCCTAAGCGATTTTGGCCGTTGCATATCAAAGCACGCCAGCGATAACTGACGCCAATTGGAAACCCCAAGGGAGTTCAAGTCATCCTCCACCTGTTGTTTCCATCTCAGTCGAGGCCTCCCCCTTCCTCTGCTGCCGAATTCAGGCGTCGATAGGAAAACCTTCTGTGCTGGAGCTTCTTTGTCCATTCGCATAACATGGCCCAGCCAGCGGAGTCTTTGTGCTTTAATTCGCTGGACTATGGTCAGATCTGCGTAAAGCTCGTACAGCTCATCGTTAAATTTCCTTCGATACTCGCCGTTGGCATCACGGGAAGGGCCATAAATCTTCCGGAGAACTTTTCTCTCAAATACGCCAAGGGCCATCTCATCTTCTCTTGACATTGTCCAAGAATCTGAGCCATACATCAGGACAGGTATGATGAGAGACTTATAGAGCGTGATCTTTGTTCTTCGAGAGAGGACTTTACTTCTCAATTGCCTACTCAGTACAAAGTAGCACTTGTTGGCAAGAGTGATTCTCCGCTGGATTTCTAGACTGATATTATTTTCGGTGTTAATACTGGTTCCCAAATAGACGAAGTCCCTCACAGTTTCAAATTTGTAACTATCAACAGTGACATGGCTGCCAAGGCGCAGGTGCGCCGATTCTTTCTTTGATGACAGCAAATACTTCGTCTTGTCCTCGTTCACGGCAAGACCCACTTTTTTCGCTTCCTTATCCAGTCCAGAGAAGGCAGCGCTTACGGCGCGGTTGTTAAGGCCAATGATATCAATATCATCGGCATACGCCAGCAATTGCACGCTCTTGTAAAAGATTGTACCATTGCGGTTTAGCTCTGCTACTCTAATTATCTTCTCCAGCATCAGATTGAAGAAATCGCACGAAAGGGAGTCGCCCTGTCTGAATCCTCGTTTGGTTTCAAATGGCTCAGAGAGGTCCTTCCCGACTCTGACGGAGCTGTTAGTATTGCTCAACGTCATTTGGCAAAGCCGTATAAGCTTTGCAGGGAAGTCAAATTCAGACATGGCGGCATACAGGCAACTCCTTTTTGCGCTGTCAAAAGCGGCTTTGAAATCGACAAAGAGATGGTGTGTGTCGATTCTTTTATCATGGGTCTTCTCCAGGATTTGGCGTATCGTGAAAATCTGGTCGATGGTAAACTTACCAGGTCTAAAGCCACACTGATAAGGTCCAATCAGTTTGTCTACGATGGGCTTCAGTCTTTCACACAACACGCTAGAAAGAACCTTATATGCAATATTAAGAAGACTAATTCCGCGGTAGTTGGTGCGGTTAGCGGGATCACCTTTCTTGTGGATTGGGCAAAGCACACTTAAATTCCAATCCAGAGGCATGCATTCGTCTGACCATATTCTGCATAAGAGCTGATGCATGCTTTTTACCAGCTCTTCGCCTCCGTGTTTGAACAGCTCGGCGGGTAGTCCGCATTCTACGAGCTTTCAGGTCTTTTCTTATACACAACGATATTTTCGAAAAGCAAATTAACAGTGGGGGCATCAACCCCCATCTGTACATACCAGTTTATTGAATTTTTTTGTATATAATTGGTTACATTGAAATTCTGTGCTCCTGATACTTGTCAAAAATTAAAGACAACTTATTAGCGTGTGCTTAAATGTTTCCTTAAAATTTATAAAATATTTGTTGAAGACCAATTTCGAAATGCGCTAATTCCAGAAATTTTACGAGCATGTTTTTTTCTTATTATGCGTTCCAAATAATTTCCAGTGACTTTTATATTAAAAACCACATCCGCTTTTAAAGGGAACACTATACAATCTTAAATGGGATTAAAAGCTCGTGTTTCAATCATCTCCTGTATTCTAACACGGCCTGACGTAACAGCAGCATTGGAGAGCGCTTAACAGTGCATGAAACAAATAACAATTTCAAAAGTTTGTTACAAATCTTAAGTTTTCAAACAGAAACCAAGCTACTAGAGTTGCAGGTGCTTATAATCTCACAAGTCAAATTTGTTTTTATTTTCATTGGATATCTTTCATTTGCCGCCAGAAGCAATTTCGCTACAAAAAATAAATAAATTCCCAAGCTTAATCATTCCGAAAGTGTTCAACTTTTTTTTGGCACTTTAATGTTCCCTTATATTTTTGGTAATACATCAAAACGCTCTATGTAAGGTTTGTAATTTTTGATTTCTTTAGAAAATTAGGTGTGATTTAATGTCCTTTTACATTTCTTTTGCCCAACAAATCAATCTTTCAACTAACTTATTTCAAACGGCGACGTAGAATAATAGAAAGATGCATTCATTGTGCACTTAAACCTGAAAGAATAATATTGACATAGAACGTTTTGCGATGTTCAAACTTTTGTATCTACATACATACAAATATTGCTACAAACATTCTCATGGACTCCAGTCCTGACCTTTAGCTTCTAATATCTCAACATTTCGTTTTGTTATATTCATCGCCTAAACCAATATATATATATATTTTTTTTTTTTTCAAAGTAAATATATTCGTATAGTTTTGGGTTTTTTGGTACATTTTTCCAGAAATTACCATTTATATAGGTCTGAATGGTCTAATTTTTGATGATATAAGACCGAAGTCGGGAAGTTTTTTCAAACATAGTAGTCTATTTATCGGACTTCGGTAGATTACTTCAATAAATCATAGGGATTTCTACCGTTTGAGACAAAGTTTCTGATAGACTCCCTATTTAAAATATAAAAATCGACAACATATTTATTATGTACTTAAATTTTGAAATAAACCAAATTTAATAAATTTTACTGAAGCCAAAACTGATTTCTATTCATATGTAATCATTTTTAAAAGGGCAGATTTACCACCCAAACCCCCATTAAGTCCAGACAAGATTCAATAGACATTTTTTTAAACATCAATTTATATAAAAATGTGTTTTTTGAGAAAAATTTACCTACGCGCTGCAGGAACCAGACAAGCCGACATATGTTTCGATGATACTGGAGTTACATCTCTTCAAGGACTTTTTCTTCTTATATATATTTTTTAAATCAAATAAAAAATGGCCAAGTTATGATCAAGCAAAACAGATGGAAGCCCCTCAAGCAGTTTTTGCAAAAGGCAAGATTTTTCCCTAACCAGAATTTGAATAATAAATTTCTATAAATAGAACTCATATTTCTGCAAAATGAACCTTTCAATATTTCACTCAACAAGCCCCTCTATTATTAAACGAAGTGGTTAGCCTGCGTCTGAAATCTTTCTAAAGACAACAACTCATTTCTATTCATTCAGATTTACAAACAAGTCTAGACAAAATTTGACCACTTGGAATAAAATTAAAAAAAAAAAAATAGGTATATCTAAATTTTTTTTCAAAAATCAATATAAAATATCTTTTTTAATATTTCTAAGTTATGGGTAAGCAAAAAAAATTTGCAATCCCTAAAATTGTTTTTGAATATTTTATTTTTTTTTAAATCAATATTCCTACATTTTTTATATAAAATATCGTTTTAAATATTTCTAAGTTATGGTTAAGGAAAAAAGCTAGAAAACCCTCAAACTCTTTTTTCAAAAGGCTAGACTTTGTCCGATTTGACTAATTTTGAATACATTTTTTTTTTTTAATTCATACTCTTATCAATAAAAAATCGATATGAAATGTCTTTTTAAATATTTCAAGATATGGTTAAGGAAAAAAAGCTAGAAAACCCTCAAACTGTTTTTTCAAAAGGCTAGACCTTGTCCGATTTGACCAATTTTGAATACATTTTTTATCAATATACCTACATTTTTTATCAAAAATCGATATAAAATGTCTTTTTAAATATTTCTAAGTTATGGTTAAGGAAAAAAGCTAGAAACCCCTGAAATGTTTTTGGAAAAGGCTAGATTTTGCCCAGTTTTGAATTACATTTTTTTTAAATCAATATACTGTGGCGAATGTTCTCAAGAATCGCTCATCTCCCAACTCTATATCTGGAAATACATCACTAGCGTCACTACCACAACTACAGCTGTTTAGATACATGACGTGAGAGCGAGAGGCAGCTCGCGTGTTTGCGAATGTGGCACAAAGAGGAGATGACGATAGATAAACGCTTCGAGAACACTGTTGCACGAATAAACCAGAAATGTGTAGACATTTCTAGGTTGTGAAGCTGCTGTTTTCTAGGGTATATAAACCGCGCAAAGACAACGCACTTCAATCAGTTTATTTTGAAGTGTTGTACAGTGAAGTTCTGAACAGTAAATTAACCCGCGATATTGTACTACGGTTTTTAGTACTGAATAAAGCGTACTACTTATTAAACAGAATCGGAGTGTTTTATTTAACGTACAGTGATCGAACTCAGGAAAAATAATCAAGGAATCGGTGTCAGAGGCGGTATTGTTAAATAAACAAGGACATTGTAAGGATAAAACAAGGACATTGCAAGGACATGGCAAAGTTGAATGAATTGAAGATCCAGCAACTCAAAAATGAGTTGGAACGACGTGGATTGGCAACAACAGGCAATAAAGCAGAGCTACAATCACGGTTACGAGAAGCGATGGAAGCAGAACGAATCAACGTTGACGATCATGTTTTTCAGCTTTTGGAAGAGGGAGCGACGAAAGTGGAAGAACAAAAGGATACCCCGAATCCTGTGGAAAACGTGAACACAAACTCGTTATTGGCTGCATTGGCTCAGATGTCGACGAACATAACATCTCAAATGAAAGAACAGGAGACACGTATTACATCCGGAATTTCAACACGGTTAGAGGAACAAAAGACTTGCATTGCATCCCAGTTGGAGGAACAAAAGACACACATGACACAGATCTCTGCTCGACTGGAGGAACAGACTGCTTATATGGCATCACAGCTGGAAGCACAGGACGCAAAAATAACACAAGTACAAGAGGTGTTCAGAGAACGTCAGGATAAAATCGGGGCCGAGGTAGATGCGTTGAAAGCTCGTATCCAGGATTTGCAACTGAATCGTCCAAATGCTGTATCAAGTTCTCCCAAGGTAAAAACCCCATCTTTTGATGGTTCTGTTCCATTCCAGGTATTTAAGCTACAGTTTGAGAAGACAGCAGCTGTGAACAATTGGGGCGCTGAAGACAAAGTCGCTGCTTTATTTGTGGCATTGAAAGGACCTGCAGCCGAAATCTTACAGACTATTCCAGAAGGTGAAAGGAACCACTATGAAGCATTGATGGGAGCCGTTGAAAGACGCTATGGTAGCGAGCATCGGAAGCAGATTTACCAAATAGAGCTACAAAATCGCTGCCAGAAGCCCAATGAGACCTTACAAGAATTTGCATCGGACATCGAGAGGTTAGCGCACCTAGCAAACGCGGATGCACCTGTAGAGTACATGGAGAGGGTAAAGATACAAAGTTTCATAAATGGAATACGTGGGTGGACGCAATCCTAGAAGCAGTGAACGGAAAGCAACAGAAAAATGAAGCGGCCATTAAATGCTTCAAGTGCGGGAAATCTGGTCATATTGCACGTTATTGTTGATCTGGTACTAGTTCCAATAATGCAGGCGGACGTAAGCGCAAGGCCGAAGGAGTTGAGCAAGTCTCCCAATCCAACCAACCGTTAAACTAAAGAGAGTCAGCCGCAAGGGGCGTAGGCTGGCTCCCGCAATCGGATGCCCCATAATCTCTGTCTCACAGATCGGAAGGAAGTCGAGTAATGTTACTGTTGGAGGACTCGTGGACGGAAAGGAGCGTTTACTGACTATTGATACGGGCGCATCTCATTCCATCAATCGATCTGATTTAGTGAAGAAAGGAGTGAGGCCATTACATGGAGCAAAGTTGCGTACGGCGACTGGTGAGGACAGCCAAGTTCAAGGAGAAGTAACATGTGAAATCGCAATTGGAAATGTCACCGTACTGCACAATTTTATAGTGGCAGATATTGTTGATGAGATCATAGTTGGTGTGGATTTCTTAAGCAACCAAGGCATCAAGATCGACATGCAAAACAGGACTATGAGCTATAAGAACATGGATGTGCCACTCAATTTTGGTTACGAGAACAAGTACATCAGTAAGCGGGTACTCGAAGTCGGAGGCAGTCGTTTGGGCAAGGATTGAAAATATCGTTATGTATAAGAAAAGAACTGAAAGCTAGTAGAATGCGTGTTTTTGAAGTTATTAACGTGAATATTATTATCAATATTACTACAGTATTGCAGTCAAGTTACTTTATTGATGCTCTGATGCTGATACTTAAGTGATAATGGGGTATATCACCTATTCCGGCGGAGATCCCAGCAGGAATGAAGGTAATAGAGTCGATAAAGATAACGTCGAATTTATCGAAACATACCGTCAACTTCCCTTAAAATCGTTTGAATTCTCTCAAGATCTATTACATTTTCTCCCGCCGGGAACTGCGTCGGAATAGCTGATAGACCCCAATATGCAATAGTAATTGCATACTTCATTTTCATGTAGCGAATGATGAGCTTGTGATGAGCAGCAGATTGTCAACATTTTATTAAACACACCCCATATTTTTTTATACGGGACGCTACTGAAATAATATTTTGAAATTTTTGACAAGCGGCCATGTTTTTTTTTTTTCAATAGTACAATATTTGTGTCAGAATTACATACTTACATAAAGAAATTCTGTCTCCAAACCCTGTGGGGAATTCATATAACTCCAAGTTAACTATTAGTTCACCATTTTCATCCTATCTGTTCATAGTACCATTGGTATAAATTAATAAAAAGAGCCATTGATTTTTCGAAACCTTTTCTCAAATACCAAATATCTACAGATTTCTACACCTACAAGTACTTGTTTTAGTTAACTAATCAAATTTAGTTATAATTTATAATAATTTATTTACGTTTTTGGTTTATTTTTATCATGCATTCATACGTAGCTGTACAGGCCTCAAATAAGATCAATGCTGACATCATAATGCTGAAATGCTGAAATCAAAAGCTGACTTAAAAAGATACTTTTTTAATCCGAAAATCAACTGCTTAAAAAATTGTCGATTCAGTTTTTCAATTGAACAATGAATTTGCTTGAAACTTCAAACTTTTTCCTCCTGCCACATGTACATATCGCACACAGTGATAAACTCAAAAATTCAAAATGTTAAAAAAACTCGAAAAACTGGCTGCTTCTATCATATATTTTAAATTTTTAACAGCCCTTTTCTCGGTGAGAAGTGTAGCTATTAGTTAATCGAGTATACAGATCGGTGGGTATTGAGTGAGTAACATCTTCTCTATATACATAATAAGTAATATCTCTTTTATTTTTTTCCACATTTTTACGAAAATCTTGAGAAGAGTTTCTTATTAATAACACATTCAAAAATAAATCGCAACAAAATAAGAAGAAATTGCAATAAAATGTATCAATAAGAATTTCCTCATAAAACCAAAGAAATTTGATCATAAAGAGAATGAAAAAGCCAAATTTTGCAATAACAATCGTATTGAGTTTATTTTGTCCACTTGCGAATATGGCACCCTACCTTTTTTAATGAGTTAGTTATCCTAGACGAGTACAATTTATAAAAATGTACTACATTGTTATTAAGAGGACATTATAATTCACAACTGAAATGCATCGGAGTTGCATTGGTAAGTTTTTGCCCACATGGGCATGTTTGTACTTTATTTTGTCCGACGGTGTAGTTCTCCATTTTCATCCCAGCTGCTTATATACTCGTAAAAGTACTATGAACACTGAAAAATAAAGAACTAATAGCTGACTTGGAGTTATATGAATTTCCTACAGGGTTTGGAGACAGAATTTCTTTATGTAAGTATGTAATTCTGACACAAATATTGTACGATTGAAAAAAAAAAACATGGCCGCTTGTCAAAAATTTGAAAATATTATTTCAGTAGCGTCCCGTATAAAAAATATGGGGTGTGTTTAATAAAACGTTGACAATCTGTTGCTCATCACAAGCTCATAATTCGCTACATGAAAATGAAGTATGCAATTACTGTTGCATATTGGGGTCTATGAGCTATTCCGACGCAGTTCCCGGCGGAAGAAAATGTAATAGATCTTGAGAGCATTCAAACGATTTTAAGGGAACTTGGCGGTATGTTTCGATTCTACGTTATCTTTATCGACTATATTACCTTCATTCCTGCCGAGAGCTCCGCCGGAATTGCTGATAGACCCCATTATCTCTTAAGTATCAGCATCAGAGCATCAGTAAACTAACTTGACTGCAATACTGCAGTAATATTGATTTTATGGACCAAACTACAAAAAATCGATACCAATGGGTAGCTACCACACTATTTTCCAAGCGGAAATCCATGCAATAGAAATCTGTGGCAGGGAATGCCTCCAAAGAGGACTATCCTCTAAGCGAATTTACATTGTGTCGGACAGTCAGGTCGTACACAATAGCTTCGAAGCTTGTTTATGAGTGCGTCACAGTCCTTAATGATCTGGGGGCCAAAAACAAAGTGTTGTTAGGTTGGGTCCCAGGGCATGAAGGACATGACGGCAACGAAAAAGCGGACCAGCTTGCAAAACAAGGTGCTTTAACAGCATTTTATGGTCCGGAACCCTTCTTTGGGTTCACCAAGGCCCTCGTAAAGGAGACCATAAGCAACTGGGAAGACAATTAGTTTAGGCAGCATTGGCTTAGCAGCCTAGGACAGAGGCAGGCCAAACTTTTTATAAAACCATCGCAAAGAGCATCGGCCAGGCTCATAAATCTAAGAAGGGTGGATCTATTACACGGGACATTGTAGTCTACGTTATCACATGAGTAAATTGAATCTGTCAGATATAACAATTTGTCGGTTTCGCGAACTGGACGATGAAACGCCGGTTCACATACTCTGCGAATGCATTGCGTTAGCACGAAAGAGAGTTTGCTACCTAGGTGGTGTCACTCTTAATCCGTTCGTGATATGGAATAAAAAACCTGTGGAGTTGCTCAAATTTATAAAGAGCCTCCGCATACAGCAATAAGCTGATAGGTCACACAATAGATCGTACTAATGGTCGCGGTGTAATAAGGCCTTATAATAATAATAATCATAATATTGATAATAATATTAATGTTAATAACTTCAAAAACACGCATTCTACGAGCTTTCAGGTCTTTTCTTATACACAACGATATTTTCGAAAAGCAAATTAACAGTGGGGGCACCAACCCCCATCTGTACATACCAGTTTATTGAATTTTTTTGTATATAATTGGTTACATTGAAATTCTGTGCTCCTGATACTTGTCAAAAATTAAAGACAACTTATTAGCGTGTGCTTAAATGTTTCCTTAAAATTTATAAAATATTTATTGGCGCTTAACCGCCTAAGCGATTTTGGCCGTTGCATATCAAAGCACGCCAGCGATAACTGACGCCAATTGGAAACCCCAAGGGAGTTCAAGTCATCCTCCACCTGTTGTTTCCATCTCAGTCGAGGCCTCCCCCTTCCTCTGCTGCCGAATTCAGGCGTCGATAGGAAAACCTTCTGTGCTGGAGCTTCTTTGTCCATTCGCATAACATGGCCCAGCCAGCGGAGTCTTTGTGCTTTAATTCGCTGGACTATGGTCAGATCTGCGTAAAGCTCGTACAGCTCATCGTTAAATTTCCTTCGATACTCGCCGTTGGCATCACGGGAAGGGCCATAAATCTTCCGGAGAACTTTTCTCTCAAATACGCCAAGGGCCATCTCATCTTCTCTTGACATTGTCCAAGAATCTGAGCCATACATCAGGACAGGTATGATGAGAGACTTATAGAGCGTGATCTTTGTTCTTCGAGAGAGGACTTTACTTCTCAATTGCCTACTCAGTACAAAGTAGCACTTGTTGGCAAGAGTGATTCTCCGCTGGATTTCTAGACTGATATTATTTTCGGTGTTAATACTGGTTCCCAAATAGACGAAGTCCCTCACAGTTTCAAATTTGTAACTATCAACAGTGACATGGCTGCCAAGGCGCAGGTGCGCCGATTCTTTCTTTGATGACAGCAAATACTTCGTCTTGTCCTCGTTCACGGCAAGACCCACTTTTTTCGCTTCCTTATCCAGTCCAGAGAAGGCAGCGCTTACGGCGCGGTTGTTAAGGCCAATGATATCAATATCATCGGCATACGCCAGCAATTGCACGCTCTTGTAAAAGATTGTACCATTGCGGTTTAGCTCTGCTACTCTAATTATCTTCTCCAGCATCAGATTGAAGAAATCGCACGAAAGGGAGTCGCCCTGTCTGAATCCTCGTTTGGTTTCAAATGGCTCAGAGAGGTCCTTCCCGACTCTGACGGAGCTGTTAGTATTGCTCAACGTCATTTGGCAAAGCCGTATAAGCTTTGCAGGGAAGTCAAATTCAGACATGGCGGCATACAGGCAACTCCTTTTTGCGCTGTCAAAAGCGGCTTTGAAATCGACAAAGAGATGGTGTGTGTCGATTCTTTTATCATGGGTCTTCTCCAGGATTTGGCGTATCGTGAAAATCTGGTCGATGGTAAACTTACCAGGTCTAAAGCCAAACTGATAAGGTCCAATCAGTTTGTCTACGATGGGCTTCAGTCTTTCACACAACACGCTAGAAAGAACCTTATATGCAATATTAAGAAGACTAATTCCGCGGTAGTTGGTGCGGTTAGCGGGATCACCTTTCTTGTGGATTGGGCAAAGCACACTTAAATTCCAATCCAGAGGCATGCATTCGTCTGACCATATTCTGCATAAGAGCTGATGCATGCTTTTTACCAGCTCTTCGCCTCCGTGTTTGAACAGCTCGGCGGGTAGTCCGCATTCTACGAGCTTTCAGGTCTTTTCTTATACACAACGATATTTTCGAAAAGCAAATTAACAGTGGGGGCATCAACCCCCATCTGTACATACCAGTTTATTGAATTTTTTTGTATATAATTGGTTACATTGAAATTCTGTGCTCCTGATACTTGTCAAAAATTAAAGACAACTTATTAGCGTGTGCTTAAATGTTTCCTTAAAATTTATAAAATATTTGTTGAAGACCAATTTCGAAATGCGCTAATTCCAGAAATTTTACGAGCATGTTTTTTTCTTATTATGCGTTCCAAATAATTTCCAGTGACTTTTATATTAAAAACCACATCCGCTTTTAAAGGGAACACTATACAATCTTAAATTGGATTAAAAGCTCGTGTTTCAATCATCTCCTGTATTCTAACACGGCCTGACGTAACAGCAGCATTGGAGAGCGCTTAACAGTGCATGAAACAAATAACAATTTCAAAAGTTTGTTACAAATCTTAAGTTTTCAAACAGAAACCAAGCTACTAGAGTTGCAGGTGCTTATAATCTCACAAGTCAAATTTGTTTTTATTTTCATTGAATATCTTTCATTTGCCGCCAGAAGCAATTTCGCTACAAAAAATAAATAAATTCCCAAGCTTAATCATTCCGAAAGTGTTCAACTTTTTTTTGGCACTTTAATGTTCCCTTATATTTTTGGTAATACATCAAAACGCTCTATGTAAGGTTTGTAATTTTTGATTTCTTTAGAAAATTAGGTGTGATTTAATGTCCTTTTACATTTCTTTTGCCCAACAAATCAATCTTTCAACTAACTTATTTCAAACGGCGACGTAGAATAATAGAAAGATGCATTCATTGTGCACTTAAACCTGAAAGAATAATATTGACATAGAACGTTTTGCGATGTTCAAACTTTTGTATCTACATACATACAAATATTGCTACAAACATTCTCATGGACTCCAGTCCTGACCTTTAGCTTCTAATATCTCAACATTTCGTTTTGTTATATTCATCGCCTAAACCAATATATATATATATTTTTTTTTTTTTCAAAGTAAATATATTCGTATAGTTTTGGGTTTTTTGGTACATTTTTCCAGAAATTACCATTTATATAGGTCTGAATGGTCTAATTTTTGATGATATAAGACCGAAGTCGGGAAGTTTTTTCAAACATAGTAGTCTATTTATCGGACTTCGGTAGATTACTTCAATAAATCATAGGGATTTCTACCGTTTGAGACAAAGTTTCTGATAGACTCCCTATTTAAAATATAAAAATCGACAACATATTTATTATGTACTTAAATTTTGAAATAAACCAAATTTAATAAATTTTACTGAAGCCAAAACTGATTTCTATTCATATGTAATCATTTTTAAAAGGGCAGATTTACCACCCAAACCCCCATTAAGTCCAGACAAGATTCAATAGACATTTTTTTAAACATCAATTTATATAAAAATGTGTTTTTTGAGAAAAATTTACCTACGCGCTGCAGGAACCAGACAAGCCGACATATGTTTCGATGATACTGGAGTTACATCTCTTCAAGGACTTTTTCTTCTTATATATATTTTTTAAATCAAATAAAAAATGGCCAAGTTATGATCAAGCAAAACAGATGGAAGCCCCTCAAGCAGTTTTTGCAAAAGGCAAGATTTTTCCCTAACCAGAATTTGAATAATAAATTTCTATAAATAGAACTCATATTTCTGCAAAATGAACCTTTCAATATTTCACTCAACAAGCCCCTCTATTATTAAACGAAGTGGTTAGCCTGCGTCTGAAATCTTTCTAAAGACAACAACTCATTTCTATTCATTCAGATTTACAAACAAGTCTAGACAAAATTTGACCACTTGGAATAAAATTAAAAAAAAAAAAATAGGTATATCTAAATTTTTTTTCAAAAATCAATATAAAATATCTTTTTTAATATTTCTAAGTTATGGGTAAGCAAAAAAAATTTGCAATCCCTAAAATTGTTTTTGAATATTTTATTTTTTTTTAAATCAATATTCCTACATTTTTTATATAAAATATCGTTTTAAATATTTCTAAGTTATGGTTAAGGAAAAAAGCTAGAAAACCCTCAAACTCTTTTTTCAAAAGGCTAGACTTTGTCCGATTTGACTAATTTTGAATACATTTTTTTTTTTTAATTCATACACTTATCAATAAAAAATCGATATGAAATGTCTTTTTAAATATTTCAAGATATGGTTAAGGAAAAAAAGCTAGAAAACCCTCAAACTGTTTTTTCAAAAGGCTAGACCTTGTCCGATTTGACCAATTTTGAATACATTTTTTATCAATATACCTACATTTTTTATCAAAAATCGATATAAAATGTCTTTTTAAATATTTCTAAGTTATGGTTAAGGAAAAAAGCTAGAAACCCCTGAAATGTTTTTGGAAAAGGCTAGATTTTGCCCAGTTTTGAATTACATTTTTTTTAAATCAATATACTGTGGCGAATGTTCTCAAGAATCGCTCATCTCCCAACTCTATATCTGGAAATACATCACTAGCGTCACTACCACAACTACAGCTGTTTAGATACATGACGTGAGAGCGAGAGGCAGCTCGCGTGTTTGCGAATGTGGCACAAAGAGGAGATGACGATAGATAAACGCTTCGAGAACACTGTTGCACGAATAAACCAGAAATGTGTAGACATTTCTAGGTTGTGAAGCTGCTGTTTTCTAGGGTATATAAACCGCGCAAAGACAACGCACTTCAATCAGTTTATTTTGAAGTGTTGTACAGTGAAGTTCTGAACAGTAAATTAACCCGCGATATTGTACTACGGTTTTTAGTACTGAATAAAGCGTACTACTTATTAAACAGAATCGGAGTGTTTTATTTAACGTACAGTGATCGAACTCAGGAAAAATAATCAAGGAATCGGTGTCAGAGGCGGTATTGTTAAATAAACAAGGACATTGTAAGGATAAAACAAGGACATTGCAAGGACATGGCAAAGTTGAATGAATTGAAGATCCAGCAACTCAAAAATGAGTTGGAACGACGTGGATTGGCAACAACAGGCAATAAAGCAGAGCTACAATCACGGTTACGAGAAGCGATGGAAGCAGAACGAATCAACGTTGACGATCATGTTTTTCAGCTTTTGGAAGAGGGAGCGACGAAAGTGGAAGAACAAAAGGATACCCCGAATCCTGTGGAAAACGTGAACACAAACTCGTTATTGGCTGCATTGGCTCAGATGTCGACGAACATAACATCTCAAATGAAAGAACAGGAGACACGTATTACATCCGGAATTTCAACACGGTTAGAGGAACAAAAGACTTGCATTGCATCCCAGTTGGAGGAACAAAAGACACACATGACACAGATCTCTGCTCGACTGGAGGAACAGACTGCTTATATGGCATCACAGCTGGAAGCACAGGACGCAAAAATAACACAAGTACAAGAGGTGTTCAGAGAACGTCAGGATAAAATCGGGGCCGAGGTAGATGCGTTGAAAGCTCGTATCCAGGATTTGCAACTGAATCGTCCAAATGCTGTATCAAGTTCTCCCAAGGTAAAAACCCCATCTTTTGATGGTTCTGTTCCATTCCAGGTATTTAAGCTACAGTTTGAGAAGACAGCAGCTGTGAACAATTGGGGCGCTGAAGACAAAGTCGCTGCTTTATTTGTGGCATTGAAAGGACCTGCAGCCGAAATCTTACAGACTATTCCAGAAGGTGAAAGGAACCACTATGAAGCATTGATGGGAGCCGTTGAAAGACGCTATGGTAGCGAGCATCGGAAGCAGATTTACCAAATAGAGCTACAAAATCGCTGCCAGAAGCCCAATGAGACCTTACAAGAATTTGCATCGGACATCGAGAGGTTAGCGCACCTAGCAAACGCGGATGCACCTGTAGAGTACATGGAGAGGGTAAAGATACAAAGTTTCATAAATGGAATACGTGATGTGGAGACGAAGCGGGCCACCTATGCAAATCCAAAGAGATCATTTGCGGAGACGGTATCACATGCTCTAACTCAAGAAACAGCATCACTTTTGTGCAAACCAGCGTACAAAGCTCATCGTGTGGAAGTAGAACGACCAGAATGGGTGGACGCAATCCTAGAAGCAGTGAACGGAAAGCAACAGAAAAATGAAGCGGCCATTAAATGCTTCAAGTGCGGGAAATCTGGTCATATTGCACGTTATTGTGGATCTGGTACTAGTTCCAATAATACAAGCGGACGTAAGCGCAAGGCCGAAGGAGTTGAGCAAGTCTCCCAATCCAACCAACCGTTAAACTAAAGAGTGTCAGCCGCAAGGGGCGAGGGCTGGCTCCCGCAATCGGATGCCCCATAATCTCTGTCTCACAGATCGGAAGGAAGTCGAGTAATGTTACTGTTGGAGGACTCGTGGACGGAAAGGAGCGTTTACTGACTATTGATACGGGCGCATCTCATTCCATCAATCGATCTGATTTAGTGAAGAAAGGAGTGAGGCCATTACATGGAGCAAAGTTGCGTACGGCGACTGGTGAGGACACCCAAGTTCAAGGAGAAGTAACATGTGAAATCGCAATTGGAAATGTCACCGTACTGCACAATTTTATAGTGGCAGATATTGTTGATGAGATCATAGTTGGTGTGGATTTCTTAAGCAACCAAGGCATCAAGATCGACATGCAAACCAGGACTATGAGCTATAAGAACATGGATGTGCCACTCAATTTTGGTTACGAGAACAAGTACATCAGTAAGCGGGTACTCGTGGAAGATAGCCAACAAATTCCACCGAAGTCGGAGGCAGTCGTTTGGGCAAGGATTGATGGAGATTATGGGACAAACAAATTGTGGGTTGTCGAGGCAGCAAACAATTCAAAGACGGATATACTAGTAGGAAAAACACTGGCTATGACAAAACAAGATGGACGTATACCGGTAAGAGTACTAAATGAGTTTCGATCGCCGATCAAGCTTTCCAAAGGAGCTATATTGGGACAATGTCAGGTGGTGGAGGTGATTATAAACTCTGAACAGCTCCAGGGAAATGTCTCTACCAGCAACATTAATCTATCAGATAATATCACGGCGTGGACGCAAGAGCTCGAAGAAGACCACCAGAATAAGGCAAACCAACTTCTATTAAAGTACTCTACCATATTTGACAAGGATGGCTCCAAACCAGGTCGGACCAATGTAGTGAAGCATCACATTGATACCGGTGACGCGAGACCAATCCGCCAAGCTCCTCGAAGTGTTCCATTGGCCAAACGCCAAGTGGTAAGTGAAATTATACAAGAAATGAGTGACAGCGGCGTGATCGAACCATCAGCTAGTCCATGGAGCTCACCGGTAGTGCTAGTGAAGAAAAAGGATGGAAAAATGCGGTTCTGTGTGGACTACCGGAAGTTGAACGACGTAACGAAAAAGGACAGCTATCCATTACCCAGAATTGACGATACTCTGGATTCACTATCTGGTACGAAATGGTTCTCAACACTGGACTTGAAAAGCGGCTATTGGCAAGTAGATGTGAAAGATGAGGATAAGGAAAAGACAGCCTTCAGCATTGGAGAGGGGCTGTGGCAATTTACAGTAATGCCCTTTGGACTATGTAACGCTCCAGCTACTTTTGAGAGACTCATGGATCAAGTATTGAAAGGACTGCATTGGAAAACATGTTTGGTGTACCTGGATGACATCACCGTGCTGGAAAAAAGCTTTGAGGAACATCTTAAGAACTTGGAGGAAGTTTTCCAAAGGATAGCTGGCGCCGGTCTGAAATTAAGTCCCAAAAAGTGTGCATTGTTCAAGAAGGAAGTAAGTTACTTAGGTCACAAGGTTACTACGGAGGGAATTTGCACTGCTAAAGAGAAGATCGAAGCAGTAAAGGATTGGCCAAGACCGAAAAATTTACATGAGCTACGAAGTTTCCTCGGACTGTGCACGTATTATCGTCGATTTGTACCGAATTTCGCCAGCGTAGCCAGTAGCCTTCATGAGTTGACCAGGAAGAATATGTCATTTGATTGGAAGAAGGAACATGAAGTGGCTTTCCAAACCTTGAAGGAACGGCTGTGCACTGCCCCAATGTTAGCGTATTCAATCCCAGGCTGAACATTTATTTTGGATACAGACGCGAGCGGTTACGCGATTGGAGGTGTTTTGTCACAGATTGTCGATGGGCAGGAGAAGGTAGTGGCGTACTATAGCCGCACAATTGGGAAGCCCGAAAGGAACTATTGTGTAACACGGAGAGAACTACTGGCATTGGTGGAGTGCATCAAGCATTTCCACAAGTATCTCTATGGACAGCGATTTCACGTCAGGGCAGACCATGCAGCCTTGAAATGGCTTTTGCAGTTCCGTAATCCAGAAGGTCAATTAGCACGGTGGATAGAGCGACTACAAAGTTATGACTTTTCCATAGAGCATCGCAAAGGCAGCAACCACGGCAATGCTGATGCAATGTCCCGGCGACCATGTAACCTAGAATGCAAGCATTGTTCGAAAGCTGAGGCCAAGGAAGATGTTATAGATGTGCGGCTAATGACTATAACATCTACGGACGAATGGAACATGGATCAACTAAGGAAGCATCAGCTAGAGGACCCAGATCTGGTACGTGTGATGCAAGGAATCGAGCAAAACGAACGACCAACAAGAGAGGAGATGTCAGCAGAGAGTCCTGTTGCCAAGTCATATTGGGCACAGTGGAACAGTCTGAAATTGGTTGCTTACATAGAGTATGGGAAAGCGAAGATGGTCAATGCGCTCGGAAGCTGGTAGTTGTCCCAAGGAAGAAAATCTCTGATGTTTTGAATGAGCTACATAATGGCCCAAGTGGAGGTCATCTCGGAGTCAGGAAAACGTTGGAGAAAGTCAAGCAGAGATTCTATTGGGTTGGTTGCCGGCAGTCGATCGCGGAGTGGATTGCCAACTGTGAGGTGTGCATCAAAGCAAAGGGTCCGAAGTCGAGAAGTCATGGACAGATGAAGCAGTACAACACAGGTGCACCGTTTGAGAGGATTGCCATGGATGTAGCTGGTCCATTTCCTACTAGCAAACTCGGGAACAAGTACGTATTAGTTGTTATGGACTATTTCAGCAAATGGCCAGAAGTTTACCCGATTCCAAATCAAGAGGCAGAAACCATTGCAGAGGTGTTCACTAACAATTGGATAGCGAGGTTTGGTGTACCGATGGAGTTACATTCTGACCAAGGCAGGAATTTCGAATCAGTCGTATTCCAAGAAATGTGCAAGATATTGGGTATTCGGAAAACTCGAACAACTGCATTGCATCCTCAGTCAGATGGCATGGTGGAACGCTTCAATCGAACCTTGGAAGAGCACATGAGGAAAGTAGTGGATAAGTTCCAGAAAGATTGGGATACGCACATCTCCTTGTTCCTGATGACATATCGCTCGGCAATACATGAAACAACGGGTCAGACTCCGGCAAAAGTAATTTTTGGGAATGATCTGCGGTTGCCAGCTGACTTGAAGTTTGGGATAAATGCTGATGAAGGAATAAATGCCAGGAAATCCACTAGCATCTTGGAAGAAGAAATGAGAGAAATACACGATCTTGTAAGACAACGGACGAAGATCATGAGTGATAAGATGAAAGCCAGATACGACAAAGCCATCAACTCGGAAGGTTTTAAAGAAGGAGATTTAGTGCTGTTATACAACCCACAACGAAAGAAAGGTTTGTCCCCAAAACAGCAATGTAATTGGGAAGGCCCATATAAAGTAATAAAGCGGATAAATGATGTTGTCTACAGCAGACCACGAAACAAAATGAAGGTGGTTCACCTGGAGAGGCTAGCAACGTTTGGTTCGGGAAATGTGTCTGATCGGGACGATCAGACTTAGATGGAGGGCAGTGTGGCGAATGTTCTCAAGAATCGCTCATCTCCCAACTCTATATCTGGAAATACATCACTAGCGTCACTACCACAACTACAGCTGTTTAGATACATGACGTGAGAGCGAGAGGCAGCTCGCGTGTTTGCGAATGTGGCACAAAGAGGAGATGACGATAGATAAACGCTTCGAGAACACTGTTGCACGAATAAACCAGAAATGTGTGGACATTTCTAGGTTGTGAAGCTGCTGTTTTCTAGGGTGAAGTGTTGTACAGTGAAGTACTGAACAGTAAATTAACCCGCGATATTGTACTACGGTTTTTAGTACTGAATAAAGCGTACTACTTATTAAACAGAATCGGAGTGTTTTATTTAACGTACAGTGATCGAACTCAGGGAAAATAATCAAGGAATCATCGAATTCGTCACAATACCTACATTTTGTTCAAGAATCAAATCAAAAATCGATATGAAATGTCTTTTTAAATATTTCTAAGTTACGGTTAAGGAAAAAAGCTAGAAAACCCGCAAACTATTTTTTCACAAGGCTAGATTTTGCCCTAACCAGAATTTGTAATTTACCTAGTGTTGGCAATCTGATTTTGTTAGGCGCTCCGATAAACTCGGTACATAAGTCATCGACTTAAAATTAATATGGTACAAAAAAAACAACAGCGTCAGGACGACTCATCAATTTCTATTCTAAACACCCGAAGTCGATGATGTTAAATACAGCAACAGGCTGTATAACAAGTATGCTGCAGATATCTGCAAAGTTTTCCATAAAGAAATTATAAAAGAAGCCTGGCGTAATTAAAAAATAATGATTTCCGAAAATGTTATAAAACAACTAGCTAAAAAATCTCTACATCTAATCAAGAGATACAGCAAAACCCCACTGTACGTAAGTCCGTGATTTTCGAGAAAAAAATTGCTGCGAATATTTTTAGGTCTTTATATGCCACCCATTATACAATTTGGGTTTTTTGGTACATTTTTCCAGAAATTACCATTTATATAGGTCTGAATGGTCTAATTTTTGATGATATAAGATCGAAGTCGCGAAATTTTTTGAAACATAATATATTTATCGGACTTCGGTAGATTACTTCAATAAATCTTAGTGATTTCTACCGCTTGAGACAAAGTTTCTGATAGACTCCCTATTTAAAATATAAAAATCGACAACTTAAATTTTGAACTAATCCAAGTGTTTGGCGGTCGTCTTAAATTTTACTGAAAGCAACAACTGATTTCTATTCATATGTATATATGTAATCATTTTTAAAAAGGCAGATTTACCACCCAACCCCCATTAAGTCCACACAAGAGTCAATAGACATTTTTTTAAGCATTAATTTATATATTTTTTTTTAATCAATTAAAAAATCAATATTGTCTTTTAAATATTGCCAAGTTATGATCAAGGAAAACAGATGGAAACCCCTCAAGCAGTTTTTGCAAAAGGCTAGATTTTGGGTTAGGTATTTCTAAATTTTTTTTCAAAAATCAATATAAAATATCTTTTTTAATATTTCTAAGTTATGGGTAAGCAAAAAAAATAGCAATCCCTCAAATTGTTTTTGCAAAAGGCTAGATTTGCCCGATTTGACCCCTTTTGAATATTTTATTTTTTTTTTAATCAATATTCCTACATTTTTTTTAAATAAAAAAAAAAATCGATATAAAATATCGTCTTAAATATTTCTAAGTTAGTTTTTCAAATGGCTAGATTTTGCCCGGTTTAACCACTTTTGAATAACTTTTTTTTTAAATAAATAAATTTGTTTGTTTTAAATCAAATCAAAAATCGATAAAAATGTCTTTTTAAATTTTTCTAATTTATGGTTAAGGAAAAAATCTAGATCCCCATCAAACTATTTTTGCAAAAGGCTAGATTTTGCCCGATTTGACCACTTTTGATAATTTTTTTTTAATCAATATACATTATGCTAATCAATATACATTAGGCTAACAAATTTTTCAAATAAACCCATACTAAATATGCATACATTTTTATAAAATGCATATGGATTTGTTGGTATTCCTCTAAAGCAGTGCACAAGCATTTAAATTTTAACCAATACTGCTTCATTTAACTGTAATAATGTAAGATAGAGCAGTACGTCAAAGCCAGAAGCTGTATTTTTCGTTTTAGACTTATGAGTTGTAAGTCGCCCTCTTATCTGTACGATACACTTATCTTCACGAGGTCTGAGCGATCGTATGAACTAATTATCCTTACCTACAATTTCCTAGCATCTACTAGACTGTTTTTTGTCAACACCATAGAACTTGGAGCTCGATACCATCCGCCATTAGAAGTAAGCTAAACAAAAGCAATTTTAACAAGTAAGGAAGTCTAAGTTCGGGTGAAACCGAACATTACATACCCAGCTGTGCACATAAAGTGGTAGTACTCTACATAAACATAACATGCCTGGTACCTAGTTTCGTAAATCTATCTCACACCGTTCTGAAGTTGTTAGCAGTCGAATTTAAAAATTGCTTGACTCATAAGTGGGCGGTGCCACGCCCACTTTCCAAAATTTTGAAAAAATTATGTAAAGAATATGAAAGTTGATGTATGTAACAAATTATATTATTATAGCGAAATCAGTTAATTAAATATGGACTTTTCAATATTTCCACCTCCTTTCAATATAACTTTTATGAAAAAGTAGGCGTGGTCGCGAAGCGATTTCGTTTATTTTCTATAGCTGAATTTACCACAACAATAGTATGTCCTCTACGAAATTTCGTTATACTAGCATAAACTGTTCTGAAGTTATTAAGAGTCAAAATTTTGAAATTTCTTCAAATATACGTGGGCGTTACCACGCCCCCTTTTCAAAATTTTTTATAAAATCGGCCTTAGAACATCTAAATCAATACATATTGCAAATTTTATCATTGTAGCTGCTTCTAATATTGAATTAACCCATTTTATACGTTTTTCGAAATTTTCGATATCGAAAAAGGGGCGTGGTTATGGTCCGATTTTACCCATTTTCAATAGCAATCTATTCTGAACCCAAATAAGTACGCATGCCCAATTTGGTGAAGATATCTCATTATTTGCTCAAGTTATCGTGTTAACGGACAGACGGACGGACGGACAGACGGACGGACATGGCTCAATCAAATTTTTTTTCGATCCTGATCATATTGATATATGGAAGTCTATATCTATCTCGATTCCTTTATACCTGTACAACCAACCGTTATCCTAACAAAGTTATAATACCCTGTGTACAAGTACAGCTGGGTATAAAAATATTATACTTACATATTTCTGTACCTTAACACAAATTTCGGAATGACCATCTAGAGTTAATTAGTTTTTACTTGTTGTTATTTTATTATTTTTTTGTTAACTAAATTAAATTAAATTAATCAAAATGTTTTTATTATTACAAATATCATACTTATTGTTGTACTACGAAAGATGTTAAATCTCATTGTAATAATTATTGTTTTTTTTTTTAAATAAATGAAAATGGATTTTCATCCATTTCTGCAAAATAAATTCATAAAATTAACTCTACTTTTTTATTAGAAAAATATAAGAATGGAAGCTAAATGAAAAACATATGTAAATTGTGAAAAAAAAATTAATATGGGTGATTATTAATATGGTGATTACTGATACAAGCCTGGACATTTGTACTCGTAAATTTTTGTCGTGGGTTCTCCTCAACTATATTTCAGAATTGTTTTATTGAGGTCAAAACGTTTCTTTTGAAACCTTGCTCTACGATCTTCCATGCTTATAGCAGGTCAACTGAACATCACGTGATATTTAGAGTTAATGATGTGATTTTAACATTACAAAAAGCGTCGCATTTTATAATATGACTTCAGTTTACTCAATGGTACGATTTTTTTATTGTAAATTTTTATTTTGATAATCTGATAAAAAAATGTTTCTTTCAAATTTATCTTAAAAAGTTCCACAGGCAAATATTTGAAATTAAAAAACCGCACGATTTTTAATTCAAAATTTTTAGTTTTTTTAGTATGATATTATCTTAAAATATTGAATAGCTTGACTTTGAAATTTATTTTAAAAAGCGCCGCAGGCAAAAATTTGGAATAAAAAAACACGCGATTTTTTATTCCAAATTTTTATTTTTTTGTATGGTATGATTTTAAAATTTAAATTTTTAAAATTTGCTTACAAATTTACTTAAATAAGAGCAGCAGGAATTAAAATGAATTAGATTAGTTTAGTCAAAAGTGAATCAAAAAAGTCCAAAATATCGTAAGTACTCTTTTACGTATCGGGGGAGGAATTAATGTCGGACCACAAACATATTGAAGGGTCACTTCTCTGACCATGAGTCCGTTTTCAGAAATCCGAGAAAACGAAGTGGGAACTATTTCGCTTTACCATGGAAGAACGCGACAATTGCTTGCACCAACCAATAACTACGGGGCGGGAGCTCGAGCGAGAGGCTGAACAGCTTCACTCAGATATCACAACAGCTCTGCCGTCCTATTTAAGAAAGTGGGTATCTACATATTTTTTCGAAAATTATTTAGTTATATAGGTGAATGCGTATTGAAAATCCAAATTTATTCATGCAAACAAATTTTTCACTTTGCAAGGGAATATGAAGTTATTGCTGACTTAAATTCCTTAATTTGCAGTATATACATAAATTGTCCAGAAATCCTAATAAAAAATGTAGGTATGTACAAAAATGCCACAGTATCTACACTTTTCATAGGAAACAGAATGAAATAAAAGCCGGTTCCTACTCACAAGCGACGTATCTGCAATATTATTTAAAGATACTGCTTTTTTAAATAGGAGTCTTAGCTTTTTGATGATGGGCTCCTTTTATTAATAGCAGTATGTACTACCCACGTTTTTTAGTAGGCTCGAATCAATTTTTTGGTGTTCGAGAGTAACGTATTGTGCCTACTGTGGTTATTAATTATTTATTATTATTATAAATCTGTAGATACCCTAGTTCAACAGTAGCAAACTATGGAATTTGAGTGTGCCTTTCCTACTAAAAAGCAGTGTCTGCGAATATACTGCTATTGAATAGGTTTTCTAACAAAATTTTGCTTTGAATAGAGTGCAGTATTTACAGTTTCGCCGCAAACAATGTTTTTTTTTGCATAAATCACAACAAAAATAGTCTAAATCGGTCAATTTTGATTGCAAAAATAGAATATCTCAAAAAGCCCAGATATAAACACGTTTTGTTGAATATTTCGGTTAATAGGATACAGCTAAAGACACTGGAGACTGGGTCTCCTATAGAAATGCTGTAACTTCTTATAATAGAGAACTTAGCAAATCTAAGAGGGCAACGTGGAGAGAACACTGCGAAAATATTAAGGATCTCCCTACGCCAGTGCGGCTCCAAAAAGCCTTTGCGAGAGGCCATGTCAACGTCATTGGTACTCTGAAGAACTTAGATGGGAGCTACACGAAGCAGGCGGAAGACATATTGCGAAAAGATGTTTTTTTATAAAAGCTCATATCGGTAATAAGATTGTTAGAAATTAATGCGAACCATCTTTAGCGTGATTGTGTTTCCTCTTTTCTGCAAAATTCTTAGGCTCTCTAAGGTATAGCGCGCTTTTTCTCTACTTTCGGTATCTATTATTTTAATATTTTCAAAATCAGCTGTGTGCTTATTCTCTATTGCATGCTGTGCCAAAGCTGTGCATAGTTTTTACAGCTGTACTTCATTACCGTTACATTGGATTTCGTAGACCACATTGCTGCGTTGTTGGAGATCTATGGGTGTTTTTGTTTTTGTAAAACACGTTGCCAAAGTGCAGTTGGATCTGTATGCTAGTGTGTTTGATGTTTTTGTCAAGTCATGTGTTAAGTTTGCTGAGAGCCCTGGAATGTATGTGACGCTGAAGTATCGTTTTGTCTGGTTATTTTTATGTGAGGATTGTGTTTTTTGCGTAGCCTTTTCTATTTCAATTTGTTTTTGATGGGTTAAGTTAGTTATAATGTGGTCCGGATAATTGTTCTTTTTAAGCGTCAGTCTGATTTTCTTAAAATTTGCGTCATGAAAACTTGGATGGGTGATGGATAAAATTTTGTCTATAAAGTTTTTGCCGTATTTATTTTGTATTTGAACGGTTGCGAAGAGATAAAGTTTATGAGGCGCCCAGAAGATGTTGGTTTCGAGTACCAATATAATATTAATTCATTGTTAAGCCTGTGTATGCGGGTGTCTAGAAAGGGAATGTTGTTGTTTTCTTCTTTTTCGATCGTGAATTTTAGCCGATTATGGTATTTATTTAAAACACTTAATATTGTGTTTGTGTCTTTTCTTGGGATGATGGCGAAAATATCGTCTACATATTTGACTAGACACTTAATTTGTATGTTGTGTTGTTTTTGTAGTTCAAAGAATGTGTGTGATAACGCGTCATCCATTATTATGTCGACAAAGGTTGGGGAGAGGGGATTGCCCATAGGCATTCCATATGTTTGTGTATATATGTTGCTATTGTGCACGAAGTAATTGTTGTCTTTTTAGCAAAACTCTAAAATATTGTGAAACTTGCTCTTGGGTATATTTGTATTTTCCTTTATTTCATCCCATTTTTGCATTATAATTTTGGAAGCCATATTTGTTGGTATATTGGTAAATTTTATTTTTCTCCCGGACTAGATAATCTGGGCATATGTCTTAAATCTAAATAAAAAAATACCTCTTTATGAAAAAAATAAACATTTATTCTTGACAAAAATAAAAACTGGTTCTCTGAAAGTAAAAATATGATGGTAACAGTATTTACTAAATTTAATTATGATACTGATATTGTTAAAACCCTACCCCTATCTTCCCGGACTATAGTGCGCCATACTGATCATCTCGGCATATGCATTAAAAATAAACTCCAAGTAATTTTAGAGTGTAAAGAAATTTTTTTCCATATGCCTAGATGAAGATACGGACATTAGTGATGTGTGCCAGATGGTTATTTGTATTCGAAGTATAACTGCCTATTAGTAAATTAATGAAAATTTATTTTCCATTGAAAGTTTCTATGGTAATGTGACAGGAAACTCATTGTTTAATGTCGTCGATGAAAGTCTTTTTTCACTATTGATACACAAAAACTTTCGAGAGGCGCGACGGATTTGTAGGAAATTTAAATAAAAATGGAGTCCAACCCGTAACCTTCCACTGCATGATTCACCAGACAGCACTTTCCTCACAGATTTTCATAACTCACCCTGTCATAAAAATGACTGAGGAAATAGTTAACAAAATACGTGATGGTCACCAATCACTTTCCCATCGAAGGTTTACAAAATTCTAGAAGGATAAAAATGTTACACAAAATTTAAATTTAAAAATTTTCACTAATGTGAGATGGTTGAGTCGTGGCGATTGCCTTCCCCGACTGTTTGAATTAAGGGTAGAAACTTATACTAGTCAAGGAATATCTATTTCATACCAGCATACAACTAGAATTTTCTGGCTGAATTCGTACTAGTCAGGAAATATCCATTTCATACTAGTATACAACTACAACTTTCTGGTAGAACTCATACTAATCAGGAAATATCCATTTCATACCAGTATACAACTAGAATTTTTTGTATGAATTCATACTAGTCAGGAAATATCCCTTTCATACTAGTATACAACTATAACTTTCTGGCTGAACCCATACTATTCAGGAAATATCCATTTCATACTAGTATACAACTAGATTTTTCTGGACGAAACTAAACCAGTTAAAAAATTCAAAATTCATTCGTTTCGTTTTCTCTTATAATTCATAGATGCTTTTTCGTGATAGGGTAAATACAAATAGCCGCTGCTTTCTTATGAATAAACATGAAAATAAAGTCAAATGAAAAATTCTGGTTGAAATCATACTAGTCCAGGTTAAAACCCTTTTGATAGTATGGGACTAGTATATTTCATACTAGTCCTTTTTGGACTAGTTCATTTTTTTTGGAAATTATACTAGTCCAGGATGAACTAGTATGGAACTGGTATCTTACAAATAGTATGACTGACTACACCTTTTTCAGTTTATATTCAGTTCCATTATGAATATTAATTTTAATTTTCTGAATATCAAATGGAACTTTCTGAATATCAATTGTAATTTTCTGAATATCAAATGAAATTTCTGAATATTAATTGGAGTTTTCTGAATATCAATTGTAAATTCTGAATATGAATTGTAATTTTCTGAATATAAATTGTAACTTTCTGAATATAAACTGAAAAAGGTGTAGTAGATAATTGATATATTCTGGTAGAAATCTGACAATTGACATCTCGTAGGACATCAACGCTTAAAAAATACCAGTTGCTTATATGGAAAAAAGACAGAACACTGAAACTACTTAAGGGTAGACACATGTGAAAAGATCGATCATTTAAAATTAGTAAAAGTGAGACAAACAAGAGAATGCAAATTAATAGGAAAATAAAAGTTCTCGAACTTGAGGTGTCTGGCTGAAGTTTTTTCAATGGGATGATGTCTGGAAATACTTGATTCTACTTAAGGGTAGTATTTTACCCCACATGTGTAAAGATATGTTATTTAAAAGAGGCCAAAGTTGGTCAAACCCGCTTAAACATGTGCAAGCGCAGTAAAAATTAGTGAAATTTCCCGAGTTTTGAGGTGTCTGGCTGAAGTTTTTGCCATGGGACGATGTCTAAAAATTCCTGGTACTACTTGAGGGTAGTGTTCTACAAAAAATGGGAAAATATTGGGTAATTAAAAGCAGCCAAAGTGGCCCAAATGCGTGAAATTGGTAAAACAGAAAAAAATTTCTATAGGAAAATCCGTGGGTGTCTATCTGGAGCCTTGTCACTGGTACGCGTGTAACAACACTTGATACTACGTCAAATATGTGAAAATCATCAAGACTCTTTTATTTGTTTTTCACTATTCTTATCGACAAATTTTTGCAAACAAATATACTCTGATGGAAAATACATATAATAACAAGTCCGTTCTTTTCGAATGAAACTTTATTAATGATTTCAATAATAGCTTACAAAAATGCTTACAGCTAATTTAAAAGAGATGAACTTAAAACTAATAACAGTAAATGCAGTATGTGTTTTTGTTGCTAGTTATGTTTGGAGGAAACGAGATTAAGTTATAGAATGTTGTTAAAGGAAATAAGGAATAAGAGTGCGAGTAAGGAAACGGAAGGTGAAGTGTGAGGAGATAAATACTAAGAGTGAGGAGAGGATGAGAATAGGAATAAGTGCTATTGATAGTGGGTGTGTCGATATGTTACTCCTCCGCCCCTAAGACATTTGCGTCCTCGAAAAAAAGTAAAAAAATAATAAATAAATAAAATCTAAGTTTATCTTTTATAGGTATATGAATTAGAAAAATTTCTTATGATCATACTTTTACTTACATATACTATTCCTGAAATTTGTAACGCCTTTTTAGTTGTGTCTTATAGTATTTAGTTTTTCGATTGTTTGAATTATCAGTGACATAATTACCATCCCTATTATATTCAGAAAGTTTTTTGTATTTTGGTTTATTTTTAGGAATTTGTCTGTTACAAACAACAAGCTCTTTTGATTCTCTGATTTTATTTAACTTTTGAACTCTCTCAAGCTTTTGTTTTTGGTATAGTTTACTTAGCTCATCAATATCCTCCTTACTTAAATTTTTTATTATAAAATCTATGGGCCTTTTTTTTGTTGTTGAGTGAATAGTATTATTATAGCATGTGAAAATTTTAAAAAGTTTTTCATCTAAATCTAAATCTTTGTTTTGTTTATCGGCTTCCAATAACCTTAAATGTTCATTCAAAGTTCCATGAAGTCGCTCTACGTCCGAATTCCCTGTTTTTAGATAAGCGGTGGTCGTATGTGTCTGAATATCCTGCTCTTTTAAAAACAAACGAACAGCACTGTGCAGAATACACCTTTCATTGTCAAATACCAGTTTGTTCATTTTTCCGAGAAATTGGATACGTTCTTTAAAGCAGCCAAAATTGCTATCCAATTTCTATCATTAATCCTATGAAATGTAGCATATTTTGAAAACTTATCAATAGTTGTGAGGTACATGGTATTCCTATAAGGAAACCAAATGTCTATATGGACAATATCGTTAAAATGGGTTGGTTTTTCTGTTACTTGGTAAGGAATTTTAATTGGGTTTCTATCAAACTTAGCTATTTGGCAAATTGAGCAGTTGTTAATCACATATGTTATCACCCTATATAACTTTGGATAAAAGTATTTATTCTTCAACTCGAGGAAAACTTCTTGTATACCTCGATGGTTATTGCGTTGATGCTCATTTTCTATTATTGCTAAAATTTCGTTTTTGTCGGTAATTTCTTTAAGTTTTATAACTGATTTGTAAAGCTTAAGGTTGCTATTTTCAAAGAAATTTACGTACAAATACTGAAATTTTACAAAAAGCTCAGTATCGTCGCAGTACATACACATAACACCTTTATTTATTAGACACCTCTGCATAATGCTTTTTAGATCGGAATTTTTAGTAACTGTTATATGAGTTTGACACTTTTTGTTAACTATTTTTATGTAAAATTTTTACTCTATTCCATAGTTCAAATAAATTTGGTTTTTATAGCAGTTAATGCACCTCTCGGTTGTAAATATATATTTTAGGTTGTCCTCTAATGCGCTGTACGCAGTTGCATCAACAGACATAACTTCTTCGTCTACTTGCTGATTTTCTGTTTTGATTAAATCTCCTATATTATTGAATACATCCCTATATTGTAAATTATCTTCAAGTTGGTCAAAATATCTACTTAAGGTATCCGCAACTGCATTATCTTTACCTTTGATATATGTAATTTCGAAATCGTATTCATTTAGAAGAATTTTCCATCTTTGAAGCTTCATGTTGGGTTCCTTGATGTTATGCAACCACGTCAAAGGTTTGTGATCCGTTTGTATAACAAACCTTCGACCATATAAATAAGTACGTAAATGTTTCACAGCCCAAACCATAGCTAAAGCTTCTTTCTCTATAGTAGAGTAGCGTATTCGTGATCTGACAAAGTGCGAGAAGCGTAGCATATAGGATGACTATTTTGACTTAAAACACAACCGATCGCAAATTGGGATGCATCTGTCGTGAGTACAAATTTCTTATTGAAATCTGGAGGCTGTAAAACGGGTTCGCTGGTAATAAGTTTTTTCAAAGTTTTAAACGAATTCAAAAAATCAATATTTTGAAAGTCTAAATAGCATTTTTCTTTAAAAGCCGCACCATAGGGTAAGCTACTTTTGCGTAGTCCCGTATGAATTTGCGGTAATAACCGGTCATTCCGAGAAATTGCTTTATTTCTTTAATAGTCTTCGGTGGTTTCATATTTTCTATGCATTTCACTTTCGTTGGGTTTGGCTTTATACCTTCTTTCGAAACAACATGCCCTAAAAATTTTGTGGTTAAATCGACGAATTGACATTTATTGAATTGAATTTTTAGATTAGATGAGCGTAAAGTATCGAAAATTTTTTGAATAGAAAGGATATGCTCATCAAAGCTTGTAGAGAAGATCAATATGTCGTCTAAGTAAACCACACAAATTTTGTTTATATGATCTCTCAAAACATAATTGATCAATCTCTGGAATGTTGCAGGGGCCGTTTTCAGGCCAAAGGGCATTCTTGTGAACTCATAGTGGCCATCTACTGTCGAGAACGCTGTTTTGGCTCTATCATTAGGGTGCACCTCAATCTGGTGGAAGCCTTTCGCCAGATCGATAGTGCTAGAATAGCAACATTTTCCCAATTTGTCAAATAAGTCCTGCATATTTGGAATTGGGAATTTATCATCTATCGTTTGGTCATTCAATTTCCGGTAATCAATAACTATACGCCATTGTGGCTTTCCGCTTGCATCTGCCTTTTTAGGTACGACCCATAAAGGCGAATTATATGGACTATTACTGGGAACGAGAATTTTTTGCGCTAACATGTCCTTGATCTGGCGATCTACCTCAGCACGATGTACTACCGGATATCTATAAAGCCGGCTATATATTGGGGTATCCGTTTTTGTCAGAATTCTGTGCTGAATTTCAGTGGTAAAAGGTAGGTTTTCTCCTTCCTTATAGAAAATATCTTGGTACCTATTTAAAACGGTCATCAAAATTTCTTTATCTTTAGGGTTTAAATGTTGGGCAAATCTTTCAATGGGATTGACTTCTAATTCCTCTTCGCAACTTAGAACCTGTAAGCTTACATTTTTTCCATAGTCCTCTAGTGAAATTTCTTCACTTTCATTAAAATATATAGGAATAGTTGAGTTTTCTGTAATTATTTTCCGGTTTTTATAATCGATTACTGCTTTAAGATCTAATAAAATGTTGTTCCCTATAATTCCATCGAAATAAAAGTGAAATGGATACTCTACGAAGTGTACAAAGCAGTTGTTTTTATTGAATTCTTTGAAAAGCGGTACATTAAATTGATTATGTGTTAATATTTTTCTTCCTAAAACTCGCAATGAAAACACTGTCGGCTTTACTGCATATTTTGGGTTGCATATGTTGGGATTAATTACACTACATTCTGCTCCGGTATCTATAACTAATCTAAGTTTTCTTACAGGGGTTTGTACAACTATATAGGGTAATTTTCTTTTTGGGCTAATTGAAAATTTGGATTATTTTCATTAACACCCAATTCCATTGGTTCAATTGTGGACTGGCCAGGATTAGCATTAAAACGGTTATTAATATTATTCGGAATAAACTCACTACCGCGATGTTGATTTTGTGATCGATTTGTTTGGCCACTGGTATTAGAATTTAACCTTGACTGTACTGAAAAATTCGGATATAAACTATTACTACCATGTTGACCTAGCTGTTGATGTCGAAAGTTATTGTTATTACTGTAGTACATACCTCTGTTAGCATTGTTGTTGAACTGCAAGTCATTGTTGCTACTCACGTTATTTTGCATATTGTTGTCGGAAAAGTGGTGCATGTTTGAAAATCTATTTGTTTTATTTTGACGTGTATTATTGCTATTATATTTACTAAAAAGTTTTGACGATCGTTATACTTTAAGTACCCATTAGATTTTATAATATCATAAGCACTTTTCAAATCTTTAGGATCCCTACTAACTATAATACTTTTAACTGGCTCTGGTAAGCCGTGTTTGAAAGAGTTCAAAGCGATCCGCCCATTACTTTCGAAATTAACACCAGTAAGCTTTTTGTCACTGAAGCACAACGCGTTATTTAAGCGACATAGCAAAGTATTTAGTTGATTATAAAAATTTTCTATTGTTGACTCGCATCGGCATGCCTTATCTTATCAATGATTTCATCAAAGAGTTCTTCTCCCCAAAGAAGAGTTCTTCTCCCCATGATTATCAATTAAAACCCTCTTAATCAGTTCCCAAGTCTCAGCATTGCCATTAATCAACAATGACCGCCTAGCGTTACCTATAATTTTATCTTTTATATTTCCAATAAATGTATTTTTGCAGGTGACCTTGAATTGGTTTGAAGGTGACCTTCGCTTGTAAATTTTTCTTGATCACAAATTTTTCTGGTTGAATGTATTTATGTGTGCGATTTATTTATATTAAATTCACTTGGACTTTAAAATGTTTGTTTTTGTAAGTACCTGTTATGTATAACAAATTCACACTTTTGTGGAAAATTTTTATCTCAGTTAGAAGTCTTTTAATCATTTCATTTTACAGTTGAATTAAAAGGATTTTTTTTTTTTTGCTTTGGTTTGAAAGTTCGCCAATTTAGCTTTTTCTTGACACCGTTCTCGGTTTCTTAAACACTTTCCGTATTTAAAAAAAAATAGGCTGATTACTTTTAGTAAAAATTTAAACTTTTACTTTGTGGGATTTTGCGTTTTAAGTTCGCGAGTGACTGCGCCAATAACAAGTCCGTTCTTTTCGAATGAAACTTTATTAATGATTTCAATAATAGCTTACAAAAATGCTTACAGCTAATTTAAAAGAGATGAACTTAAAACTAATAACAGTAAATGCAGTATGTGTTGTTGTTGCTAGTTATGTTTGGAGGAAATGAGATTAAGTTATAGAATGTTGTTAAAGGAAATAAGGAATAAGAGTGCGAGTAAGGAAACGGAAGGTGAAGTGTGAGGAGATAAATACTAAGAGTGAGGAGAGGATGAGAATAGGAATAAGTGCTATTGATAGTGGGTGTGTCGATATGTTACTATATGCATATTTGTTCAAACCAGCGAAGACACAAAACCACCTGTAATAAAAAAAAGTAAAAATAACTTTGTTTTAAATTCTTTAACTTCGCCACCAGGTGGAGCTTTCCGTTAAAGTTCCAATTTAGTTGTTTCCCTTTTTTTCGTACATTACAGACAGTTTTTTCGGTTTCTGAAAAGGTTTTAAAAGTGGAATATGGCTTTTGTTTGGTCAATCCTAATATGTTATTTTATTTCTTAATATTATAAATAAAATTTGTTTTAGGCTTTAACTTTGTGTGGTGTCCTGGTTGTGCTATATAATTTGCTAAGCTCGGTAGCACATAGCTTTACTTGGCTTTCAATTTTACGAGGACTTGTTGGTTTTTCTATAGGATGCATTCCGCAATCGTAAGTATGATTTAAAAAAAAAAAAAAAAACAGTGCATACATACAGTAAAACACGCTTAAGCATCCCGAGCAAAATGTTCAGAATTTTGAGGTAAAAGTATCCGCTTAGGTACCTTCATTAGGGTATATATCGCTTCTGGGTTCGTGATCTTGAGGTCAAACCCCGTCTTTCGAGCCCCCTTCCATAATTTTAGCTAATATAACAGCTAAAGTAGACAATTACCGCATATTTCGATAAAGTCGATAGAAATGATCAAAATTTTACCTAATGAAAACCAGACTTAAGAAGTTTTCAACCATTATTTTTCACCTTATTTTATAAATTTAGAGAACTATTACCCCTTTATTTACTACTGATTTTTTTACGCAATCGAATGCAGCTCGGCGCTAAATGATACTATTTTCCAAAATAGCAACGCTGATCATCAGGTGTTAAACTCACTTTGAAAATTTGACGTCTATGCAGAAGATTCCACACTTGTACTGATACACAATGGCCAGGCGTTTTTCTATTTTAACTTTGACAACTAGCGATTCTCGATAAATTAGTGGTATAAATCAAATCAAATATCGATTTTATAGTGCTACCATTGAGCTCCAAAATATGTAAGTACCACCTAGGTACATAAGAGGATATTAGTGCACGAATAATTGTGTCTTAAGCGGGTTGGGTAATAAAGAGGTGAAGTTACTCAAGAGGGGGATTTTCCTGCCCAAGAATTTTGGTGACTTAAGGGGGTTAGGCACTCAAGCGGGTGAATACTTAAGCGGGTTTTACTGTAGGTTTCCTCATATTCATTGTATTCGCAATTTAAGTACAGCAAGACCATTTATAACCATACTTATCAAGGCATAACCGCTATTTTTTAAACTAGTAAAGTTGAAATATTATTTAAATATATATTAAAAAATCAGTTATTTTCAAAATAATTTAGTATAAATGCAGAAAAACATAATCGTAAGTAAAAATATAAAGTAATTAATGTTGTTACTGTTATATTTAGTATTGATTATTTATGGTTAATGATTGAATAATGAATCATTTTGGTAAAAATCCAATAAATGGAGGTAATCCACCAAGAGATAATAAATTTAATATTAAAATAAATTTTAAAATTTTTGAATTAAAAAAATTATTGAATAATTGATTTAAATAAAAAATTTCAAAATTATTAAACATAAAAATTAATCTAAATGATATGAATGAATAAAAACAGAGATATATAATATAATTCATATTATTTCATTAGTTTTTATAGCAATTAATATTCAACCTAAATGATTAATGGATGAATAAGTTATTAATTTTCGTAAAGAAATTTGATTTAATCCTCCAATTGCTCCAATAAGTACATTAATAAAATTTAATTCAATTAAATAAGAAATATTATAGGACCAATTTTTTGTCATGTTATTAAGATTAAACTATTATTTCATGTTAATCCTTCTATAACAATTGGAAATCAAAAATGAAATGTGGCAGCTCCTGTTTTTAATAGTAAAGAAGAAATTATAATTATTTTATTTAAAAATAAATTTATTTGTATTGTTATTATTAAGTTATTTAAAAATAGCTTGAGTTAAAAAATATTTTAAAGATGCTTCTGTAGATATTAAATTTTTATTATCTATTATTGGGGGATAAAAGATAATAAATTAATTGCTAAACCTATTCAAGCTCTTAATCAAGAATTTGATGAAATTGTGATTACTGTTCTTATAATTAAAATTGAAAATAATATAATTTTTGCAGAATTATTAAAAATTAAAAAGAAAAGGATTTTACCTTTATAATTGGGGTATGAACCCAGTAGCTTTATTAGCTTATCTTTTTATGTTTTAGTGTATGAAGCACAAAAGTTTTTGATACTTTTAGAAATATAATGAATGTAATTATTTTACATAATTTATCCTATCAAGATAATCCTTTAATTTCAGGCAATTAATTAAATTTTATATTTTGTATAAATTTTGACATGAAAATTTGATTTATTTAAATATAATAGATTTAATTTCATGTTTTTTTAATCAAAAATGTATTGATTTTTGAATTGGATTTTCTATGTAATTTTTACATGGAAAAAACTCTATTATAAATATAATAGATTTAATTTCATGTTTTTAGAAAAATTGGGTTTTTAATTTAAAATTTTGGCATTTGATTATTAATAAAGTATAAATTTTTATTTAATAATTAAAGTAAGTAATTTAGGTAAATATAAAAAAAACACTAGTAGGTAACAAAAAATTCCAATATATCCATTTCTGAGAGATAAAATCTCAACACAAATATATATATGTATACCAATTATTTATTTTTAATATTAATTTATAAAAATTTCTAATAATAGATTATATTATTAATAATCAAATTTTACAGAATCAAGCTATATTTCGGAATTCTATTAATATATTAAATATTTATATATATATAGATATTTATTGATCTCTATAGTATATCTCTTAGTTATAATGAAATTTTTTATTATTATAATATATTTTTCATTATAATTTTAAAATTGATTGAAAAATTATTTATAATAATAGAATGAATATTTAATTTTAACTATTTTTCAAAATTTTTTTTAAAATTCTGAAATTTTTTTGATAAAAAAAAAAACTTGAAAAATAGTTAATAATTTTAAAATTTTCGAGTTTTTTTAGTAAATGTGAAAATTGTTATTTATATGATAAATTATTATGTAATAATTTAATCCTTGATTTTATTATTTGTTTATAAATTTAATTCTTAACATTTTTTAAGATAATTTTATTGAATTTTAAAATTATAATTATTTTTTAAGTTATTTTTAAGAATTTTGGTGACTTAAGGGGGTTAGGCACTCAAGCGGGTGAATACTTAAGCGGGTTTTACTGTAGGTTTCCTCATATTCATTGTATTCGCAATTTAAGTACAGCAAGACCATTTATAACCATACTTATCAAGGCATAACCGCTATTTTTTAAACTAGTAAAGTTAAAATATTATTTAAATATATATTAAAAAATCAGTTATTTTCAAAATAATTTAGTATAAATGCAGAAAAACATAATCGTAAGTAAAAATATAAAGTAATTAATGTTGTTACTGTTATATTTAGTATTATAAAGTATTGATTATTTATGGTTAATGATTGAATAATGAATCATTTTGGAAAAAAACCAATAAATGGAGGTAATCCACAAAGAGATAATAAATTTAATATTAAAATAAATTTTAAAATTTTTGCATTAAAAAAATTATTGAATAATTGATTTAAATAAAAAATTTCAAAATTATTAAACATAAAAATTAATCTAAAAGATATGAATGAATAAAAACAGAGATATATAATTCATATTATTTCATTAGTTTTTATAGCAATTAATATTCAACCTAAATGATTAATGGATGAATAAGCTATTAATTTTCGTAAAGAAATTTGATTTAATCCTCCAATTGCTCCAATAATTACATTAATAAAATTTAATTCAATTAAATAAGAAATTAATATTATAGGACCAATTTTTTGTCATGTTATTAAGATTAAACTATTATTTCATGTTAATCCTTCTATAACAATTGGAAATCAAAAATGAAATGGGGCAGCTCCTGTTTTTAATAGTAAAGAAGAAATTATAATTATTTTATTTAAAAATAAATTTATTTGTATTGTTATTATTAAGTTATTTAAAAATAATATAATAATAGCAAACAATAAAATTGCAGATGCAATAGCTTGAGTTAAAAATATTTTAAAGATGCTTCTGTAGATATTAATTTTTTATTATCTATTATTGGGGGATAAAAGATAATAAATTAATTGCTAAACCTATTCAAGCTCTTAATCAAGAATTTGATGAAATTGTGATTACTGTTCTTATAATTAAAATTGAAAATAATATAATTTTTGAAGAATTATTAAAAATTAAAAAGAAAAGGATTTTACCTTTATAATTGGGGTATGAACCCAGTAGCTTTATTAGCTTATCTTTTTATGTTTTAGTGTATGAAGCACAAAAGTTTTTGATACTTTTAGAAATATAATGAATGTAATTATTTTACATAATTTATCCTATCAAGATAATCCTTTAATTTCAGGCAATTAATTAAATTTTATATTTTGTATAAATTTTGAAATGCAAATTTGATTTATTTAAATATAATAGATTTAATTTCATGTTTTTTTAATCAAAAATTTATTGATTTTTGAATTGGATTTTCTATGTAATTTTTACATGGAAAAAACTCTATTATAAATATAATAGATTTAATTTCATGTTTTTTTTTTATACCTTAATTTAAATTTTTGGCATTTGATTATTAATAAAGTATAAATTTTTATTTAATAATTAAAGTAAGTAATTTAGGTAAATATAAAAAAAAACACTAGTAGATAACAAAAAATTCCAATATATCCATTTCTGAGAGATAAAATCTCAACTCATAAATATATATATGTATACCAATTATTTATTTTTAATATTAATTTATAAAAATTTCTGAGAGATAAAATCTCAACTCATAAATATATATATGTATACCAATTATTTATTTTTAATATTAATTTATAAAAATTTCTAATAATAGATTATATTATTAATAATCAAATTTTACAGAATCAAGCTATATCGGAATTCCAAGGGTTTTTGAAACAAAATTAATAGGCATCTATTATATTAAATATTTATATATATATAGATATTTATTGATCTCTATAGTATATCTCTTAGTTATAATGAAATTTTTTATTATTATAATATATTTTTCATTATAATTTTAAAATTGATTGAAAAATTATTTATAATAATAGAATGAAAATTTAATTTTAACTATTTTTCAAAATTTTTTTAAAATTCTGAAATTTTTTTGATAAAAAAAAAAAACTTGAAAAATAGTTAATAATTTTAAAATTTTCGAGTTTTTTTAGTAAATGTGAAAATTGTTATTTATATGATAAATTATTATGTAAAATTTTTTAAGATAATTTTAAAATTTTAAAGTTACAAAATAAAATTTATTGAATTTTAAAATTATAATTATTTTTTAAGTTATTTTTAATTTGAAAATTAATAAATTAAAAATAATTTGAAAAATAGTTAATAATTTTAAAATTATTAAATTATTTTTTAGTAAATTTTAAAATTATTATTTATAGGATAAATCATTATATAATAATTTAATTTTTGATTTTATTTTATTATTTGTTTATAAATTTAATTATTAAAATTTTTTAAGATTATTTTAAAATTATTAATTATTTATTTAATTTAACACTAAATTAAATATTAGTTTTAAAATTATTAACTATTTTTCAAGTAACTAAAATTTAAAATGAAATCAATTTAATATTTAATTAGGGGTTAGATATTAAATTGATTATAAAATAAAAATTAAGGGTTTATTTTGATTTTAATTAATATATATTATTTACATATATGTAATACTTCTATATAGATAATACCGAACAGTGAAGCGTGTCAAACATTACAGTACAGATATACCATGAGAGAAGGAGACAAAATCTCAAGGATGTCGTTAAACTTTTGTAAACAAAGGGGCATAAATAAATGCATACTTGAACAAAATGTAAATAAATTCACTTCGTTTTTCTTATCACTCCTTTCACTAATTAACATTAAACCATGCCAAAAATACCCAAGGTAGCGGATATGACATTATTTTACCAAATGAAAAAATTCTCTGTAGCTTATTATTATTTTTTAAACAACAAATACGAACATTTTTATTTATTTATTTTGTGATTTACTATTTTGGTATTTTCATTATTTAATCGACTAATCAAAGATTTTATAACTAAAACTATGCACAATTTGTGTAATGGGGATAGTGACCCTTTTTGAGCCCTTTGATATTTTTTTTTAAACGCGCTACTACAATTCACTAGGGTTAGGTTAGGTTCAAGTGGCTGCCGCAGAGGCACACTTAGGCCAGTTTTGAAAGGCCCGTTGTGATACCACCAACACAAGGAAAGTCAGTCCCGGGACCCAGCCATATGGAAAATCCCTGAGTTGTTGGGATTTTCCACATAGCAGAATCCCGGGACTGACACTCCTAAACCGACACCGTTACTCCTCCTCGAACCACTTAGATGACTTTATGAAGCCCATCAAGTCCTTTATGTCCAGTTCCGCGATCTGGCTTAGGCTATCCAGGAACGGAACTCCCAAAAAGCGCGTTCTCGCGCCGCTTAAAGCCGGACAGTTGCAGATGAGGTGATCCACTGTTTCCTCCTCCTCATCATCTTTGCAACTCCTGCAGCATCGTCGGTAGGGCACACCTAGCCTTTCTGCATGCCTACCAATGAGGCAGTGACCGGTTAATACCCCTATCAATATGCAGATTTCCCTCCTAGTTAGGGCATAAATGCGTCTAGACCTTTTAAGATCCCATTTTGGCCAGGTTTGTTTCGATATGCGACACCCTGGGGATTGCAGCCATCTTTCGTTGGCTTGACGGAGTGTGTGCTCCTTCAGCATTAGTTTGCATGTGGCAAACGGCATACCTAAGCGCTCTTTATCCTGAAGAACCTGCTTGGTCGTGCCCTGCCTGGCAAGCTCGTCTGCCTTACAGTTTCCCTCAATGTCCCTATGTCCCGGGACCCATATGAGGTTTACGCGGTTCTGTTGGGCCATCTCCTGAAGAGATCGACGACAGCTGAGCGTCAGTTCAGAGTTGAACGTGTATGAGCCAAGGGATTTGATGGCCGCTTGGCTATCGCTGAAAATAGTGATATCTCCTCCGATAACACGTTTGCTTAACCAGGCCGCGGCGTCCCGGATTGCCGAGACTTCCGCCTGGAAGACGCTACAATGATCAGGTAGTCTGAAGGAGAGTTCAAGGTCCAAATCCCTTGAATAAACCCCTCCTCCAACTCTGCCGTCCAACTTCGAGCCGTCGGTGTATATGGAAGTGCCACCATTTGTTTCGGGACACCAATCCGTCCTCTCCCAGTCTTCTCTGCTGGGAATGTTTATTTTGAAGCAGCTATCCCCGACTGTAGTGGTCGCACAACGATCTGTGCTTAGAGGGAGAAAGCTGTAAGATTCCAGAATACTGTTCACTAACACAAACAAAACTTGCGCATGCGCAGAACTCACATTTGCACTGATTCATATAATAATGTTTGACACGCTTCTTACACACGGCCAGTATACGAAAGCAGGCGCAGGCTTTGATTATTTAATAATTTTTTTAATTTTGAAATTATTAACTATTTTTCAAGGTAATTTAATTTTTGTATTAATTAAATTAATTTTTATAAATAGGAACATATTTTAATTTAAATTAATATTAATTATTTATTTAATTTAAGATTAAATTAAATATTAATTTTAAAATTATTAACTATTTTTCAAATAATTAAAATTTAAATTAAAATTAATTTTATATTTAATTAGGGGTTAAATATTTAATTGATTATAAAATAAAAATTAAGGAATTATTTTGATTTTAATTAATATATATTATTTAATAATTTTTTAATTTTAAAATTATTAACTATTTTTCAATTAATTTAAGTTTTATATATAAATAAATTAATTTTTTATAAATTAGGGATTTATTTTAATTTTAATTAATATTTAATTTAATTTTAAATTTTAAAATTATTAACTATTTTTCAAATTTTTCAAATTATTAACTATTTATTATTGTTATTAATTTAAAATAAAATTAAGAAAAATTGTCATAAAAAAAATGTATAAAAATTAATTAATTTTTTATTATAAATTTATTTTATATAAAGAACTCGGCAAATATATTACTCGCCTGTTTAACAAAAACATGTATTTTTGAGTTATTTTTAAAGTCAAACCTGGCCAATGAATAAATTTGAATGGCCGCAGTATTCTAACTGTGCAAAGGTAGCATAATCATTAGTCTTTTAATTGAAGGCTTGTTTGAATGGTTGGACTAAGTATAATCTGTTTCATATAAATTTATTATAGAATTTTATTTTTTAGTAAAAAAGCTAAAATAAAATTAAAGACGAAATCTTAATAATTATTTTTATTTTTATTTTTTAGAATATATTTTATTTAAATAAAATTAATTATTTTGTTGGGGTGATATTAAAATTTAATTAACTTTTAATTTTTAAAAACATTAATTTATGATTTGTTGAGCCATTATTAATGATTAAAAGAGTAAGTTACTTTAGGGATAACAGCGTAATTTTTTGGGAGAGTTCTTATTGATAAAAAAGTTTGCGACCTCGATGTTGGATTAAGATAAAATTTTAGGTGTAGAAGCTTAAATAATAAGTCTGTTCGTCTTTTAAATTCTTACATGATCTGAGTTCAGACCGGCGTAAGCCAGGTTGGTTTCTATCTTTAATAAATATTATAATATTTTAGTACGAAAGGACCAAATATTAAAATTATTAAAATTTTAAAATTATAATTAATATTAATAATTATTAACTATTTTGGCAGATTAGTGTAATAAATTTAGAATTTATAAATGTAATATTAAATTACAAGTAGTACTTGTTTTTTATAGAAATTTTATTAATTTTAATTAGTAGATTAATTTTGGTAGTTTGTGTTTTAGTAAGAGTTGCATTTTTAACTCTTTTAGAACGAAAAGTTTTAGGTTATATTCAAATTCGTAAAGGACCAACCTTTTTGTGATGCAATTAAATTATTTACTAAAGAACAAACTTATCCTTTGTTATCAATTATATTTCTTGTTATTTTTCACCTATTTTATTTCTTTCTTTAATTGTTTGATTTTGTATACGTTTATTTGTAAAGTTATTTTCTTTTAATTTAGGATTGTTATTTTTTTTAAGTTGTACAAGATTAGGTGTTTATACAATTATAATTGCTGGGTGATCTTCTAATTCTAATTATGCTTTATTAGGAGGATTACGAGCAGTAGCACAAACAATTTCTTATGAAGTTTTAATTTTATTATCTTTTGTTTTTTTAATTGGAAGGGGGATTTGCATTAATTTTTATAGCTGAATATGCTAGAATTTTATTTATAAGAATAATATTTAGAATTATTTTTTTGGGTTGTGATTTATTTAATTTAATTTTTTATTTAAAGTTATGAAATCAATTTAATATTTAATTAGGGGTTAGATATTAAATTGATTATAAAATAAAAATTAAGGGTTTATTTTGATTTTAATTAATATATATTATTTAATAATTTTTTTAATTTTAAAATTATTAACTATTTTTCAAGGTAATTTAATTTTTGTATTAATTAAATTAATTTTTATAAATAGGAACATATTTTAATTTAAATTAATATTAATTATTTATTTAATTTAAGATTAAATTAAATATTAATTTTAAAATTATTAACTATTTTTCAAATAATTAAAATTTAAATTAAAATTAATTTTATATTTAATTAGGGGTTAAATATTTAATTGATTATAAAATAAAAATTAAGGAATTATTTTGATTTTAATTAATATATATTATTTAATAATTTTTTAATTTTAAAATTATTAACTATTTTTCAATTAATTTAAGTTTTATATTAATTAAATTAATTTTTTATAAATTAGGGATTTATTTTAATTTTAATTAATATTTAATTTAATTTTAAATTTTAAAATTATTAACTATTTTTCAAATTTTTAAAATTATTAGGTAGGTAGGTAGGTTCAAGTGGCTGCCGCAGAGGCACACTTAGGCCAGTTTTGAAGGCCCGTTGTGATACCACCAACACAAGGAAAGTCAGCCCCGGGACCCAGCCATATGGAAAATCCCTGAGTTGTTGGGATTTTCCACATAGCAGAATCCCGGGACTGACACTCCTAAACCGACACCGTTACTCCTCCTCGAAACACTTAGATGACTTTATGAAGCCCATCAAGTCCTTTATGTCCAGTTCCGCGATCTGGCTTAGACTATCTAGGAACGGAACTCCCATAAAGCGCGTTCTCACGCCGCTTAAAGCCGGACAGTTGCAGATGAGGTGCTCCACCGTTTCCTCCTCCTCATCATCTTTGCAACTCCTGCAGCATCGTCGGTAGGGCACACTTAGCCTTTCTGCATGCCTACCAATGAGGCAGTGACCGGTTAATACCCCTATCAATATGCAGATTTCCCTCCTAGTTAGGGCATAAATGCGTCTAGACCTTTTAAGATCCCATTTTGGCCAGGTTTGTTTCGATATCCGACACCCTGGGGATTGCAGCCATCTTTCGTTGGCTTGACGGAGTGTGTGCTCCTTCAGCATTAGTTTGCATGTGGCAAACGGCATACCTAAGCGCTCTTTATCCCGAAGAACCTGCTTGGTCGTGCCCTGCCTGGCAAGCTCGTCTGCCTTACAGTTTCCCTCAATGTCCCTATGTCCCGGGACCCATATGAGGTTTACGCGGTTCTGTTGGGCCATCTCCTGAAGAGATCGACGACAGCTGAGCGTCAGTTCAGAGTTGAACGTGTATGAGCCAAGGGATTTGATTGCCGCCTGGCTATCGCTGAAAATAGTGATATCTCCTCCGATAACACGTTTGCTTAACCAGGCCGCGGCGTCCCGGATTGCCGAGACTTCCGCCTGGAAGACGCTACAATGATCAGGTAGTCTGAAGGAGAGTTCAAGGTCCAAATCCCTTGAATAAACCCCTCCTCCAACTCTGCCGTCCAACTTCGAGCCGTCGGTGTATATGGAAGTGCCGCCATTTGTTTCGGGACACCAATCCGTCCTCTCCCAGTCTTCTCTGCTGGGAATGTTTATTTTGAAGCAGCTATCCCCGACTGTAGTGGTCGCACAACGATCTGTGCTTAGAGGGAGAAAGCTGTAAGATTCCAGAATACTGGAGTGTCCAATAGTACCCGCACCCCAACTGGAGGTTTCTCTTAGGCGCAGAGCTGATGCCGCCGCTGACCGAAACCCTTCCAGATCAAGTGGCAAAATGCCCAGAATGGCCTGGAGGGCTTCGTTGGGCGTTGTCCTTAGCGCACCGCTTATACAGATCATATTGGATCTATGGACTTTCTGCAACAGATTCAGGTATGTTGTCTTGCTCAGTGCCGGCCACCATACGACGACTCCATACAGCATGATTGGGCGAATGATGGCCGTGTAGATCCAACTGCATACTCTAGGGCTGAGCCCCCATTTTTTGCCAATGGCTCTTTTGCATGTGTAAAGAGCGATGCAAGCTTTCTTCTGGCGCTGAAGAACATTCTCCTTCCAATTCAGTTTCCTGTCCAGAACTATGCCTAGAAACTTGGCCTTATCCGACAAGCCCAGGCGCGTGCCATCTAGTTCTGGTAGGCTTAGTGGCGGTATTTTGTACCGGTTGGTGAAGAGGACAAGTTCCACTTTCCCCGGGTTGATACTAAGTCCGCAGCGAGAGGACCACCTCGAAACCTCTCGCAGTGCTACTTGCATCAGGTCACACAGAGTTTGTGGGAACTTGCCTCTGAATGCAATAGCTAAATCGTCTGCGTATGCCACTATCTTCCCGCCCCCCCAGCTTGTGTCACGTAGCAACGAGTTGACTGTGAGGTTCCATAAAAGCGGGGAAAGAACACCACCCTGGGGCGTTCCCCTTGTGACATAGCGTGATAACTCGACCGTACCAAGTGAAGAAGCTATTTTCCTTCCTCTTAGAAGTTGGTCAATTAAACCAGTTAGAGGTCTATCTACGCCCAGATTAGTTAGAGCGGAGTTGATCGCCTCCGGGCTTATATTGTTGAAAGCCCCCTCAATGTCTAAGAAGGCCACGAGACAGTAGTCCTTTTCACACAGCGATTTCTCAATGACAGATACTAGGCTGTGCAGAGCAGTTTCTGTTGATTTACTCTTGGTGTATGCATGCTGATAGCTAGAGATAAGGTTGCTATCAATGGTCGTTGAAAGGTAGTCGCTTAGTATCCTCTCAAAGGTTTTGAGTACAAAGGACGAGAGACTGATCGGTCTGTAATCTTTTGGCTCGTAGTGGGATGCCTTCCCAGCCTTAGGGATAAACACTACCGTGGCGCTTCTCCAGGAGCCCGGAATGTGGTTGAGAGCCAGGCAGGCTGTGAAGAGAAATACCAGCCATTTAGCTGATGTCTCCAACGTGTTTATAAGTTGCGCGGGGATAATCCCGTCCGGCCCGGCAGACTTATACGGTTCAAAGCTCTTAACTGCCCACCTTACCCTTTCCTCAGTGATGGGTATATTTACTGCCAGGTTTGTTGCAGATGCTAGTGGTGCGTCATGCAGATTCCCCGGAAAATGTGTATTCAAGAGCAGCTCAAGGGTTTCCTCTTCCGTGCTGGTCCAGGATCCGTCAGGTTTTCGCAAATAGCTGATGGCTGTTTGACTTTTCGAGAGAACTCGTCTAAGTCTCGCTGTATCGTCGACCTTTTCGACGCCAGTATAGAAATTTCTCCACGAGGTCCTCTTCGCCTGTCTCAGAGCTTTTTTATAGGCCCTTAGTTTAGCTTTATATTCGTGCCAGTGAGGCTCAGAGCCGAGGGTCTTGGCCTTGTTAAATTGTTTCCGGCATGATTTGCGGAGCGAGTCCAAATCGTAGGACCACCAATGTGGCCTGTGTTTACCGCGTGGTTTTGGCACTGGACAAGCCTGTCCTAGAGCATTTGAGAGCGCCGATGTAAATGTAGTAACAAGATCCTCCAGCTCCTCCACTGATGAGGGGGCCTGTGAGGGCAGTACTGGCAGGTCTCTGTCTAATATTTCATTGTGTAACTGCCAATTAGTGTTACGTGGATTGCGCTTCATAATAGGTTGTTCTACAATAAAGTCTAGAACCATTTCTATGTAACGGTGGTCGGAGAATGAATGTTCTTCCAGAACCCGCCATTTTCTGACCCACTCATAAGCGCCTTCACTACAGATAGTGAGGTCTATGACCTCCCTGCGGGTCTTAGTGATAAAAGTAGGCTCATTACCCACGTTGCAAATTACCAGGTTAGTTGTTAAGAGGTAATCAAACAGAGACTCGCCCCTGGCATTGATATCGGAGCTCCCCCATTGGACATGGTGAGCATTAGCGTCCGCTCCAATAATAAGATTACCTGTGCAGAAATTTGACACCAGGTCTTTCACCTCCGTTTGTGGTGGGGGTTCTTCGGCGTCGTAGGGCATATAGACCGACGCCACCGTCAGGCGGGTGCTGTCGACCGTTAGACTGATAGCGGTAATATCACCATTGGTGTAGTTAGGTAGGAGAAAGGAGTTCAACTCAGACTTGACCAAAATACACGTTCTGACTTTGCTCTCCACGCTGGCTCGAATGAGCTTGAAGCCCTTAGTCCCCAATCCGCAGATTCTCGAGCTATTGACCCAGGGTTCTTGGATGAGGACCACATCCACGTCGCCTTTAGAAAGACGACTACTTAAAGCAGCCGAAGCCACTTTAGATTTGTGCAAATTAATCTGAAGCACCACCAACATGAGAGCGCACAGACTTCCCTGCCGTCCCCATATCGTCGAGGTTTGCTCCATCCCGGAGGTTGCCTATCAACGACGAGTTGTTCCGATTAACTGCCCGATGTGGCGTTGCAGGAGTCCTGCTGCCTGTAGCGTTAGATGTTAGTCGCTCAGCGTTGGCTGCTACCACCGTGACGTCGAGGACTTCCTCGTCCTGTAGGCTGTCCTCCATCTCCGAGTTGTTCACAGCACTATCGCCAAGGGACGTGGCGGATAACATGCTTTCCGCATCGGAATCCTCCGCTTCCTCTTCTGGTAATAAGTTTTCCGGTTCCCCCGGAGTAGCCGAGAAGGCAGCGCGCTGAGCATCACCACGATATACGTGGATAACGATCTGGCCTACGCTGTAGTGTACTAGGCCATTGCACCTTTTGAGGGGCTCGATTGACTCTTTATTCATGGTGAACACCACCTGTCTGTCGGGCCCTACCGCATCCCCGACCAGATTGACACTCCAGTCATGCGTTGGGAGGGACGGATTCATTAACCGTAGCATCCCGAGTATTCTCTCGGGTTCGTCAGGGATGGCCGGAATCCACGCCCTTGCCCTTGGACGAGCTGGAAAGTCCTTCCAGTCGACGACCTCTATCTTTGCGCCCTTGTAGACTTCACCCAGTTTAGCAGCTGCTGCCTTGTACAGTGCTACGGTTTTTGCATCCTCGCATGCGAGTAATTTAATTTGACCCTGGTGCCAACCCGCATCCGTTACTCGTGCCGAACTACCCGGAAACTCCGTAGCAACGTTGAGAAGAATGTTGCCGAGTTCATTTCGCACGTAACGCCACCGGTCCTTGGGGATGGCCAGACGGTCATTGCCTCGGTCAAGGACGCCTATAAGGATTCTGTCCTTGGTTACCTCAGCAAAGCTTAGTTTGCCCGCTCCAGAGGTATTCTGATGCCGCTTGGGAGGGGGAATAAACTCCAGATCCGATCTCTGGCGCTTGAAAGGGTTAACTTTTAACCTCTTTGGCATGTAAGAATTTTGGAAATCCGGTATCACAGCTTTCGCTAGCTCTACAGATTTACTGGAATTCGGCGACAGTGATTCCTGCGGTACCCCTTCATACCTCTTCAGGATCTTTGCAGCCAATCTTTTCTCGTGGTATGTGAAGCGGCGGGGAGATGTCCCCGTAGTTGCCATCGCGGTCGCTCTCCTTGCCGACATCTCAGTTGCAGCTTCCTTCTCCTTCGAAACTCCGAGGCCAGGTCGTGAGACCGCTGCCACAGACGTAAAGATACTGGTTTTCATATCAGCGGTTGATGGGAGTTTAGCATCCGCCGTTGTCCGCTTAGCTGCGTTGGCAACCGCACTGGTGCTAGCTCCCATCAAGTCAATCTTATTCGATAGAGGGTTGGTTGACCGACTCGTAGTTGCCATCGCTGTCGATCCCCCCCTTGATTGTGGAACGGAGGTTGTCCTCCGGCGTTGTTGTTGCTTCCTCGCCTGCTCCTCCATAGCTCTCCTTTGCTGAGGAGTGAAATTTGGCGTTGTTTGTTTTTTAGATTTTTCGTTTTTATTCAGGTTATTCGAGTTCATCTTGTTCGTACGACCCATCGCCGGACAAGGCCAGCTTAGGGTCAAGGGAAGAGTAGGGGAAAATGTGTCGTCCGCCGCGGCAGAGCCCCGTACCGCGGTAAGGCCATGCTTACTCTCTGAGGCGACCCGGTGTCAGAGAGGCTCCGTTCAAATACAGCCACGATTTGCCTCCCGGCTGCAAACGTCCAATGGGCACGGTTTCGCATAACACCCTGGATTGGGAGGGGAAATAAAATTATTAACTATTTATTATTGTTATTAATTTAAAATAAAATTAAGAAAAATTGTCATAAAAAAAATGTATAAAAATTAATTAAAAGTTTTATTTTGGCTTAATTTTTTATTATAAATTTATTTTATATGTAAGTTTTTGCATGAATTTTTATTTATTTAAATAGTAAATAAATTAGTTTTTAATCTCAGTAATTAATTTTATAAATCAAAGAAATTTGTAATTAGTAATTTTTTTTAGTATTGGTTAAATTTGTGCCAGCATCCGCGGTTATACAAATGATGCAAGTAAAAATTTTTCAGTGAAAGTATAAAAAAAAATAAATATAAATTTATTAGGTGAAATTTTAAATTTATAAAATTTTAAAATTATATAAATGTCTTGAAAATTTTAAAATTAAACTAGGATTAGATACCCTATTATTAAAAATGTAAATTTAAGCACTAAAGTAGTAATAGTTATGTTCTTGAAACTTAAAAAATTTGGCGGTATTTTAGTCTATTCAGAGGAACCTGTTCTGTAATTGATAATCCACGATGTACCTTACTTAAATTTGTGTTTCAGTTTATATACCGTCGTTATTAGAATATTTTATTAGAATAATAATTTTCAATAATTTAAATTAAAATATATATCAGATCAAGGTGTATATTTAAGAAGAAATGGGTTACAATAAATTTATTTAAATGGATTTGGTATTTGAAATTGGATTTGGTAGTAAAATTTTAAAGATAAAAAATTTGACTTTAGCTCTAAAATATGTACACATCGCCCGTCACTCTTATTATTATAAGTCGTAACATAGTAGATGTACCGGAAGGTGTATCTAGAATGACAATTTAAAGCTTATATAGTAAAGTATTTCATTTACATTGAGAAGATTTTTGTGCAAATCAATATAAATTGATTTAAAAATTATTTATTTATTTATTTTGTAAAATTTATTATGTAATATATATACATACATGTAATTTAGTTATAATTTATATTAAAAATAATTATAAAAATATTTGTTTTAGTAATTTTTTATGAAAAATTAATTTTTATGATAGTTTATTTGTATTGTGAAAGATTATTGAAAAATTTTGAATAATTTTTATTAAAAAAGAAAAATTAATTATTTGTACCTTGTGTATTAGGGTTTATTAATTAATTAATAATTATTTATTAATCTCGATTTTATAAGAGTTAATAATTTATGAAAGTTAATGTATTATAATTATTTTAAATAAATTATTAGAAATGAAATGTTATTCGTTTATAAAGATATCTAGTTTTTTTAGAAATAAATTAAATTTATTAATTTTTAATTTATTTATTGATTTAAATAAATTTATTAATTAAGTTTATTATTTTTAAAATAAATTTATTATTTTAAAAATATATGCATAGAGTTAGCAATTATTAAATATTTTGTTATAAATTATTTTTTAATTATATTATTTATTTATGTTTAAATATTTTATAAAAATTTTTTTGAAAATTTTATTTAAAAATTAATAATGATAAAATTAGTATATATTTTATGTTAATATATTTATTTTTGATAAGTTTATATAAAGAACTCGGCAAATATATTACTCGCCTGTTTAACAAAAACATGTATTTTTGAGTTATTTTTAAAGTCTAACCTGGCCAATGAATAAATTTGAATGGCCGCAGTATATTTCTTGTTATTTTTCACCTATTTTATTTCTTTCTTTAATTGTTTGATTTTGTATACCTTTATTTGTAAAGTTATTTTCTTTTAATTTAGGATTGTTATTTTTTTTAAGTTGTACAAGATTAGGTGTTTATACAATTATAATTGCTGAGTGATCTTCTAATTCTAATTATGCTTTATTAGGAGGATTACGAGCAGTAGCACAAACAATTTCTTATGAAGTTTTAATTTTATTATCTTTTGTTTTTTTAATTGGAAGTTATAATATTTTAGATTTTTTTAATTTTTGTTTTTTTAATTGGAAGTTATAATATTTTAGATTTTTTTAATTATTTTTTTACCTCTTAGAATGGTTTGATTTTGTATTTGTTTAGCTGAAATCTTGATTTTGCTGAATCTGAATTAGTTTCTGGATTTAATGTTGAATATAGAAGAGGCGGATTTGCATTAATAGCTGAATATGCTAGAATTTTATTTATAAGAATAATATTTAGAATTATTTTTTTGGGTTGTGATTTATTTAATTTAATTTTTTATTTAAAGTTATGAAATCAATTTAATATTTAATTAGGGGTTAGATATTTAATTGATTATAAAATAATAATTAAATTAATTTTTTATAAATTAGGGATTTATTTTAATTTTAATTAATATTTATTATTTATAAAGTTTTTAATTTTAAAATTATTAACTATTTTTCAAATTTTTAAAATTATTAACTATTTATTATTGTTATTAATTTAAAATAAAATTAAGAAAAATTGTCATAAAAAAAATGTATAAAAATTAGGTAGGTAGAAGTGGCTGCCGCAAAGGCACACCTAGGCCAGTAATAAAAGGCCCGTTGTGATACCACCAAACACTAGGAAAGTCAGTCCCGGGGCCCGGCCATATGGAAAATCCCAGTGCTGTCGGGACTCTCCATATAGCCGAAACCCGGGACTGACACTCCTAACCGACACCGCTACCCCTCCTCGAACCATTTTGATAACTTGATGAAGGCCGTCAAGTCCTTTATGTCTAGCTCCGCGACCTGACTTAAGCTAACCAGGAAGGGAACTCCCAGAGAGCGCCTTCTCGCTCCGCTTAAGGCCGGGCAGTTGCAGATGAGGTGCTCCACCGTTTCCTCTTCCTCATCATCTTTGCAACTCCTGCAGCATCGTCGGTAGGGAACGCCTAGCCTTGCTGCGTGCCTACCAATAAGGCAGTGCCCGGTTAAAACACCTATTAATATGGAGATTTCCTTCCTGTTTAGGGCGTATATGTGTCTAGATCTTTTAAGATCGCATTTTGGCCAGGTTTGCTTGGATATCCGGCACCCTGGGGCTTGTAGCCATCTTTCGTTGGCTTCGCGGAGTGTATGCTCCTTCAGCATTAGCTTGCACGTGGCAAACGGCATACCTATGCGCTCTTTATCTTGAAGAATCTGCTTGGTCGTGCCCTGCCTGGCAAGTTCGTCTGCCCTACAGTTTCCCTCAATGTCCCTGTGTCCCGGGACCCATGTGAGGTTCACGCGGTTCTGTTGGGCCATCTCTTGAAGAGATCGACGACAGCTGAGCGTCAGTTCAGAGTTGAACGAGTAAGAGCCAAGGGATTTGATGGCCGCTTGGCTGTCGCTGAAAATACAGATATCCTGTCCGATGGTGCGTTCACCTATCCAAGTCACGGCGTCCATGATTGCAGAAACTTCAGCCTGGAAGACGCTGCAGTGATCAGGTAGTCTAAAGGAGAGTTCTAGGTCCAAATCCCTTGAGTAAACCCCTCCTCCGACTCTGCCGTCTAACTTCGAGCCGTCGGTGTATATACAAGTGCCGCCATTAGTAGCGGGACACCGATCTATGTTCTCCCAGTCTTCCCTGCTGGGAATGTTTATTCTAAAACAACAATCTCCGACTGTTGTGGTCGCACACCGATCTGTGCTCAGAGGGAGAAAGCTGTAAGATCTTAGAATGCAGGAGTGTCCAATAGTGCTTGCGCCCCAGACGGACGTTTCCCTTAGACGCAGAGCCGATGCTGCTGCTGCCCGGTACCCTTCCAGATCGAGTGGCAAAAAGCCAAGAATGGCCTGGAGAGCTTCATTGGGCGTTGTTCTTAACGCCCCGCTTATACAGATCATACTCGATCTATGGACTTTTCCTAACAGATTTAGGTTTGTTGCCTTTCCTAGCGCAGGCCACCATACCACGACTCCATACAGCATAATTGGCTGGATTATCGCAGTGTAGATCCATCTGCAAATTTTGGGACTGAGCCCCCATTTTTTGCCAATGGCTCTTTTACACGTGTAAAGTGCAATGCACGCTTTCCTCTGGCGCTGGATGACATTCTCCTTCCAGTTAAGCTTTCTATCTAGAACTGTGCCTAGGAATTTGGCTTTGTCAGCTAAGTTCAGGCGCACGCCATCTAGTTCTGGTAGGTTCAGCGGTGGTATCTTGTACCGCCTGGTATAAAGGACAAGCTCCACCTTTCCCGGGTTGATGCTAAGTCCGCAGCGAGAGGACCATGAAGAAACTTCTCGCAGTGCTACTTGCATCAAGTCACACAGGGTTTGTGGGAATTTGCCCCTATATGCAATAGCTAAATCGTCTGCATATGCCACTATCTTCCCGCCCCCCCACCTTGTGTCTCGTAGCAGCGAGTTTACGGTGAGGTTCCATAGGAGCGGGGAGAGAACACCACCCTGAGGCGTTCCTCTTGTGACATAGCGTGAAAGATCAACTGTTCCCAGTGAAGAAACTATTCTCCTTCCCTTTAGTAGTTGATCAATTAGTCCAATAAGAGACCTATTTATGCCCAGGTTTGTTAAAGCAGTGTTAATAGCCTCCGGCCTTATATTGTTGAAAGCCCCTTCGATGTCCAGAAAGGCCACGAGACAGTACTCCTTTTCGTGCAATGATTTTTCAACTATAGAGACTAGGCTGTGGAGCGCAGTTTCGGTTGATTTACCTTTGGTGTATGCATGTTGATAGCTAGAAATAAGGTTGCTATCAATAGTAGAGGAGAGATAATCGCTAATTATCCTCTCGAAGGTTTTAAGTGCAAAAGACGAGAGACTGATCGGTCTGTAGTCTTTAGGCTCATAGTGTGAGGCCTTCCCAGCCTTTGGAATAAAGACTACCTTGGCGCTTCTCCAGGAGCACGGAATGTAATTAAGAGCCAGGCAGGCTGAATAGAGAACTACCAGCCATTTAGCTGATATTTCCAGCGTGTTTATAAGTTGTGCGGGGAAAATCCCGTCTGGCCCAGCTGCCTTGAACGGCTCAAAGCTTTTGATTGCCCACCTTACCCTTTCCTCCGTAATGGGTATGTTTACCGCCAGGTTTGTTGCAGATGCTACAGGTGCATCATACAAGTTCCCCGGAAAGTGTGTGTTCAGGAGCAGCTCCAGGGTTTCCCCTTCCGTGCTGGTCCAAGATCCGTCAGGCTTCCGTAAATAGCTAATGGCTGTTTGAGTTTTTGATAGCACTCGTCTAAGTCTCGCTGTATCATCGACTTTTTCGACCCCGGTGCAAAAATTTCTCCACGAAGTTCTCTTCGCTTGCCTTAGAGCCTTTTTATAGGCCCTCAGTTTAGCTTTATATTCGAGCCATTCAGGCTCCGTACCGATGCTCTTGGCCTTGTTAAATTGCTTCCTGCATGATATACGGAACGAATCCAGGTCGTAAGACCACCAGTGGGGTCTATGTTTGCCGCGTGGTTTTGGTACTGGACAAGCCTGGTCTAGGGCATTTGAGAGCGCCGTTGTAAAGGTCGTTACCAGATCATCCAGTTCTCCCACTGATGAGGGGGCTTGTGGAGGTAATACTGGTAGGTCCCTAGCTAATATTTGGTTATGTAGCTGCCAGTTAGTGTTGCGTGGATTTCGCTTCATAACTGGCTGCTCAACAATAAAGTCTAACACAATTTCTATGTACCGATGGTCAGAAAATGAATGCTCATCAAGAACACGCCATTTTCTGACCCACTCATAAGCGCCTTCGCTACAAACAGTGAGGTCTATAACCTCCCTACGAGCTTTAGTTATAAAAGTAGGCTCGTTACCCACGTTACAAACCACCAGGTTAGTTGTTAGTAGGTAGTCAAACAGAGACTCGCCCCTAGCGTTAATATCGGAGCTTCCCCACTGGACGTGATGAGCATTAGCGTCAGCTCCAATAATAAGATGGCCGGTACAGAAATTATCCACCAGATCTTTCACCTCCTTTTGTGGAGGAGGTTCTTCGGCGTCATAGGGCATATAGACCGACGCCATCGTTAGGCTGGTGCTGCCGACTGTTAAGCTGGCAGCTGTAACGTCACCATTTGAGTAGTTGGGTAATAGAAAGGTGTTTAGCTCAGACTTTACCAAAATACAGGTTCTGACCTTGCCCTCATCATTGGCTTGGATGAGCTTGTACCCCTTAGTCCCCAATCCACAGATCCTAGAGCTATTGACCCAGGGCTCTTGGATAAGGACCACGTCTACGTCGCCTTTAGAAAGACGACTGCTTAAAACAGCCGAGGCTGCTTTAGATTTGTGCAGATTTATCTGAAGCACCACCAACATGAGAGAGCTCAGACATCCCTGCCGCCAGCGTGTCGTCGAGGTCTGGCCTGTTCCGGGGGCTGTCTCTCAACGAGGAGTTGTTCAGAGCACCTGCACGATTTGGCGTGGCGGGAACCCTGCTGTCTGAAGCAGCATCAACGTTAGTGTGCTCAGGTTTAGCCACGATCGTGACGTCGAGGCCTTCTTCGTCAAGCAGGCTTTCTTCTATCGCCGAGTTGTTCGCAGCACCATCGCAATTTGACGTGGCGGATAACATACTTTCCGCGTCGGACTCCTCTGCTTCCCCTTCCGATGCCTCGATCTCCGAGTCCTCCGGAGCGTCCGGAATAGCAGCGCGCTGTGCATCGCCACGGTATACGTGGATCACGATCTGACCCAAGCCGTAATGCACTCGTCCGTTGCACCGTTTAAGGGGCTCGAGCGCCTCCTTATTCAGAGTGATAACCACCTGTCTATTGGGCCCAACCACATCATCGACCAGATTGACGCCCCAATCCTGCGTCGGGAGAGACGGATTCCAGACCTGCAGCATCTCAAGAATATTCTCGGGTTCTGCAGGGACGGCAGGAATCCATGCCCTTGCCCTTGGCCGAGCAGGAATGTCCTTCCAGTCGACGACATCTAGTCTTGCCCCTGGATAGACTTCACCCAGTCTTGCAACTGCTGCCTTATACAGTGCGACAGTTCTTGCATCCTCGCACGCGAATATTTTGATCTGACCTTGGTGCCAGCCCGCGTCAGTACCTCGCGGCGGACTACCCGGAGACTCACGCATTAAGTGGAGGAGGGCCCTGCCCATTTCATTCCGGACATACAGCCACTGGTCTTTGGGGATGGACCAACGGTCGTTACCTCGGTCAATGAAACCTATAAGGATTCTGTCCTTGGTTACTTCAGCAAAGCTGAGTTTTCCCACTACGGGGTTGACCTGATGCCGCTTCGGATGGGGGTCTACCTCTCCGTCCGATCTCTGGCGTTTGAAGGGATTACCGTTCACCCTCTTAGGCACATAGGGCCTCTGGAAATTTGGTATCAGAGCTTTCGCTTCCTCCACCATCTTCCTTTCTTCCGGCGACAGCTTCTCCTGCGATGCTCCCTCATATTTTTTAAGGATCCTTGCGGCCTTTCTTTTATCCCAGTACGCAAAGCGTCGGGGAGATGCCTCTTTGGGGGGATTCAGACTCGTAGTTGCCATCGCGGTCTCTCCCTTTGCGGCGTCGTCCTTCTCTTTCGAAACTCTGAAACCAGGTCGTGAGACCATTGCCCCAGATGTGAAGAGATTGGGTTTCGTACCAGCGCTTGATGGAAGTTTAGCTTCCGCCGTTTTCTGCTTGACTGCGTAGGCAGCCGCACTGTTGCTTGCTCCCATCAAGTCACTCTTACTTGATAGCAGTTTGGGGGATGACTGACCCGTAGTTTCCATCGCTGTCGGCCTCCCAGTTAACTTTGAGGCGGAGTTTGTCCTCCGGCGTTGTGTTTTCGCTTGCTCCAGCATAGTTCTTCTCTGCTGCGGAGTAAACGAAGTCGTTAATTGCTTTGTATTTTGTGTGTTCTTCATCTTGTTCGTACGACCCCTCGCCGGACAAGGCCAGCTTAGGGTCAAGGGTAGTGTAAGGGGAAGTGTGTCGTCCGCCGCGGCAGAGCCCCATGCCGCGGTAAGACCATAGTTACTCCCTGAGGCGGCCCGGTATCAGTGAGGCTCCGTTCGACTACAGCCACGATTTGCCTCCCGGCTGCAAACGTCCAATGGGCACGGTATCGCATAACACCCTGGATTGGGAGGGAAAAGTTTTGCACATTTATATAGCGAGCCGCTTGCTTCAAGACAGACGCCCGCTTACAGCCGCACCTCTTGGTGTACAGACGCTGCGAAAAAGACCCCGGTGAGCCCTTAAACCAAGTATGTCAGAGTGGCCCCCCCGGGGCTCCCTCTCTTTCTGCCGCGAGCCTAGGTAGCTCAACGTTGCCCAGAGTGCACGAACGAGGACGCAAGAGTCGGGATTGAGCGCGGTCACTCAGCAACCACACCCCATTACACTCCTGTATAAAAATTAATTAAAAGTTTTATTTTGGCTTAATTTTTTATTATAAATTTATTATAAATTTATTTTATATGTAAGTACATAAGAGGATATTAGTGCACGAATAATTGTGTCTTAAGCGGGTTGGGTAATAAAGCGGTGAAGTTACTCAAGAAGGGGATTTTCCTGCCCAAGAATTTTGGTGACTTAAGGGGGTTAGGCACTCAAGCGGGTGAATACTTAAGCGGGTTTTACTGTAGGTTTCCTCATTATCATTGTATTCGCAATTTAAGTACAGCAAGACCATTTATAACCATACTTATCAAGGCATAACAGCTATTTTTTAAACTAGTAAAGTTATTATACTAGAAAAATTTATTCTGTTCAAATTTAGTTGAAATATTATTTAAATATATATTAAAAAATCAAATAATCAAAATAATTTAGTATAAATGCCGAAAAACATAATCGTAAGTAAAAATATAAAGTAATTAATGTTGTTACTGTTATATTTAGTATTATAAAGTATTGATTATTTATGGTTAATGATTGAATAATGAATCATTTTGGTAAAAATCCAATAAATGGAGGTAATCCACCAAGAGATAATAAATTTAATATTAAAATAAATTTTAAAATTTTTGAATTAAAAAAATTATTGAATAATTGATTTAAATAAAAAATTTCAAAATTATTAAACATAAAAATTAATCTAAAAGATATGAATGAATAAAAACAGAGATATATAATTCATATTATTTCATTAGTTTTTATAGCAATTAATATTCAACCTAAATGATTAATGGATGAATAAGCTATTAATTTTCGTAAAGAAATTTGATTTAATCCTCCAATTGCTCCAATAATTACATTAATAAAATTTAATTCAATTAAATAAGAAATTAATATTATAGGACCAATTTTTTGTCATGTTATTAAGATTAAACTATTATTTCATGTTAATCCTTCTATAACAATTGGAAATCAAAAATTAAATGGGGCAGCTCCTGTTTTTAATAGTAAAGAAGAAATTATAATTATTTTATTTAAAAATAAATTTATTTGTATTGTTATTATTAAGTTATTTAAAAATAATATAATAATAGCAAACAATAAAATTGCAGATGCAATAGCTTGAGTTAAAAATATTTTAAAGATGCTTCTGTAGCTATTAAATTTTTATTATCTATTATTGGGGGATAAAAGATAATAAATTAATTGCTAAACCTATTCAAGCTCTTAATCAAGAATTTGATGAAATTGTGATTACTGTTCTTATAATTAAAATTGAAAATAATATAATTTTTGAAGAATTATTAAAAATTAAAAAGAAAAGGATTTTACCTTTATAATTGGGGTATGAACCCAGTAGCTTTATTAGCTTATCTTTTTATGTTTTAGTGTATGAAGCAAAAAAGTTTTTGATACTTTTAGAAATATAATGAATGTAATTATTTTACATAATTTATCCTATCAAGATAATCCTTTAATTTCAGGCAATTAATTAAATTTTATATTTTGTATAAATTTTGACATGAAAATTTGATTTATTTAAATATAATAGATTTAATTTCATGTTTTTTTAATCAAAAATTTATTGATTTTTGAATTGGATTTTCTATGTAATTTTTACATGGAAAAAACTCTATTATAAATATAATAGATTTAATTTCATGTTTTTAGAAAAATTGGGTTTTTTTTTATACCTTAATTTAAATTTTTGGCATTTGATTATTAATAAAGTATAAATTTTTATTTAATAATTAAAGTAAGTAATTTAGCTAAATATAAAAAAACACTAGTAGATAACAAAAAATTCCAATATATCCATTTCTGAGAGATAAAATCTCAACTCATAAATATATATATGTATACCAATTATTTATTTTTAATATTAATTTATAAAAATTTCTAATAATAGATTATATTATTAATAATCAAATTTTACAGAATCAAGCTATATTTCGGAATTCCAAGGGTTTTTGAAACAAAATTAATAGGCATCTCTTAATTTATTAAATATTTATATATATATAGATATTTATTGAGCTCTATAGTATATCTCTTAGTTATAATGAAATTTTTTATTATTATAATATATTTTTCATTATAATTTTAAAATTGATTGAAAAATTATTTATAATAATAGAATGAAAATTTAATTTTAACTATTTTTCAAAATTTTTTTTAAAATTCTGAAATTTTTTTGATAAAAAAAAAAACTTGAAAAATAGTTAATAATTTTAAAATTTTCGAATTTTTTTAGTAAATGTGAAAATTGTTATTTATATGATAAATTATTATGTAAAATTTTTTAAGATAATTTTAAAATTTTAAAGTTACAAAATAAAATTTATTGAATTTTAAAATTATAATTATTTTTTAAGTTATTTTTAATTTGAAAATTAATAAATTAAAAATAATTTGAAAAATAGTTAATAATTTTAAAATTATTAAATTATTTTTTAGTAAATTTTAAAATTATTATTTATAGGATAAATCATTATATAATAATTTAATTTTTGATTTTATTTTATTATTTGTTTATAAATTTAATTATTAAAATTTTTTAAGATTATTTTAAAATTATTAATTATTTATTTAATTTAAGACTAAATTAAATATTAGTTTTAAAATTATTAACTATTTTTCAAGTAACTAAAATTTAAAATGAGGATATTAGTGCACGAATAATTGTGTCTTAAGCGGGTTGGGTAATAAAGCGGTGAAGTTACTCAAGAAGGGGATTTTCCTGCCCAAGAATTTTGGTGACTTAAGGGGGTTAGGCACTCAAGCGGGTGAATACTTAAGCGGGTTTTACTGTAGGTTTCCTCATATTCATTGTATTCGCAATTTAAGTACAGCAAGACCATTTATAACCATACTTATCAAGGCATAACAGCTATTTTTTAAACTAGTAAAGTTATTATACTAGAAAAATTTATTCTGTTCAAATTTAGTTGAAATATTATTTAAATATATATTAAAAAATCAAATAATCAAAATAATTTAGTATAAATGCAGAAAAACATAATCGTAAGTAAAAATATAAAGTAATTAATGTTGTTACTGTTATATTTAGTATTATCAAGTATTGATTATTTATGGTTAATGATTGAATAATGAATCATTTTGGTAAAAATCCAATAAATGGAGGTAATCCACCAAGAGATAATAAATTTAATATTAAAATAAATTTTAAAATTTTTGAATTAAAAAAATTATTGAATAATTGATTTAAATAAAAAATTTCAAAATTATTAAACATAAAAATTAATCTAAAAGATATGAATGAATAAAAACAGAGATATATAATTCATATTATTTCATTAGTTTTTATAGCAATTAATATTCAACCTAAATGATTAATGGATGAATAAGCTATTAATTTTCGTAAAGAAATTTGATTTAATCCTCCAATTGCTCCAATAATTACATTAATAAAATTTAATTCAATTAAATAAGAAATTAATATTATAGGACCAATTTTTTGTCATGTTATTAAGATTAAACTATTATTTCATGTTAATCCTTCTATAACAATTGGAAATCAAAAATGAAATGGGGCAGCTCCTGTTTTTAATAGTAAAGAAGAAATTATAATTATTTTATTTAAAAATAAATTTATTTGTATTGTTATTATTAAGTTATTTAAAAATAATATAATAATAGCAAACAATAAAATTGCAGATGCAATAGCTTGAGTTAAAAATATTTTAAAGATGCTTCTGTAGATATTAATTTTTTATTATCTATTATTGGGGGATAAAAGATAATAAATTAATTGCTAAACCTATTCAAGCTCTTAATCAAGAATTTGATGAAATTGTGATTACTGTTCTTATAATTAAAATTGAAAATAATATAATTTTTGAAGAATTATTAAAAATTAAAAAGAAAAGGATTTTACCTTTATAATTGGGGTATGAACCCAGTAGCTTTATTAGCTTTGAAGCAAAAAAGTTTTTGATACTTTTAGAAATATAATGAATGTAATTATTTTACATAATTTATCCTATCAAGATAATCCTTTAATTTCAGGCAATTAATTAAATTTTATATTTTGTATAAATTTTGACATGAAAATTTGATTTATTTAAATATAATAGATTTAATTTCATGTTTTTTTAATCAAAAATTTATTGATTTTTGAATTGGATTTTCTATGTAATTTTTACATGGAAAAAACTCTATTATAAATATAATAGATTTAATTTCATGTTTTTAGAAAAATTGGGTTTTTTTTTATACCTTAATTTAAATTTTTGGCATTTGATTATTAATAAAGTATACATTTTTATTTAAATTTTTTGGGAGAGTTCTTATTGATAAAAAAGTTTGCCACCTCGATGTTGGATTAAGATAAAATTTTAGGTGTAGAAGCTTAAATAATAAGTCTGTTCGTCTTTTAAATTCTTACATGATCTGAGTTCAGACCGGCGTAAGCCAGGTTGGTTTCTATCTTTAATAAATATTATAATATTTTAGTACGAAAGGACCAAATATTAAAATTATTAAAATTTTAAAATTATAATTAATATTAATAATTATTAACTATTTTGGCAGATTAGTGTAATAAATTTAGAATTTATAAATGTAATATTAAATTACAAGTAGTACTTGTTTTTTATAGAAATTTTATTAATTTTAATTAGTAGATTAATTTTGGTAGTTTGTGTTTTAGTAAGAGTTGCATTTTTAACTCTTTTAGAACGAAAAGTTTTAGGTTATATTCAAATTCGTAAAGGACCTAATAAAGTTGGAATTATAGGAATTCCTCAACCTTTTTGCGATGCAATTAAATTATTTACTAAAGAACAAACTTATCCTTTGTTATCTAATTATATTTCTTGTTATTTTTCACCTATTTTATTTCTTTCTTTAATTGTTTGATTTTGTATACCTTTATTTGTAAAGTTATTTTCTTTTAATTTAGGATTGTTATTTTTTTTAAGTTGTACAAGATTAGGTGTTTATACAATTATAATTGCTGGGTGATCTTCTAATTCTAATTATGCTTTATTAGGAGGATTACGAGCAGTAGCACAAACAATTTCTTATGAAGTTTTAATTTTATTATCTTTTGTTTTTTTAATTGGAAGTTATAATATTTTAGATTTTTTTAATTTTTGTTTTTTTAATTGGAAGTTATAATATTTTAGATTTTTTTAATTATTTTTTTACCTCTTAGAATGGTTTGATTTTGTATTTGTTTAGCTGAAATCTTGATTTTGCTGAATCTGAATTAGTTTCTGGATTTAATGTTGAATATAGAAGAGGGGGATTTGCATTAATTTTTATAGCTGAATATGCTAGAATTTTATTTATAAGAATAATATTTAGAATTATTTTTTTGGGTTGTGATTTATTTAATTTAATTTTTTATTTAAAGTTATGAAATCAATTTAATATTTAATTAGGGGTTAGATATTAAATTGATTATAAAATAAAAATTAAGGGTTTATTTTGATTTTAATTAATATATATTATTTAATAATTTTTTTAATTTTAAAATTATTAACTATTTTTAAAGGTAATTTAATTTTTGTATTAATTAAATTAATTTTTATAAATAGGAACATATTTTAATTTAAATAATTATTAATTACTTATTTAATTTAAGATTAAATTAAATATTAATTTTAAAATTATTAACTATTTTTCAAATAATTAAAATTTAAATTAAAATTAATTTTATATTTAATTAGGGGTTAAATATTTAATTGATTATAAAATAAAAATTAAGGAATTATTTTGATTTTAATTAATATATATTATTTAATAATTTTTTAATTTTAAAATTATTAACTAGTTTTCAATTAATTTAAGTTTTATATTAATTAAATTAATTTTTTATAAATTAGGGATTTATTTTAATTTAAATTAATATTAATTATTTATTTAATTTAAGATTAAATTAAATATTAATTTTAAAATTATTAACTATTTTTCAAATAATTAAAATTTAAATTAAAATTAATTTTATATTTAATTAGGGGTTAAATATTTAATTGATTATAAAATAAAAATTAAGGAATTATTTTGATTTTAATTAATATATATTATTTAATAATTTGTTTAATTTTAAAATTATTAACTATTTTTCAAGTTAATTTAATTTTTGTATTAATTAAATTAATTTTTATAAATAGGAACATATTTTAATTTAAATTAATATTAATTATTTATTTAAATTAAGGTTAAATTAAATATTAATTTTAAAATTATTAACTATTTTTCAAATAATTAATATTTAAATTAAAATTAATTTTATATTTAATTAGGGGTTAAATATTTAATTGATTATAAAATAAAAATTAAGGAATTATTTTGATAATAATTAATATATATTATTTAATAATTTTTAATTTTAAAATTATTAACTATTTTTCAATTAATTTAAGTTTTATATTAATTAAATTAATTTTTTATAAATTAGGGATTTATTTTAATTTTAATTAATATTTATTATTTATAAAGTTTTTAATTTTAAAATTATTAACTATTTTTCAAATTTTTAAAATTATTAACTATTTATTATTGTTATTAATTTAAAATAAAATTAAGAAAAATTCTCATAAAAAAAATGTATAAAAATTAATTAAAAGTTTTATTTTGGCTTAATTTTTTATTATAAATTTATTATAAATTTATTTTATATGTAAGTACATAAGAGGATATTAGTGCACGAATAATTGTGTCTTAAGCGGGTTGGGTAATAAAGCGGTGAAGTTACTCAAGATGGGGGATTTTCCTCCCCAAGAATTTTGGTGACTTAAGGGGGTTAGGCACTCAAGCGGGTGAATACTTAAGCGGGTTTTACTGTAGGTTTCCTCATATTCATTGTATTCGCAATTTAAGTACAGCAAGACCATTTATAACCATACTTATCAAGGCATAACAGCTATTTTTATACCTTTCATGAACATGAAATGGTATTATAACTTTGGTCCGATGTTTGTAAATATGAGAAGAAGAAGAGATAGACCCATAAATAAGTATACCGAAATGATCAGGATGACGAGATGAGTTGATTTAGCCATGTTCGTCTGTCCGTCTGTTTGAACGCAAACTAGTCCCTCAGTTTTTGAGATATTTGGCTGAAATTTGGTATGCGGCCACCATTTTCCAATATAGGAATCATTTGTCGGAACCAGCAAGATCGGACCAACATAACATATAGCTCCCATACAACCGATTATTCCGATAAACGGATTTTGGGCTATAACTCCTGTAATTAAACACGTAGGAACGTGAAATTTTGGACGTATTGCAATTTTTATATGCGAAATATCGATGTAGAAAATCATCGAGATTGGATAGATATTTTATAATAATAGAATGAAAATTTAATTTTAACTATTTTTCAAAATTTTTTTTAAAATTCTGAAATTTTTTTGATAAAAAAAAAAACTTGAAAAATAGTTAATAATTTTAAAATTTTCGAATTTTTTTAGTAAATGTGAAAATTGTTATTTATATGATAAATTATTATGTAAAATTTTTTAAGATAATTTTAAAATTTTAAAGTTACAAAATAAAATTTATTGAATTTTAAAATTATAATTATTTTTTAAGTTATTTTTAATTTGAAAATTAATAAATTAAAAATAATTTGAAAAATAGTTAATAATTTTAAAATTATTAAATTATTTTTTAGTAAATTTTAAAATTATTATTTATAGGATAAATCATTATATAATAATTTAATTTTTGATTTTATTTTATTATTTGTTTATAAATTTAATTATTAAAATTTTTTAAGATTATTTTAAAATTATTAATTATTTATTTAATTTAAGACTAAATTAAATATTAGTTTTAAAATTATTAACTATTTTTCAAGTAACTAAAATTTAAAATGAGGATATTAGTGCACGAATAATTGTGTCTTAAGCGGGTTGGGTAATAAAGCGGTGAAGTTACTCAAGAAGGGGATTTTCCTGCCCAAGAATTTTGGTGACTTAAGGGGGTTAGGCACTCAAGCGGGTGAATACTTAAGCGTGTTTTACTGTAGGTTTCCTCATATTCATTGTATTCGCAATTTAAGTACAGCAAGACCATTTATAACCATACTTATCAAGGCATAACAGCTATTTTTTAAACTAGTAAAGTTATTATACTAGAAAAATTTATTCTGTTCAAATTTAGTTGAAATATTATTTAAATATATAATAAAAAATCAAATAATCAAAATAATTTAGTATAAATGCAGAAAAACATAATCGTAAGTAAAAATATAAAGTAATTAATGTTGTTACTGTTATATTTAGTATTATAAAGTATTGATTATTTATGGTTAATGATTGAATAATGAATCATTTTGGTAAAAATCCAATAAATGGAGGTAATCCACCAAGAGATAATAAATTTAATATTAAAATAAATTTTAAAATTTTTGAATTAAAAAAATTATTGAATAATTGATTTAAATAAAAAATTTCAAAATTATTAAACATAAAAATTAATCTAAAAGATATGAATGAATAAAAACAGATATTATTTCATTAGTTTTTATAGCAATTAATATTCAACCTAAATGATTAATGGATGAATAAGCTATTAATTTTCGTAAAGAAATTTGATTTAATCCTCCAATTGCTCCAATAATTACATTAATAAAATTTAATTCAATTAAATAAGAAATTAATATTATAGGACCAATTTTTTGTCATGTTATTAAGATTAAACTATTATTTCATGTTAATCCTTCTATAACAATTGGAAATCAAAAATGAAATGGGGCAGCTCCTGTTTTTAATAGTAAAAAGAAATTATAATTATTTTATTTAAAAATAAATTTATTTGTATTGTTATTATTAAGTTATTTAAAAATAATATAATAATAGCAAACAATAAAATTGCAGATGCAATAGCTTGAGTTAAAAATATTTTAAAGATGCTTCTGTAGATATTAAATTTTTATTATCTATTATTGGGGGATAAAAGATAATAAATTAATTGCTAAACATTCAAGCTCTTAATCAAGAATTTGATGAAATTGTGTTCTTATAATTAAAATTGAAAATAATATAATTTTTGAAGAATTATTAAAAATTAAAAAGAAAAGGATTTTACCTTTATAATTGGGGTATGAACCCAGTAGCTTTATTAGCTTATTTTTTTATGTTTTAGTGTATGAAGCAAAAAAGTTTTTGATACTTTTAGAAATATAATGAATGTAATTATTTTACATAATTTATCCTATCAAGATAATCCTTTAATTTCAGGCAATTAATTAAATTTTATATTTTGTATAAATTTTGACATGAAAATTTGATTTATTTAAATATAATAGATTTAATTTCATGTTTTTTTAATCAAAAATTTATTGATTTTTGAATTGGATTTTCTATGTAATTTTTACATGGAAAAAACTCTATTATAAATATAATAGATTTAATTTCATGTTTTTAGAAAAATTGGGTTTTTTTTTATACCTTAATTTAAATTTTTGGCATTTGATTATTAATAAAGTATACATTTTTATTTAAATTTTTTGGGAGAGTTCTTATTGATAAAAAAGTTTGCCACCTCGATGTTGGATTAAGATAAAATTTTAGGTGTAGAAGCTTAAATAATAAGTCTGTTCGTCTTTTAAATTCTTACATGATCTGAGTTCAGACCGGCGTAAGCCAGGTTGGTTTCTATCTTTAATAAATATTATAATATTTTAGTACGAAAGGACCAAATATTAAAATTATTAAAATTTTAAAATTATAATTAATTTAATAATTATTAACTATTTTGGCAGATTAGTGTAATAAATTTAGAATTTATAAATGTAATATTAAATTACAAGTAGTACTTGTTTTTTATAGAAATTTTATTAATTTTAATTAGTAGATTAATTTTGGTAGTTTGTGTTTTAGTAAGAGTTGCATTTTTAACTCTTTTAGAACGAAAAGTTTTAGGTTATATTCAAATTCGTAAAGGACCTAATAAAGTTGGAATTATAGGAATTCCTCAACCTTTTTGTGATGCAATTAAATTATTTACTAAAGAACAAACTTATCCTTTGTTATCTAATTATATTTCTTGTTATTTTTCACCTATTTTATTTCTTTCTTTAATTGTTTGATTTTGTATACCTTTATTTGTAAAGTTATTTTCTTTTAATTTAGGATTGTTATTTTTTTTAAGTTGTACAAGATTAGGTGTTTATACAATTATAATTGCTGGGTGATCTTCTAATTCTAATTATGCTTTATTAGGAGGATTACGAGCAGTAGCACAAACAATTTCTTATGAAGTTTTAATTTTATTATCTTTTGTTTTTTTAATTGGAAGTTATAATATTTTAGATTTTTTTAATTTTTGTTTTTTTAATTGGAAGTTATAATATTTTAGATTTTTTTAATTATTTTTTTACCTCTTAGAATGGTTTGATTTTGTATTTGTTTAGCTGAAATCTTGATTTTGCTGAATCTGAATTAGTTTCTGGATTTAATGTTGAATATAGAAGAGGGGGATTTGCATTAATTTTTATAGCTGAATATGCTAGAATTTTATTTATAAGAATAATATTTAGAATTATTTTTTTGGGTTGTGATTTATTTAATTTAATTTTTTATTTAAAGTTATGAAATCAATTTAATATTTAATTAGGGGTTAGATATTAAATTGATTATAAAATAAAAATTAAGGGTTTATTTTGATTTTAATTAATATATATTATTTAATAATTTTTTTAATTTTAAAATTATTAACTATTTTTAAAGGTAATTTAATTTTTGTATTAATTAAATTAATTTTTATAAATAGGAACATATTTTAATTTAAATAATTATTAATTATTTATTTAATTTAAGATTAAATTAAATATTAATTTTAAAATTATTAACTATTTTTCAAATAATTAAAATTTAAATTAAAATTAATTTTATATTTAATTAGGGGTTAAATATTTAATTGATTATAAAATAAAAATTAAGGAATTATTTTGATTTTAATTAATATATATTATTTAATAATTTTTTAATTTTAAAATTATTAACTAGTTTTCAATTAATTTAAGTTTTATATTAATTAAATTAATTTTTTATAAATTAGGGATTTATTTTAATTTAAATTAATATTAATTATTTATTTAATTTAAGATTAAATTAAATATTAATTTTAAAATTATTAACTATTTTTCAAATAATTAAAATTTAAATTAAAATTAATTTTATATTTAATTAGGGGTTAAATATTTAATTGATTATAAAATAAAAATTAAGGAATTATTTTGATTTTAATTAATATATATTATTTAATAATTTGTTTAATTTTAAAATTATTAACTATTTTTCAAGTTAATTTAATTTTTGTATTAATTAAATTAATTTTTATAAATAGGAACATATTTTAATTTAAATTAATATTAATTATTTATTTAAATTAAGGTTAAATTAAATATTAATTTTAAAATTATTAACTATTTTTCAAATAATTAATATTTAAATTAAAATTAATTTTATATTTAATTAGGGGTTAAATATTTAATTGATTATAAAATAAAAATTAAGGAATTATTTTGATAATAATTAATATATATTATTTAATAATTTTTAATTTTAAAATTATTAACTATTTTTCAATTAATTTAAGTTTTATATTAATTAAATTAATTTTTTATAAATTAGGGATTTATTTTAATTTTAATTAATATTTATTATTTATAAAGTTTTTAATTTTAAAATTATTAACTATTTTTCAAATTTTTAAAATTATTAACTATTTATTATTGTTATTAATTTAAAATAAAATTAAGAAAAATTCTCATAAAAAAAATGTATAAAAATTAATTAAAAGTTTTATTTTGGCTTAATTTTTTATTATAAATTTATTATAAATTTATTTTATATGTAAGTACATAAGAGGATATTAGTGCACGAATAATTGTGTCTTAAGCGGGTTGGGTAATAAAGCGGTGAAGTTACTCAAGATGGGGGATTTTCCTGCCCAAGAATTTTGGTGACTTAAGGGGGTTAGGCACTCAAGCGGGTGAATACTTAAGCGGGTTTTACTGTAGGTTTCCTCATATTCATTGTATTCGCAATTTAAGTACAGCAAGACCATTTATAACCATACTTATCAAGGCATAACAGCTATTTTTATACCTTTCATGAACATGAAATGGTATTATAACTTTGGTCCGATGTTTGTAAATATGAGAAGAAGAAGAGATAGACCCATAAATAAGTATACCGAAATGATCAGGATGACGAGATGAGTTGATTTAGCCATGTTCGTCTGTCCGTCTGTCCGTCTGTTTGAACGCAAACTAGTCCCTCAGTTTTTGAGATATTTGGCTGAAATTTGGTATGCGGCCACCATTTTCCAATATAGGAATCATTGTTGTTGTTGTTGTTAACAATGCATTGCCCTGTCTAGAGTGTATGATCATTCCGAAGATCTTCATCAAGCTCTTCTAAAGGGAGTCCAAGGAAACGTGCAGTTTCAACAGGGTTTGTCCAGAGGGACAGAGGGGTTAGAAGAGTAGGTTCAAATGAACAATTGAAGAGATGTAGAGTATCATGGGGGGTCCTACCACATGCAGGGCATGTGTTTGAGATTGTGTCATTAAGTCTGGACAAGTAGGAGTTTAACCTTACACTATATCCAGACCTAAGCTGTGCCAGGGTAACTCTTGTCTCCCTTGGTAAGGTGCGTTCTTCTTCAGCAATATCCGGTGGAGGACTGTTCAGAACGGGGTTCACAGGTAGAGATCCGACAAAAGTATCTACCGACTCGGTGTGGATGTCGGTTAGAGCCCGCTTATGATTCTGCAGATCAAACGGCAAGGTAATATGATGCCGGATCTCATCATAATGTTTACGGAGATGTTTCCTTATGTCTCTCGGGGGCGGATCTATGTCCAAAAGATGACGGTTTGGATGTGCTGGCTTGTGGCAGTTCAGAAGGAATTGCTTGCTCAGCATTTCCGCATGCTCTTTTACATTGAGCAGTTTTGCCTCCTGATGGAGGTGAGACTCGGAAGACATGAGGAGACATCCCGTAGCAGTTCTGATGGCAGTATTTTGGCAGACTTGTAACTTCGTCCAGTTGGTGTTATGTACATTAGGCGACCATATGGGTGCAGCATAGTCAAAGACTGGTCGGCCAATGGCCTTATATGTAGTCAACAACGTTTCTTTGTCTTTTCTGCCGGCAAGTGACTTGAGGATCTTGTTGCGACCACGTACCTTTGAGACCATTGCAGACACATGACCAGCAAATGAGAAAGTATTATCCAATGTCATCCCTAATAACTTTGGGTGGCTGACAGTTGGTAGCTTAGTGCCGTCAACGAAAATGTCTAATTCATTTCTCACCTGGTGCGTCCACGTCGTAAAAAGCGTCGCCGTTGATTTAGTCGGAGATATCGTCAGATCTCGCTCTGTGAAAAACCTGGAAAGGTCGCAGAGGTAACCGTTGATTTTATTACAGAGTTCATCAGTATAGGGGCCCTTCCCCGTCGCCATTATTGTACAGTCGTCAGCATAAGAAACGACGGAGACACCCTCTGGTGGTGGGGGCATCTTCGATAGATAGAAATTAAACAGTGTCGGGGATAGGACACCACCCTGTGGCACCCCCTGTCTAATTCGTCTTGGTTTTGATGTTGCGTTTCTAAAGTTGACCGACGCCTGCCGCCCATTCAAGTAATTAGCGGTCCATCTCTTTAACCCATCAGGTATTTGTGTTTCTAATAGATCTTGTATGAGAGTGGCATGGTTGACTGTGTCAAAAGCTTTCGACAAGTCAAGTGCCACTAACACAGTCCTGTGATTTGGTTGGTTTTGATTTAGACCGCTATTTATTTGCGTTGTAATGGCATTGAGTGCGGTGGTGGTGCTGTGCAGCTTACGGAAGCCATGTTGATGATTAGCCAGGTGCAGATTTGCGGTGTAATACGGGAGCAAAATGGACTCTAGCGTCTTCACTACCGGCGACAAAAGTGATATAGGGCGATATGAATCGCCTATGTTTGCCGGCTTTCTAGGTTTTAATAATGGAACCACTCTCGCCTTTTTCCATATTTCAGGAATGACGAAAGTGTTCAGTGAAAGATTGAATAGAGCCGCTAAGTATTTGTGTCCCTCCTGGCCTAGATGTTTCAGCATCTTCATGGCAATACCGTCGGGGCCGATGGATTTTGAGGGCTTAGCCTGTCTGATGGCTTCCTTGACCTCTGAGGCAGTGATGACAATGGGCGTGTTTTGGTTTTTGTATTTACGCGCCTGTCGCATGGTTCTACGTTTAGCTCTATCGGGTGGGGAATGTAGTACAAATTGTCTACAGAAGGAGTTCGCACATCCCCTAGGGAATCATTTGTCGGAACCAGCAAGATCGGACCAACATAACATATAGCTCCCATACAACCGATTATTCCGATAAACGGATTTTGGGCTATAACTCCTGTAATTAAACACGTAGGAACGTGAAATTTTGGACGTATTGCAATTTTTATATGCGAAATATCGATGTAGAAAATCATCGAGATTGGATAGATATTTCACATAGCCCCCATACAATCGATTGTTCCGATAAACGGATTTTGGTAGATAACTCCTGTAATTATATCGGTAGGATCGTGAAATTTCGTAAATGTTGCTATTTTAGAATGTGGAATGTCGATGTTAAAAATCAATGAGATTGGACCAATATAACACATCGTCCCCATATAATCGATAGCTCCGATAATTTCGGTATGAGCTAAAGTTAAATTCACACAGGCTGTACTGGGGATCAAACAGTGAAAATCGTGACGCTTATTCATGAAAGGTATTTAGCCTTCGGCACAGCCGAAGACAGCTTTCCTAACTTGTTTAAACTAGTAAAGTTATTATACTAGAAAAATTTATTCTGTTCAAATTTAGTTGAAATATTATTTAAATATATATTAAAAAATCAAATAATCAAAATAATTTAGTATAAATGCAGAAAAACATAATCGTAAGTAAAAATATAAAGTAATTAATGTTGTTACTGTTATATTTAGTATTATAAAGTATTGATTATTTATGGTTAATGATTGAATAATGAATCATTTTGGTAAAAATCCAATAAATGGAGGTAATCCACCAAGAGATAATAAATTTAATATTAAAATAAATTTTAAAATTTTTGAATTAAAAAAATTATTGAATAATTGATTTAAATAAAAAATTTCAAAATTATTAAACATAAAAATTAATCTAAAAGATATGAATGAATAAAAACAGAGATATATAATTCATATTATTTCATTAGTTTTTATAGCAATTAATATTCAACCTAAATGATTAATGGATGAATAAGCTATTAATTTTCGTAAAGAAATTTGATTAATCCTCCAATTGCTCCAATAATTACATTAATAAAATTTAATTCAATTAAATAAGAAATTAATATTATAGGACCAATTTTTTGTCATGTTATTAAGATTAAACTATTATTTCATGTTAATGCTTCTATAACAATTGGAAATCAAAAATGAAATGGGGCAGCTCCTGTTTTTAATAGTAAAGAAGAAATTATAATTATTTTATTTAAAAATAAATTTATTTGTATTGTTATTATTAAGTTATTTAAAAATAATATAATAATAGCAAACAATAAAATTGCAGATGAAATAGCTTGAGTTAAAAAATATTTTAAAGATGCTTCTGTAGATATTAAATTTTTATTATCTATTATTGGGGGATAAAAGATAATAAATTAATTTCTAAACCTATTCAAGCTCTTAATGAAGAATTTGATGAAATTGTGATTACTGTTCTTATAATTAAAATTGAAAATAATATAATTTTTGCAGAATTATTAAAAATTAAAAAGAAAAGGATTTTACCTTTATAATTGGGGTATGAACCCAGTAGCTTTATTAGCTTATCTTTTTATGTTTTAGTGAAGCACAAAAGTTTTTGATACTTTTAGAAATATAATGAATGTAATTATTTTACATAATTTATCCCATCAAGATAATCCTTTAATTTCAGGCAATTAATTAAATTTTATATTTTGTATAAATTTTGACATGAAAATTTGATTTATTTAAATATAATAGATTTAATTTCATGTTTTTTTAATCAAAAATTTATTGATTTTTGAATTGGATTTTCTATGTAATTTTTACATGGAAAAAACTCTATTATAAATATAATAGATTTAATTTCATGTTTTTAGAAAAATTGGGTTTTTTTTTATACCTTAATTTAAATTTTTGGCATTTGATTAGTATAAATTTTTATTTAATAATTAAAGTAAGTAATTTAGGTAAATATAAAAAAACACTAGTAGATAACAAAAAATTCCAATATATCCATTTCTGAGAGATAAAATCTCAACTCATAAATATATATATGTATACCAATTATTTATTTTTAATATTAATTTATAAAAATTTCTAATAATAGATTATATTATTAATAATCAAATTTTACAGAATCAAGCAATATTTCGGAATTCCAAGGGTTTTTGAAACAAAATTAATAGGCATCTATTATATTAAATATTTATATATATATAGATATTTATTGAGCTCTATAGTATATCTCTTAGTTATAATGAAATTTTTTATTATTATAATATATTTTTCATTATAATTTTAAAATTGATTGAAAAATTATTTATAATAATAGCATGAAAATTTAATTTTAACTATTTTTCAAAATTTTTTTTAAAATTCTGAAATTTTTTTGATAAAAAAAAAAACTTGAAAAATAGTTAATAATTTTAAAATTTTCGAATTTTTTTAGTAAATGTGAAAATTGTTATTTATATGATAAATTATTATGTAAAATTTTTTAAGATAATTTTAAAATTTTAAAGTTACAAAATAAAATTTATTGAATTTTAAAATTATAATTATTTTTTAAGTTATTTTTAATTTGAAAATTAATAAATTAAAAATAATTTGAAAAATAGTTAATAATTTTAAAATTATTAAATTATTTTTTAGTAAATTTTAAAATTATTATTTATAGGATAAATCATTATATAATAATTTAATTTTTGATTTTATTTTATTATTTGTTTATAAATTTAATTATTAAAATTTTTTAAGATTATTTTAAAATTATTAATTATTTATTTAATTTAAGACTAAATTAAATATTAGTTTTAAAATTATTAACTATTTTTCAAGTAACTAAAATTTAAAATGAGGATATTAGTGCACGAATAATTGTGTCTTAAGCGGGTTGGGTAATAAAGCGGTGAAGTTACTCAAGAAGGGGATTTTCCTGCCCAAGAATTTTGGTGACTTAAGGGGGTTAGGCACTCAAGCGGGTGAATACTTAAGCGGGTTTTACTGTAGGTTTCCTCATATTCATTGTATTCGCAATTTAAGTACAGCAAGACCATTTATAACCATACTTATCAAGGCATAACAGCTATTTTTTAAATTAGTAAAGTTATTATACTAGAAAAATTTATTCTGTTCAAATTTAGTTGAAATATTATTTAAATATATATTAAAAAATCAAATAATCAAAATAATTTAGTATAAATGCAGAAAAACATAATCGTAAGTAAAAATATAAAGTAATTAATGTTGTTACTGTTATATTTAGTATTATAAAGTATTGATTATTTATGGTTAATGATTGAATAATGAATCATTTTGGTAAAAATCCAATAAATGGAGGTAATCCACCAAGAGATAATAAATTTAATATTAAAATAAATTTTAAAATTTTTGAATTAAAAAAATTATTGAATAATTGATTTAAATAAAAAATTTCAAAATTATTAAACATAAAAATTAATCTAAAAGATATGAATGAATAAAAACAGAGATATATAATTCATATTATTTCATTAGTTTTTATAGCAATTAATATTCAACCTAAATGATTAATGGATGAATAAGCTATTAATTTTCGTAAAGAAATTTGATTTAATCCTCCAATTGCTCCAATAATTACATTAATAAAATTTAATTCAATTAAATAAGAAATTAATATTATAGGACCAATTTTTTGTCATGTTATTAAGATTAAACTATTATTTCATCTTAATCCTTCTATAACAATTGGAAATCAAAAATGAAATGGGGCAGCTCCTGTTTTTAATAGTAAAGAAGAAATTATAATTCTTTTATTTAAAAATAAATTTATTTGTATTGTTATTATTAAGTTATTTAAAAATAATATAATAATAGCAAACAATAAAATTGCAGATGCAATAGCTTGAGTTAAAAATATTTTAAAGATGCTTCTGTAGATATTAAATTTTTATTATCTATTATTGGGGGATAAAAGATAATAAATTAATTGCTAAACCTATTCAAGCTCTTAATCAAGAATTTGATGAAATTGTGATTACTGTTCTTATAATTAAAATTGAAAATAATATAATTTTTGAAGAATTATTAAAAATTAAAAAGAAAAGGATTTTACCTTTATAATTGGGGTATGAACCCAGTAGCTTTATTAGCTTATTTTTTTATGTTTTAGTGTATGAAGCAAAAAAGTTTTTGATACTTTTAGAAATATAATGAATGTAATTATTTTACATAATTTATCCTATCAAGATAATCCTTTAATTTCAGGCAATTAATTAAATTTTATATTTTGTATAAATTTTGACATGAAAATTTGATTTATTTAAATATAATAGATTTGATTTCATGTTTTTTTAATCAAAAATTTATTGATTTTTGAATTGGATTTTCTATGTAATTTTTACATGGAAAAAACTCTATTATAAATATAATAGATTTAATTTCATGTTTTTAGAAAAATTGGGTTTTTTTATACCTTAATTTAAATTTTTGGCATTTGATTATTGATAAAGTATAAATTTTTATTTAATAATTAAAGTAAGTAATTTAGGTAAATATAAAAAAACACTAGTAGATAACAAAAAATTCCAATATATCCATTTCTGAGAGATAAAATCTCAACTCATAAATATATATATGTATACCAATTATTTATTTTTAATATTAATTTATAAAAATTTCTCATAATAGATTATATTATTAATAATCAAATTTTACAGAATCAAGCTATATTTCGGAATTCCAAGGGTTTTTGAAACAAAATTAATAGGCATCTCTTAATTTATTAAATATTTATATATATATAGATATTTATTGAGCTCTATAGTATATCTCTTAGTTATAATGAAATTTTTTATTATTATAATATATTTTTCATTATAATTTTAAAATTGATTGAAAAATTATTTATAATAATAGAATGAAAATTTAATTTTAACTATTTTTCAAAATTTTTTTTAAAATTCTGAAATTTTTTTGATAAAAAAAAAAACTTGAAAAATAGTTAATAATTTTAAAATTTTCGAATTTTTTTAGTAAATGTGAAAATTGTTATTTATGTGGTGCCTCTTATTTTAATGAATAAGTAAACAGCCTTTTTAGTTTTAGGATGTTCAGCATTTAATTCAAATAATATTTTGTGTTACAATAAACTACAACTTATTATAATTAATTCAAATATAACGTCTGCGTTTCTCGATAATAGTTTTCCAACAAACTTCAATATTTTCATAACTCAATATTTAATTTTAAAAGAAAGTGTTTCTATTATTTAATTGAGTAAAAGATACTACAGTAGAATGGGATAAGGTATTTGATATCTCAACCCATTCCTACATTCGGCTATCCTGACAAGGCATTCGACCCGAATGCTGAGTTCCATTTTTTAATATTTTCAGCCACAGCGTAACTTTTACGCGGACCCTCAGTGTCCCCAACTCTCTCCACCGAATACCTTCCGTGATTTAATTTTTGTATTATTTTATAAGGACCCAAAAACTTTGGTTTTAACTTCAATCCGGTTCCAAACTGAGTCCTCTTAATTGCTACTAACTCCCCTGGTAAATAAATCGTTTCCGCAACCCTTTTCTTGTTAAACGATTTTCTATTCTCTGTTTGAATTTTCCCAATATTATCTCGAGCTTTATCACGAATTTCATCGCGATCTTTTACTAATTCTTGCAAATATTCTTCCTCAATTATTTTCCTTAAATCTGGATTATCCCTTGTCCGCATCTCGGTGCCAATTAACAATCTAAAAGGACTAAATTTTGTACTACGAGGAGGTGTATTATTAATCATTTGTTGAACTCGCTCAACATATTTATACCAATTTTCTGTGTTACCAACACACAATTTTGCAAGCATCGGAACAACGATTTTATGCATGCGTTCTACCTGACCATTTCCACGTGGAACTCCTGTAGCAATTAACAAATGTTGAATCATTTCTTTCTTGCAATAATCCTCAAACACTGTAGCCGTAAACGCCGTTCCTCTATCTGTTATTATTCGTTCAGGGTTACCAAAGATACTAGCTTGTTTTTGTAATTTATCTATAACTTCTGCTGCTCCTGTACTCTTCACAGGATAAAGCCATATAAATTTCGAAAAAGCGTCTACTATTACCAAAATATATTTATAATGTTTACGAGTTTGATCCATAGGTCCAACATGATCAATGTGATATGTATTAAGTGGTATATTAGCTTTATCTATAGGACTAAGAAACCCTTCCTTCCTACCTGCTTTTGCATCCGTAATAATGCACTCAACACAAGCCTTTACAATTGTAGATACTTTGCTATTTAAATTTGGAATATAAAAGTACTTTTCTATAAATTCTTGAGTCTTCTTAATACCAAAATGACCATTGCGATGTGCAATTTTTATAATCTCTTCTTCCATAACAGTGGGCACAACCAAAAGTTCATTGATTGGGTCTTTATACAAAATATCATATTTTATAAAATAATCTTCATAACTATTAGTTTCTAAGACTTTTCGCACAGCACATATCCACTTGTCATTTAACTGAGCTTCCTTGATACGACATCGAATCGTGTCTCCAACTACTAAACAAACTACCCGACTTAGCGCATCCACATGCTTCATCTTGGATCCCGAACGATGCTCAATAGTATAGCTAAATTCTTGAAGGAATAGAGCCCATCTAGAGACTCGTAATGGCACATCTTCCTTTCGCATTGTCATCGCAAATGCATTGCAGTCTGTAATAATTTTAAAATTTATTCCCAAAAGATAAACTCTCCACTTCTTCAAAGCTTGAATAATTGCCAACACTTCTAGCTCATAAGAATGATAATTTTGCTCAGCTTTTGTCGTTTTCCTACTCAAATATTGTACTGGATGGAGCTGTCCATCATCTTCGTCTTTTTGTAAAAGAACTGCTCCATAACCGAACCTACTTGCGTCTGTATGAACTTCAGTTATTGCTAAAGGACTATATATCTTTAACACTGGTGCACTGGTTAAAGCATCTTTTAACTGCTGCACTGTTGCTACCTCTTCATCGCCCATACAAAAATTCACATTTTTCTTTAACATATCTGTTAACGGTCTTGCAATTATGGCATAGTTTGGAATAAATCGTCGGAAATACGAAGTAAGACCCAGATATCGTTGAAGTGATTTTTTATCTTTCGGTAGCGGAAAATGTTGAATTGCTTTGGTCTTTTCACTAGAAATCTTTATCGTCGAATTCTCAATAATATACCCTAAAAAATTCACCGTCTTTTTCAAAAATTGGCATTTCTTCCATTTAATTTTAAGTCCATTTGATTCCGCTACTCTCAAAACCTTTTCAAGCTTTCGAATTCCCTCATTTTCATCTTTTGATGGAATAATAATATCATCCATGTATATAACTACTGTCCCATCTTGCAAAAGTTCCCGAAATATTGCAAAAATGAACCTACAAAACACGGCAGGAGAATTCGATATCCCAAACGGAACAAAATTAAATTCATATTGTCCGTTGTGCGTAATGAATGCTGTGTATTTCTTAGACTCTGGTTCTACCGGCACATGAAAAAATCCATCTTTTAAATCTAAAGTAGAAAAGACTGAGCTTTTTTCTAAACGCTGCAAAACATCATCTATCAGAACCATTGGAAAGTTGTCCCGCTCAATTTTCTCATTTAATTTCCTGTAATCACAGCAAAGTCTTTTAGAACCATCTTTCTTGCCTACAAGAACAACTGGTGAAGCATACTGAGATGAACTGCGCTGAATAATGCCCTGATCTATCCAATCATCCACTTGCTTTTCAATTATTTTCTGATTAACTATCGGTAATCTTCTTGGTCTACTATAAACTGGAATTTCGTCCTTTAAAATAATTTTCATTTTTACCGGAGAAACCATAGTTTTTGTTGGTCGGTAATTACCAATCATCTTTTCTAGTTGCCCTCTAAAATCTTCATTTAAATGCTCCAATTCATATTCCCGTTTCTGAATACATTCGTCTATTACAGTAGACAAACATATTTCTTTAAACTCTCCCCTTAACTCAGAAATGCCTCCTGTATTTCCCTCTTTATTATGATCAAGCTGCTCTATATTCCCATCTAACTTGTACGCTACTTTTAACGCTTCGAATTGTTGTGAACTCATCTTTCCTTTGACTTGAAAGAAAGCACCTCCCTCGTTTATAAATATATCAACTAATTTGAGAATGTCATTTCCGATTATCGCTTTATACATAATATCGTTTTCCCTTATAACATGAAAAGTCATTTTAAGCCTCATTCCATCAATCTCAGCTTCTCTGGTAAAGTACCCGATAGTTACTATATTCCCTTCTCCAATACCTAAAAACTTTCTATTATCCGAACACAACTCATGCTAATATCGCTTCCAGTATCAATAATAGCAGAAACAATTAAGTTATTTATCCTCACTTCTTTAAATACACGCGTGTTTGTTTTAATACAAGTTAAAAATTCATTCTCAGAGGTCATATATGATGCATCCTTACTATTTTTACCCATTTCCTTTTTTGCTTCTTCTTGATTATTTGCACTTGCCTTGCACTCAAACGATCGATGCCCTACCGCATTGCATTTAAAACATTTAAAACTCTTTGAGTTACAATTTTTAGCAACATGACCTTTAACTCCACATTTGAAACAAATAAAATTATCTGAAGTCTTATTTTCATGCATTTTCCTCCCTGAAATAACACCTTGTTCATTTCCTTTCGAAAATGTTGACTGCGATTTAGAATCTTTTATTTTTTCATATACCCTAAGCTCAACCTTTAATTCATCGATGGTTTTTGCGCGATATAAAACTGATTTATTTTGCCAGGAATCAGGAATGCCTTCAACAAAGTAGTTTATTATACTTTCTTCATCAATATTAATTTGATTCCCAATCTCCATTAGACAATATAAATACTCGCGCAGGCTTTCTGTTGGCTTCTTTCTACGATTTTTTAACATTCGATGAATTTCAATGGAGGATAATTTCTTCCCAAACTCTTTAAACAATGCTGCCCTCAAAGACTCCCAAACAAAAATATTTGATTGACTTCGAATAAATGCCCTTGCATCCCCTTTAATCAATTGTTTTGCGTACACATATTTTTGCAAGTTATTCCAATTAAGCGTAAATGCGTTTTCCTCAAAATCTTTAACCCATTGATTTACTTCAGGATAACCTACTCCCGTAAAATGTCCCATTGAATCCTCAATATCGCGTAAAGTAAAATATGAACGCTGGGTATTCGGTGGATGCTGAGGTCCACTTACACCTGCGTCTTCATATAATGAAACATTTTCTCCAGGGTCGGATACCCCGTTAATAGATAAACCTAAATGCTGAAGTAATCTATTTTGTAACTCATGTTTTCGCCCTGTTACATCCAAACCTAGTTCTGACAATCTTGTCTTAAGTCCGTCGACAGTTAAGGTCAAAATATTTTGTGCATCCATCGCAGATATAATAAATTACCACAAATAAAACTGAAAAAAAATTTAAATTTCAAATTACGTATTAAATTAATATAATATGGTTAATGTGTTGTGTTTAGTTTGTGATCCTATCAGTGTTCAATACATAAAACTCAATTTATCAAATTCGCTTTTGTTCTCTTCTTGATCTTTCATTCATTAATTGTATCTCCCTTATAATTCTCGTCTTCTTAGGTATAGATCTTCCAAATAGCCAACCCGATCATTTACGAAATTTCAAAATTCAAAAATCGTTCAATCATTCAAGACATTTGTCTTCTTCTTCAATGAAAATTTGTAGATTTTCTTTATGTAATCTTCTTCTTCTAGTCTTCTTATTTTAAAAACCCTCTTTATTATAGCTCTCAAATCATACCTCGTTTCTGGCTTGCTTTTTTCCAATTGACTTACAACCTTCCATTAACTTTCAGTTTCATCCCAAACTCTATAGATATCGTCCTTTGCCAAACTCAAAATATTCTTAGTTTCATCCCAAATTCTTTCGAAATCGTCCTTGTTTGTCTTCTTTCCTTCTTCTTTCTATTTCCAGGACTTATTTGGTTGTATCCTTTGCTCAATTCAAATTTAAGGCGAAAATTTTTTTAAAATTTCGCCGTCTAGCTGAATTATCCCGGACGAGCCCCCAATTGTGGTGCCTCTTATTTTAATGAATAAGTAAACAGCCTTTTTAGTTTTAGGATGTTCAGCATTTAATTCAAATAATATTTTGTGTTACAATAAACTACAACTTATTATAATTAATTCAAATATAACGTCTGCGTTTCTCGATAATAGTTTTCCAACAAACTTCAATATTTTCATAACTCAATATTTAATTTTAAAAGAAAGTGTTTCTATTATTTAATTGAGTAAAAGATACTACAGTAGAATGGGATAAGGTATTTGATATCTCAACCCATTCCTACATTTATATGATAAATTATTATGTAAAATTTTTTAAGATAATTTTAAAATTTTTAAGTTACAAAATAAAATTTATTGAATTTTAAAATTATAATTATTTTTTAAGTTATTTTTAATTTGAAAATTAATAAATTAAAAATAATTTGAAAAATAGTTAATAATTTTAAAATTATTAAATTATTTTTTAGTAAATTTTAAAATTATTATTTATAGGATAAATCATTATATAATAATTTAATTTTTGATTTTATTTTATTATTTGTTTATAAATTTAATTATTAAAATTTTTTAAGATTATTTTAAAATTATTAATTATTTATTTAATTTAAGACTAAATTAAATATTAGTTTTAAAATTATTAACTATTTTTCAAGTAACTAAAATTTAAAATGAAATCAATTTAATATTTAATTAGGGGTTAGATATTAAATTGATTATAAAATAAAAATTAAGGGTTTATTTTGATTTTAATTAATATATATTATTTAAAAATTTTTTTAATTTTAAATTGATAATCCACGATGTACCTTACTTAAATTTGAGTTTCAGTTTATATACCGTCGTTATTAGAATATTTTATTAGAATAATAATTTTCAATAATTTAAATTAAAATATATATCAGATCAAGGTGTATATTTAAGAAGAAATGGGTTACAATAAATTTATTTAAATGGATTTAATTTTGAAATTATTAATGAAATTGGATTTGGTAGTAAAATTTTAAAGATAAAAAATTTGACTTTAGCTCTAAAATATGTACACATCGCCCGTCACTCTTATTATTATAAGTCGTAACATAGTAGATGTACCGGAAGGTGTATCTAGAATGACAATTTAAAGCTTATATAGTAAAGTATTTCATTTACATTGAGAAGATTTTTGTGCAAATCAATATAAATTGATTTAAAAATTATTTATTTATTTATTTTGTAAAATTTATTATGTAATATATATACATACATGTAATTTAGTTATAATTTATATTAAAAATAATTATAAAAATATTTGTTTTAGTAATTTTTTATGAAAAAATAATTTTTATGATAGTTTATTTGTATTGTGAAAGATTATTGAAAAATTTTGAATAATTTTTATTAAAAAAGAAAAATTAATTATTTGTACCTTGTGTATCAGGGTTTATTAATTAATTAATAATTATTTATTAATCTCGATTTTATAAGAGTTAATAATTTATAAAAGTTAATGTATTATAATTATTTTAAATAAATTATTAGAAATGAAATCTTATTCGTTTATAAAGATATCTAATTTTTTAGAAATAAATTAAATTTATTAATTTTTAATTTATTTATTGATTTAAATAAATTTATTAATTAAGTTTATTATTTTTAAAATAAATTTATTATTTTAAAAATATATGCATAGAGTTAGCAATTATTAAATATTTTGTTATAAATTATTTTTTAATTATATTATTTATTTATGTTTAAATATTTTATAAAAATTTTTTTGAAAATTTTATTTAAAAATTAATAATGATAAAATTAGTATATATTTTATGTTAATATATTTATTTTTGATAAGTTTATATAAAGAACTCGGCAAATATATTACTCGCCTGTTTAACAAAAACATGTATTTTTGAGTTATTTTTAAAGTCTAACCTGGCCAATAAATTTGAATGGCCGCAGTATTCTAACTGTGCAAAGGTAGCATAATCATTAGTCTTTTAATTGAAGGCTTGTTTGAATGGTTGGACGAAGCTAAAATAAAATTAAAGACGAAATCTTAATAATTATTTTTATTTTTATTTTTTAGAATATATTTTATTTAAATAAAATTAATTATTTTGTTGGGGTGATATTAAAATTTAATTAACTTTTAATTTTTAAAAACATTAATTTATGATTTGTTGATCCATTATTAATGATTAAAAGGGTAAGTTACTTTAGGGATAACAGCGTAATTTTTTGGGAGAGTTCTTATTGATAAAAAAGTTTGCGACCTCGATGTTGGATTAAGATAAAATTTTAGGTGTAGAAGCTTAAATAATAAGTCTGTTCGTCTTTTAAATTCTTACATGATCTGAGTTCAGACCGGCGTAAGCCAGGTTGGTTTCTATCTTTAATAAATATTATAATATTTTAGTACGAAAGGACCAAATATTAAAATTATTAAAATTTTAAAATTATAATTAATATTAATAATTATTAACTATTTTGGCAGATTAGTGTAATAAATTTAGAATTTATAAATGTAATATTAAATTACAAGTAGTACTTGTTTTTTATAGAAATTTTATTAATTTTAATTAGTAGATTAATTTTGGTAGTTTGTGTTTTAGTAAGAGTTGCATTTTTAACTCTTTTAGAACGAAAAGTTTTAGGTTATATTCAAATTCGTAAAGGACCTAATAAAGTTGGAATTATAGGAATTCCTCAACCTTTTTGTGATGCAATTAAATTATTTACTAAAGAACAAACTTATCCTTTGTTATCTAATTATATTTCTTGTTATTTTTCACCTATTTTATTTCTTTCTTTAATTGTTTGATTTTGTATACCTTTATTTGTAAAGTTATTTTCTTTTAATTTAGGATTGTTATTTTTTTTAAGTTGTACAAGATTAGGTGTTTATACAATTATAATTGCTGGGTGATCTTCTAATTCTAATTATGCTTTATTAGGAGGATTACGAGCAGTAGCACAAACAATTTCTTATGAAGTTTTAATTTTATTATCTTTTGTTTTTTTAATTGGAAGTTATAATATTTTAGATTTTTTTAATTTTTGTTTTTTTAATTGGAAGTTATAATATTTTAGATTTTTTTAATTTTTGTTTTTTTAATTGGAAGTTATAATATTTTAGATTTTTTTAATTATTTTTTTGCCTCTTAGAATGGTTTGATTTTGTATTTGTTTAGCTGAAATCTTGATTTTGCTGAATCTGAATTAGTTTCTGGATTTAATGTTGAATATAGAAGAGGGGGATTTGCATTAATTTTTATAGCTGAATATGCTAGAATTTTATTTATAAGAATAATATTTAGAATTATTTTTTTGGGTTGTGATTTATTTAATTTAATTTTTTATTTAAAGTTATGAAATCAATTTAATATTTAATTAGGGGTTAGATATTAAATTGATTATAAAATAAAAATTAAGGGTTTATTTTGATTTTAATTAATATATATTATTTAATAATTTTTTTAATTTTAAAATTATTAACTATTTTTCAAGGTAATTTAATTTTTGTATTAATTAAATTAATTTTTATAAATAGGAACATATTTTAATTTAAATAATTATTAATTATTTATTTAATTTAAGATTAAATTAAATATTAATTTTAAAATTATTAACTATTTTTCAAATAATTAAAATTTAAATTAAAATTAATTTTATATTTAATTAGGGGTTAAATATTTAATTGATTATAAAATAAAAATTAAGGAATTATTTTGATTTTAATTAATATATATTATTTAATAATTTTTTAATTTTAAAATTATTAACTATTTTTCAATTAATTTAAGTTTTATATTAATTAAATTAATTTTTTATAAATTAGGGATTTATTTTAATTTAAATTAATATTAATTATTTATTTAATTTAAGATTAAATTAAATATTAATTTTAAAATTATTAACTATTTTTCAAATAAATAAAATTTAAATTAAAATTAATTTTATATTTAATTAGGGGTTAAATATTTAATTGATTATAAAATAAAAATTAAGGAATTATTTTGATTTTAATTAATATATATTATTTAATAATTTGTTTAATTTTAAAATTATTAACTATTTTTCAAGTTAATTTAATTTTTGTATTAATTAAATTAATTTTTATAAATAGGAACATATTTTAATTTAAATTAATATTAATTATTTATTTAAATTAAGGTTAATTTAAATATTAATTTTAAAATTATTAACTATTTTTCAAATAATTAATATTTAAATTAAAATTAATTTTATATTTAATTAGGGGTTAAATATTTAATTGATTATAAAATAAAAATTAAGGAATTATTTTGATAATAATTAATATATATTATTTAATAATTTTTAATTTTAAAATTATTAACTATTTTTCAATTAATTTAAGTTTTATATTAATTAAATTAATTTTTTATAAATTAGGGATTTATTTTAATTTTAATTAATATTTATTATTTATAAAGTTTTTAATTTTAAAATTATTAACTATTTTTCAAATTTTTAAAATTATTAACTATTTATTATTGTTATTAATTTAAAATAAAATTAAGAAAAATTCTCATAAAAAAAATGTATAAAAATTAATTAAAAGTTTTATTTTGGCTTAATTTTTTATTATAAATTTATTATAAATTTATTTTATATGTAAGTACATAAGAGGATATTAGTGCACGAATAATTGTGTCTTAAGCGGGTTGGGTAATAAAGCGGTGAAGTTACTCAAGATGGGGGATTTTCCTGCCCAAGAATTTTGGTGACTTAAGGGGGTTAGGCACTCAAGCGGGTGAATACTTAAGCGGGTTTTACTGTAGGTTTCCTCATATTCATTGTATTCTCAATTTAAGTACAGCAAGACCATTTATAACCATACTTATCAAGGCATAACAGCTATTTTTATACCTTTCATGAACATGAAATGGTATTATAACTTTGGTCCGATGTTTGTAAATATGAGAAGAAGAAGAGATAGACCCATAAATAAGTATACCGAAATGATCAGGATGACGAGATGAGTTGATTTAGCCATGTTCGTCTGTCCGTCTGTTTGAACGCAAACTAGTCCCTCAGTTTTTGAGATATTTGGCTGAAATTTGGTATGCGGCCACCATTTTCCAATATAGGAATCATTTGTCGGAACCAGCAAGATCGGACCAACATAACATATAGCTCCCATACAACCGATTATTCCGATAAACGGATTTTGGGCTATAACTCCTGTAATTAAACACGTAGGAACGTGAAATTTTGGACGTATTGCAATTTTTATATGCGAAATATCGATGTAGAAAATCATCGAGATTGGATAAATATTTCACATAGCCCCCATACAATCGATTGTTCCGATAAACGGATTTTGATAGATAACTCCTGTAATTATATAGGTAGGAACGTGAAATTTTGGAGGTATCGCTATTTTTATATGCGAAATATCGATGTTGAAAATCATTGAGATGGCATAAATATTTCACATGGCTCCCATACAATCGATTATTCCGATAAGCGGATTTTGGGCTATAAGTCCTGTAATTAAACACATAGGAACGCGAAATTTTGGAAGCATCGCTATTTTTATATGTAAAATATCGATGTTGAAAATCATTGAAATGGGATAAATATTACACATAGCCCCCATACAATCGATTGTTCCGATAAACGGATTTTGGTAGATAACTCCTGTAATTATATCGGTAGGATCGTGAAATTTCGTAAATGTTGCTATTTTAGAATGTGGAATGTCGATGTTAAAAATCAATGAGATTGGACCAATATAACACATCGTCCCCATATAATCGATAGCTCCGATAATTTCGGTATGAGCTAAAGTTAAATTCACACAGGCTGTACTGGGGATCAAACAGTGAAAATCGTGACGCTTATTCATGAAAGGTATTTAGCCTTCGGCACAGCCGAAGACAGCTTTCCTAACTTGTTTAAACTAGTAAAGTTATTATACTAGAAAAATTTATTCTGTTCAAATTTAGTTGAAATATTATTTAAATATATATTAAAAAATCAAATAATCAAAATAATTTAGTATAAATGCAGAAAAACATAATCGTAAGTAAAAATATAAAGTAATTAATGTTGTTACTGTTATATTTAGTATTATAAAGTAGGGATTATTTATGGTTAATGATTGAATAATGAATCATTTTGGTAAAAATCCAATAAATGGAGGTAATCCACCAAGAGATAATAAATTTAATATTAAAATAAATTTTAAAATTTTTGAATTAAAAAAATTATTGAATAATTGATTTAAATAAAAAATTTCAAAATTATTAAACATAAAAATTAATCTAAAAGATATGAATGAATAAAAACAGAGATATATTATTCATATTATTTCATTAGTTTTTATAGCAATTAATATTCAACCTAAATGATTAATGGATGAATAAGCTATTAATTTTCGTAAAGAAATTTGATTTAATCCTCCAATTGCTCCAATAATTACATTAATAAAATTTAATTCAATTAAATAAGAAATTAATATTATAGGACCAATTTTTTGTCATGTTATTAAGATTAAACTATTATTTCATGTTAATGCTTCTATAACAATTGGAAATCAAAAATGAAATGGGGCAGCTCCTGTTTTTAATAGTAAAGAAGAAATTATAATTATTTTATTTAAAAATAAATTTATTTGTATTGTTATTATTAAGTTATTTAAAAATAATATAATAATAGCAAACAATAAAATTGCAGATGAAATAGCTTGAGTTAAAAAATATTTTAAAGATGCTTCTGTAGATATTAAATTTTTATTATCTATTATTGGGGGATAAAAGATAATAAATTAATTTCTAAACCTATTCAAGCTCTTAATGAAGAATTTGATGAAATTGTGATTACTGTTCTTATAATTAAAATTGAAAATAATATAATTTTTGCAGAATTATTAAAAATTAAAAAGAAAAGGATTTTACCTTTATAATTGGGGTATGAACCCAGTAGCTTTATTAGCTTATCTTTTTATGTTTTAGTGAAGCACAAAAGTTTTTGATACTTTTAGAAATATAATGAATGTAATTATTTTACATAATTTATCCTATCAAGATAATCCTTTAATTTCAGGCAATTAATTAAATTTTATATTTTGTATAAAATTTGATTTATTTAAATATAATAGATTTAATTTCATGTTTTTTTAATCAAAAATTTATTGATTTTTGAATTGGATTTTCTATGTAATTTTTACATGGAAAAAACTCTATTATAAATATAATAGATTTAATTTCATGTTTTTATTTCATGTTTTTAGAAAAATTGGGTTTTTTTTATACCTTAATTTAAATTTTTGGCATTTGATTAGTATAAATTTGTATTTAATAATTAAAGTAAGTAATTTAGGTAAATATAAAAAAACACTAGTAGATAACAAAAAATTCCAATATATCCATTTCTGAGAGATAAAATCTCAACTCATAAATATATATATGTATACCAATTATTTATTTTTAATATTAATTTATAAAAATTTCTAATAATAGATTATATTATTAATAATCAAATTTTACAGAATCAAGCTATATTTCGGAATTCCAAGGGTTTTTGAAACAAAATTAATAGGCATCTATTATATTAAATATTTATATATATATAGATATTTATTGAGCTCTATAGTATATCTCTTAGTTATAATGAAATTTTTTATTATTATAATATATTTTTCATTATAATTTTAAAATTGATTGAAAAATTATTTATAATAATAGAATGAAAATTTAATTTTAACTATTTTTCAAATTTTTTTTAAAATTCTGAAATTTTTTTGATAAAAAAAAAACTTGAAAAATAGTTAATAATTTTAAAATTTTCGAATTTTTTTAGTAAATGTGAAAATTGTTATTTATATGATAAATTATTATGTAAAATTTTTTAAGATAATTTTAAAATTTTAAAGTTACAAAATAAAATTTATTGAATTTTAAAATTATAATTATTTTTTAAGTTATTTTTAATTTGAAAATTAATAAATTAAAAATAATTTGAAAAATAGTTAATAATTTTAAAATTATTAAATTATTTTTTAGTAAATTTTAAAATTATTATTTATAGGATAAATCATTATATAATAATTTAATTTTTGATTTTATTTTATTATTTGTTTATAAATTTAATTATTAAAATTTTTTAAGATTATTTTAAAATTATTAATTATTTATTTAATTTAAGACTAAATTAAATATTAGTTTTAAAATTATTAACTATTTTTCAAGTAACTAAAATTTAAAATGAGGATATTAGTGCACGAATAATTGTGTCTTAAGCGGGTTGGGTAATAAAGCGGTGAAGTTACTCAAGAAGGGGATTTTCCTGCCCAAGAATTTTGGTGACTTAAGGGGGTTAGGCACTCAAGCGGGTGAATACTTAAGCGTGTTTTACTGTAGGTTTCCTCATATTCATTGTATTCGCAATTTAAGTACAGCAAGACCATTTATAACCATACTTATCAAGGCATAACAGCTATTTTTTAAACTAGTAAAGTTATTATACTAGAAAAATTTATTCTGTTCAAATTTAGTTGAAATATTATTTAAATATATAATAAAAAATCAAATAATCAAAATAATTTAGTATAAATGCAGAAAAACATAATCGTAAGTAAAAATATAAAGTAATTAATGTTGTTACTGTTATATTTAGTATTATAAAGTATTGATTATTTATGGTTAATGATTGAATAATGAATCATTTTGGTAAAAATCCAATAAATGGAGGTAATCCACCAAGAGATAATAAATTTAATATTAAAATAAATTTTAAAATTTTTGAATTAAAAAAATGATTGAATAATTGATTTAAATAAAAAATTTCAAAATTATTAAACATAAAAATTAATCTAAAAGATATGAATGAATAAAAACAGATATTATTTCATTAGTTTTTATAGCAATTAATATTCAACCTAAATGATTAATGGATGAATAAGCTATTAATTTTCGTAAAGAAATTTGATTTAATCCTCCAATTGCTCCAATAATTACATTAATAAAATTTAATTCAATTAAATAAGAAATTAATATTATAGGACCAATTTTTTGTCATGTTATTAAGATTAAACTATTATTTCATGTTAATCCTTCTATAACAATTGGAAATCAAAAATGAAATGGGGCAGCTCCTGTTTTTAATAGTAAAAAGAAATTATAATTATTTTATTTAAAAATAAATTTATTTGTATTGTTATTATTAAGTTATTTAAAAATAATATAATAATAGCAAACAATAAAATTGCAGATGCAATAGCTTGAGTTAAAAATATTTTAAAGATGCTTCTGTAGATATTAAATTTTTATTATCTATTATTGGGGGATAAAAGATAATAAATTAATTGCTAAACCTATTCAAGCTCTTAATCAAGAATTTGATGAAATTGTGTTCTTATAATTAAAATTGAAAATAATATAATTTATGAAGAATTATTAAAAATTAAAAAGAAAAGGATTTTACCTTTATAATTGGGGTATGAACCCAGTAGCTTTATTAGCTTATTTTTTTATGTTTTAGTGTATGAAGCAAAAAAGTTTTTGATACTTTTAGAAATATAATGAATGTAATTATTTTACATAATTTATCCTATCAAGATAATCCTTTAATTTCAGGCAATTAATTAAATTTTATATTTTGTATAAATTTTGACATGAAAATTTGATTTATTTAAATATAATAGATTTAATTTCATGTTTTTTTAATCAAAAATTTATTGATTTTTGAATTGGATTTTCTATGTAATTTTTACATGGAAAAAACTCTATTATAAATATAATAGATTTAATTTCATGTTTTTAGAAAAATTGGGTTTTTTTTTATACCTTAATTTAAATTTTTGGCATTTGATTATTAATAAAGTATACATTTTTATTTAAATTTTTTGGGAGAGTTCTTATTGATAAAAAAGTTTGCCACCTCGATGTTGGATTAAGATAAAATTTTAGGTGTAGAAGCTTAAATAATAAGTCTGTTCGTCTTTTAAATTCTTACATGATCTGAGTTCAGACCGGCGTAAGCCAGGTTGGTTTCTATCTTTAATAAATATTATAATATTTTAGTACGAAAGGACCAAATATTAAAATTATTAAAATTTTAAAATTATAATTAATATTAATAATTATTAACTATTTTGGCAGATTAGTGTAATAAATTTAGAATTTATAAATGTAATATTAAATTACAAGTAGTACTTGTTTTTTATAGAAATTTTATTAATTTTAATTAGTAGATTAATTTTGGTAGTTTGTGTTTTAGTAAGAGTTGCATTTTTAACTCTTTTAGAACGAAAAGTTTTAGGTTATATTCAAATTCGTAAAGGACCTAATAAAGTTGGAATTATAGGAATTCCTCAACCTTTTTGCGATGCAATTAAATTATTTACTAAAGAACAAACTTATCCTTTGTTATCTAATTATATTTCTTGTTATTTTTCACCTATTTTATTTCTTTCTTTAATTGTTTGATTTTGTATACCTTTATTTGTAAAGTTATTTTCTTTTAATTTAGGATTGTTATTTTTTTTAAGTTGTACAAGATTAGGTGTTTATACAATTATAATTGCTGGGTGATCTTCTAATTCTAATTATGCTTTATTAGGAGGATTACGAGCAGTAGCACAAACAATTTCTTATGAAGTTTTAATTTTATTATCTTTTGTTTTTTTAATTGGAAGTTATAATATTTTAGATTTTTTTAATTTTTGTTTTTTTAATTGGAAGTTATAATATTTTAGATTTTTTTAATTATTTTTTTACCTCTTAGAATGGTTTGATTTTGTATTTGTTTAGCTGAAATCTTGATTTTGCTGAATCTGAATTAGTTTCTGGATTTAATGTTGAATATAGAAGAGGGGGATTTGCATTAATTTTTATAGCTGAATATGCTAGAATTTTATTTATAAGAATAATATTTAGAATTATTTTTTTGGGTTGTGATTTATTTAATTTAATTTTTTATTTAAAGTTATGAAATCAATTTAATATTTAATTAGGGGTTAGATATTAAATTGATTATAAAATAAAAATTAAGGGTTTATTTTGATTTTAATTAATATATATTATTTAATAATTTTTTTAATTTTAAAATTATTAACTATTTTTAAAGGTAATTTAATTTTTGTATTAATTAAATTAATTTTTATAAATAGGAACATATTTTAATTTAAATAATTATTAATTACTTATTTAATTTAAGATTAAATTAAATATTAATTTTAAAATTATTAACTATTTTTCAAATAATTAAAATTTAAATTAAAATTAATTTTATATTTAATTAGGGGTTAAATATTTAATTGATTATAAAATAAAAATTAAGGAATTATTTTGATTTTAATTAATATATATTATTTAATAATTTTTTAATTTTAAAATTATTAACTAGTTTTCAATTAATTTAAGTTTTATATTAATTAAATTAATTTTTTATAAATTAGGGATTTATTTTAATTTAAATTAATATTAATTATTTATTTAATTTAAGATTAAATTAAATATTAATTTTAAAATTATTAACTATTTTTCAAATAATTAAAATTTAAATTAAAATTAATTTTATATTTAATTAGGGGTTAAATATTTAATTGATTATAAAATAAAAATTAAGGAATTATTTTGATTTTAATTAATATATATTATTTAATAATTTGTTTAATTTTAAAATTATTAACTATTTTTCAAGTTAATTTAATTTTTGTATTAATTAAATTAATTTTTATAAATAGGAACATATTTTAATTTAAATTAATATTAATTATTTATTTAAATTAAGGTTAAATTAAATATTAATTTTAAAATTATTAACTATTTTTCAAATAATTAATATTTAAATTAAAATTAATTTTATATTTAATTAGGGGTTAAATATTTAATTGATTATAAAATAAAAATTAAGGAATTATTTTGATAATAATTAATATATATTATTTAATAATTTTTAATTTTAAAATTATTAACTATTTTTCAATTAATTTAAGTTTTATATTAATTAAATTAATTTTTTATAAATTAGGGATTTATTTTAATTTTAATTAATATTTATTATTTATAAAGTTTTTAATTTTAAAATTATTAACTATTTTTCAAATTTTTAAAATTATTAACTATTTATTATTGTTATTAATTTAAAATAAAATTAAGAAAAATTCTCATAAAAAAAATGTATAAAAATTAATTAAAAGTTTTATTTTGGCTTAATTTTTTATTATAAATTTATTATAAATTTATTTTATATGTAAGTACATAAGAGGATATTAGTGCACGAATAATTGTGTCTTAAGCGGGTTGGGTAATAAAGCGGTGAAGTTACTCAAGATGGGGGATTTTCCTCCCCAAGAATTTTGGTGACTTAAGGGGGTTAGGCACTCAAGCGGGTGAATACTTAAGCGGGTTTTACTGTAGGTTTCCTCATATTCATTGTATTCGCAATTTAAGTACAGCAAGACCATTTATAACCATACTTATCAAGGCATAACAGCTATTTTTATACCTTTCATGAACATGAAATGGTATTATAACTTTGGTCCGATGTTTGTAAATATGAGAAGAAGAAGAGATAGACCCATAAATAAGTATACCGAAATGATCAGGATGACGAGATGAGTTGATTTAGCCATGTTCGTCTGTCCGTCTGTTTGAACGCAAACTAGTCCCTCAGTTTTTGAGATATTTGGCTGAAATTTGGTATGCGGCCACCATTTTCCAATATAGGAATCATTTGTCGGAACCAGCAAGATCGGACCAACATAACATATAGCTCCCATACAACCGATTATTCCGATAAACGGATTTTGGGCTATAACTCCTGTAATTAAACACGTAGGAACGTGAAATTTTGGACGTATTGCAATTTTTATATGCGAAATATCGATGTAGAAAATCATCGAGATTGGATAGATATTTTATAATAATAGAATGAAAATTTAATTTTAACTATTTTTCAAAATTTTTTTTAAAATTCTGAAATTTTTTTGATAAAAAAAAAAACTTGAAAAATAGTTAATAATTTTAAAATTTTCGAATTTTTTTAGTAAATGTGAAAATTGTTATTTATATGATAAATTATTATGTAAAATTTTTTAAGATAATTTTAAAATTTTAAAGTTACAAAATAAAATTTATTGAATTTTAAAATTATAATTATTTTTTAAGTTATTTTTAATTTGAAAATTAATAAATTAAAAATAATTTGAAAAATAGTTAATAATTTTAAAATTATTAAATTATTTTTTAGTAAATTTTAAAATTATTATTTATAGGATAAATCATTATATAATAATTTAATTTTTGATTTTATTTTATTATTTGTTTATAAATTTAATTATTAAAATTTTTTAAGATTATTTTAAAATTATTAATTATTTATTTAATTTAAGACTAAATTAAATATTAGTTTTAAAATTATTAACTATTTTTCAAGTAACTAAAATTTAAAATGAGGATATTAGTGCACGAATAATTGTGTCTTAAGCGGGTTGGGTAATAAAGCGGTGAAGTTACTCAAGAAGGGGATTTTCCTGCCCAAGAATTTTGGTGACTTAAGGGGGTTAGGCACTCAAGCGGGTGAATACTTAAGCGTGTTTTACTGTAGGTTTCCTCATATTCATTGTATTCGCAATTTAAGTACAGCAAGACCATTTATAACCATACTTATCAAGGCATAACAGCTATTTTTTAAACTAGTAAAGTTATTATACTAGAAAAATTTATTCTGTTCAAATTTAGTTGAAATATTATTTAAATATATAATAAAAAATCAAATAATCAAAATAATTTAGTATAAATGCAGAAAAACATAATCGTAAGTAAAAATATAAAGTAATTAATGTTGTTACTGTTATATTTAGTATTATAAAGTATTGATTATTTATGGTTAATGATTGAATAATGAATCATTTTGGTAAAAATCCAATAAATGGAGGTAATCCACCAAGAGATAATAAATTTAATATTAAAATAAATTTTAAAATTTTTGAATTAAAAAAATTATTGAATAATTGATTTAAATAAAAAATTTCAAAATTATTAAACATAAAAATTAATCTAAAAGATATGAATGAATAAAAACAGATATTATTTCATTAGTTTTTATAGCAATTAATATTCAACCTAAATGATTAATGGATGAATAAGCTATTAATTTTCGTAAAGAAATTTGATTTAATCCTCCAATTGCTCCAATAATTACATTAATAAAATTTAATTCAATTAAATAAGAAATTAATATTATAGGACCAATTTTTTGTCATGTTATTAAGATTAAACTATTATTTCATGTTAATCCTTCTATAACAATTGGAAATCAAAAATGAAATGGGGCAGCTCCTGTTTTTAATAGTAAAAAGAAATTATAATTATTTTATTTAAAAATAAATTTATTTGTATTGTTATTATTAAGTTATTTAAAAATAATATAATAATAGCAAACAATAAAATTGCAGATGCAATAGCTTGAGTTAAAAATATTTTAAAGATGCTTCTGTAGATATTAAATTTTTATTATCTATTATTGGGGGATAAAAGATAATAAATTAATTGCTAAACATTCAAGCTCTTAATCAAGAATTTGATGAAATTGTGTTCTTATAATTAAAATTGAAAATAATATAATTTTTGAAGAATTATTAAAAATTAAAAAGAAAAGGATTTTACCTTTATAATTGGGGTATGAACCCAGTAGCTTTATTAGCTTATTTTTTTATGTTTTAGTGTATGAAGCAAAAAAGTTTTTGATACTTTTAGAAATATAATGAATGTAATTATTTTACATAATTTATCCTATCAAGATAATCCTTTAATTTCAGGCAATTAATTAAATTTTATATTTTGTATAAATTTTGACATGAAAATTTGATTTATTTAAATATAATAGATTTAATTTCATGTTTTTTTAATCAAAAATTTATTGATTTTTGAATTGGATTTTCTATGTAATTTTTACATGGAAAAAACTCTATTATAAATATAATAGATTTAATTTCATGTTTTTAGAAAAATTGGGTTTTTTTTTATACCTTAATTTAAATTTTTGGCATTTGATTATTAATAAAGTATACATTTTTATTTAAATTTTTTGGGAGAGTTCTTATTGATAAAAAAGTTTGCCACCTCGATGTTGGATTAAGATAAAATTTTAGGTGTAGAAGCTTAAATAATAAGTCTGTTCGTCTTTTAAATTCTTACATGATCTGAGTTCAGACCGGCGTAAGCCAGGTTGGTTTCTATCTTTAATAAATATTATAATATTTTAGTACGAAAGGACCAAATATTAAAATTATTAAAATTTTAAAATTATAATTAATTTAATAATTATTAACTATTTTGGCAGATTAGTGTAATAAATTTAGAATTTATAAATGTAATATTAAATTACAAGTAGTACTTGTTTTTTATAGAAATTTTATTAATTTTAATTAGTAGATTAATTTTGGTAGTTTGTGTTTTAGTAAGAGTTGCATTTTTAACTCTTTTAGAACGAAAAGTTTTAGGTTATATTCAAATTCGTAAAGGACCTAATAAAGTTGGAATTATAGGAATTCCTCAACCTTTTTGTGATGCAATTAAATTATTTACTAAAGAACAAACTTATCCTTTGTTATCTAATTATATTTCTTGTTATTTTTCACCTATTTTATTTCTTTCTTTAATTGTTTGATTTTG
>CAXKVI010000004.1:55105804-55284048 GCA_964058755.1 Campiglossa producta | reverse complement strand
CGACGATCAGTGAAGCGCGAAGAATTTACTTAAGCCGAGTAACTAAATTATCTTTTTTTGGGCGTTTGTATATTAACTAGAACTCTTCGTCGTCATACTAGCGCCGGACAAGTAGCGGATTTATATCTGCTTAGGGTAGAATTTAAGATTTTTTTTCTTCTCGAAATATAATTTTTTTTCTCCTCAAAATAAAATTTTTGGCCAAAACTAAATCCAATGCAAGACATTTCCCAAGAGGATTTTGACTCCATTTTCGATAAATGGGAAAGGTTTGCATTGGAAGTCGAAAACGATAACCTGGATCCTGCAAGAGCCACTGAAGAGGCTCCTCAAACATCTGCAAGAGCCACGGGAGAGGTTCCTCAAACCTCAACAGTAATAAGACAAGGTCCGCAGCCGATAACCATTGAAGAGTATCGGCGGCGGAACAATCAGAAAAGACAAAGAAAGGTACCAAAAATTCCTCTACCGCTAAAGCGGAAAAAGCAGACTCGAGCAGGAAAAATGTATCAAAAGAAAATAGAATTAGCCATAGCCTATAGAGATTTGAATTTGGCTATGACTAACAATGAGAGACTAGAAATTCTGGAAAATATTCAACAGTTGAGAAAACTGAAATAATTTGTAAAAGAAAAGAGAGAAAAAAAGATTTTATTAATAAATAAATGTTGTAAGAAATTGTTTTAATTTTGAATTTCGCAATGCCGAGGAATTTTTCTAGACCCCGCATGGATTTTTCCAAAACACTATCTAACCAGGAATTGGATGAAGAATTTACTAATGAGCAAACTCTTGAATGGTTGAAACAATTCTGGAAAGATATCGGAATGACCAGAGAGCCATCTATGGAAGATGTGCTCAACCCAACTACTAGAGAAGAGGAAATTATGAGACGAAAAAAAAAAATACTAGTGGCGGCGATATACCAACAGGTCATCATAACCTCTAACGAGATTTCTAGCCGAGCTTCTCTTTCCAACTTGTGGTGTGTTGCCTTTGAGTTTTTCCTACAAGTTGGTGGGACCTACAGTTTTTTGCCGACTCCGAACGGCACTTGCAAAGCAAATGAATTTTTTGCTGAGAAGCTTCTCATGGCAGAAATACACCCGGAGAGTTTGCCAAACTAATGCCGCGGGGCGACCCCGTTTAGAAAAATTCTTTTTCTAAATAATTTTGGATGTTACTTTTGCCGGGCATCGAACCGACACGACTTGGTGTAGAAGGCCGAACACTTAACTGCTACATCACGGCGGCCGCCGTGGAAATATATCTCTGAAGTTTAAAAATATTTATCAAAAGTTTAGTATGGGCGGAAAAACGTCTAAAATAGATACCCTAAATGCGAATGTTGCCAATACGATTAAAGTGCCAGAGTGAAGCATTGGATTTTATAAAGGTTTTGCTACTGATTGTAACGGTTTTTTATATAACATTGAACATAACATTGAATTTAAAGTACCTACACGGAGCCAAAAATGCCTAATAAAATTAATAAGATTGTCTTCATGATCAGCTTTTGGGCAAAGGGGTAGTCGCAACGGTGCAAACGAAGAAAAAACTGTAGGGAAATCTTTTTGATTTTAAGAAGAAATTCTTATTAAAAAACGATACATTTAGTACAAAGGTGTAGTTAGACGCTGGCAATTATTAGCATACGATGGCCGGATAATTAGCTGCTGGGTTTAGCAAATGAAATTAACTTATTCGACTAACTTAAGTCTATTTTTATGAATTATGATATTCTTATTGTCATTATTTAAACCTATGTTTTCTATGTTATAGTGAGTTAAAGTATAATTATTATTCTTATTATCGTTATTTACTACTCTTTGTATCTACTACTCTTACTATCTAACTTATGACCTGTTTCATTCTTAACTTATACTAAATCTCCTAAATTTATTTCCTTATATTGTAGATTTTTATCAAAATAAAACTTTTGTCTCTCTTTAGCTTCTTTTACTAGTTTATTGGCTCTTTGTTGAGCTATTTTTACTTAATCTAAATTTAATTTCTTTTTCGTAAGCCTCATAATTGTATAATGGGCTTACGGTATTTTCTTTTAAAAATTCGTACGTCAGGGGTATTTTCCTAAAAACTAGCTCGAATGGGCAATAACCATCAACTGTGGATGGTGTTGTATTATAACAATATGCAAAATATTTGATATACTCATCCCAATCATCTTTGCTAGCGGATATATAAGACCGAATGTATTCGTTAAAAGTTCTGTGACTACGTTCAACAGTGCCCAAAGTTTTATGGTGATAATGGAGAAGTCTTGTATTCCATTTTTAAAAGTTTACACAATTCTTCGAATACATTGGTTTTGTATTCAGTTCCCATATCAGTTATGATTGTTTTATACAACCATAAATTAAGATAAAGTTTTCAAAAATTGCTTTTGCCACTGCTATCGCGTGTTTGCTCGCAATTGGAATTGCGATCAGATACTTTGTCAAATCACATACAATTGTGAATACGTAGTCATTTCCATTTGTTGATCTTGGTAATAGACCGATTGTATCAATTTGCACTATATCGAACGCTTTCGTTGGCGTTTCTCTTATAGTCATTGGTTCTTTTAAATTTTTATTTACTTTATTTTTACTACATTTTACGCATTTTTTAATATGATTTCTTATGTCATTTTTCATATTTTTCCAATAATACTTCTGTTTTATTTTGTTCGTTGTTCGATTGATTCCTGGGTGGCCACCATTAACAGGATCATCGTGATATTTTAGCAAGATATTTTTAATTATTTCTTTATTAGTCACATGCATACTATGTGAACATGATGGATATAAGCTGGCAATAATTTCAACGCAGCTTGGTGTAAGAGGTACACACTGCGGGCTTAGAAATTCCTAATCCCCTTGGTTCTTGGTTCGATGACCAACAAAAGGTGATGAAAATTTCTAAACACAAAGCCATTTGATAAGTGCCCTTGAGCAAGGCCGAAATTACGTAATCATGGTAGCTTGTAATTGTTGTTACTTTTCCATCTTGTTCACTAATAATAAAAACATAGAATAATTTAAGAAAAATTATTCACAAACGGTCAAAAGTCCACCAAAGTTTCAAAGATTCTCAAATTAATGACCACAAACTCATAACATACATACGGTTGGACGAAGTATAATCTGTTTCATATAAATTTATTATAGAATTTTATTTTTTAGTAAAAAAGCTAAAATAAAATTAAAGACGAAATCTTAATAATTAATTTTATTTTTATTTTTTAGAATATATTTTATTTAAATAAAATTAATTATTTTGTTGGGGTGATATTAAAATTTAATTAACTTTTAATTTTTAAAAACATTAATTTATGATTTGATCCATTATTAATGATTAAAAGAGTAAGTTACTTTAGGGATAACAGCGTAATTTTTTTGGTGAGTTCTTATTGATAAAAAAGTTTGCGACCTCAATGTTGGATTAAGATAAAATTTTTTTTTTTTTTTTTAAGTCTGTTCGACTTTTAAATTCTTACATGATCTGAGTTCAGACCGGCGTAAGCCAGGTTGGTTCTATATTTAATAAATATTATAATATTTTAGTACGAAAGGACCAAATATTAAAATTATAAAAATTTAAAACTTATAATTAATATTACTAATTATTAACTATTTTGGCAGATTAGTGTAATAAATTTAGAATTTATAAATGTAATATTAAATTACAAGTAGTACTTGTTTTTTATAGAAATTTTATTAATTTTAATTAGTAGTTTAATTTTGGTAGTTTGTGTTTGTGTAAGTTGTACAAGATTAGGTGTTTATACAATTATAATTGCTGGGTGATCTTCTAATTCTATTTATGCTTTATTAGGAGGATTATTGACTCTGACCATTATCTTGTCGCAACCAAAATACGCACACGCCTCTGTGCAACGAGAAAGTGCGCACAGTAACGGAAGGAAAGTTTGACGTCGAGAAGCTGCGCATGACACAGACAGCTGATAATTTCACAACTCGACTCTCACACCTGCTAGCAGAGGGCAATCCTCGACCTAACGATGTAACCGAGCAATGGAAGCATATCTCTCACTCATTGCGTACCGCCGCTGAGGCCACTATAGGGTTCCAGCGAGCCCGCAAGAACAACTGGTACGATGAGGAATGCAAAACTGCCTCGAAAAAAAAAGGCGCTGCCTACAAGGAGACGTTGCGAACGGGCGCAACCCGCAGTGTACGGCAACAATATCGTGAGGCAAAGAAGGAAGAGAGACGCCTATTCAGAAAAAAGAAAAGTGAGGCGGAAAGGCGTGAGTGTGAGGAGCTTGAGATGCTGGCTGACAGGAATGATGCCCGAAAATTCTATGAAAAGATCCGGCGGATGACGGAAGGTTTTAAGACCGGGGCAAGCTCCTGTAAGGACAATAATGGCGACCTGGTAACCGACGTACAAAGTGTACTTAAATTATGGATCGAGTACTTCTCCTCACTGCTAAATTGCGATGGAGACGTCGAACCCGATACCTAATCCCTGACGATGGAAAAGTCGTCCCACCACCTGAGTATGATGAAGTGAGGATAGCTATATCCCGGCTCAAAAACAACAAAGCGCCTGGAAAAGACGGACTACCCGCCGAGCTGATCAAACACGGAGGCGAAGAGCTGTTAAAAAGCATGCATCAGCTCTTATGCAGAATATGGTCAGACGAATGCATGCCTCCGGATTGGAATTTAAGTGTGCTTTGCCCAATCCACAAGAAAGGCGATCCCGCTAACCGCACCAACTACCGCGGAATTAGTCTTCTTAATATCGCATATAAGGTTCTTTCTAGCGTGTTGTGTGAAAGGCTGAAGCCCATCCTAGACAAACTGATTGGACCTTATCAGTGATGCTCTATAAGTCTCTCATCATACCAGTACTGATGTACGGCTCGGAATTATGGACAGTATCCAGAGAAGATGAGATGGCCCTTGGAGTATTTGAGAGAAAAGTTCTCCGGAAGATTTATGGTCCTTCCCGTGATGCCAACGGCAAGTATCGAACGAAATTCAACGATGAGCTGTACGATCTTTACTCAGACCTGACCATAGTTCAGCGGATTAAAGCCCAAAGGCTCCGCTGGCTGGGTCATGTTATGCGAATGGAAAAAGAAGCTCCAGCACAGAAAGTTTTACTATCGACACCCGAATTCGGCAGCAGAGGAAGGGGGAGGCCTCGACTGAGATAGAAACAACAGGTGGAGGATGACTTGTACTCCCTTGGGGTTTCCAATTGGCGTCAGTTATCGCTAAAAAGGAATGACTGGCGTGCTTTGATTCGAAACGGCCAAAATCGCCTAGGCGGTTAAGCTTCATCATGACGCAAGCCAAGATTAGATTAGATTAGAAATGAAATGTTATTCGTTTATAAGATATCTAGTTTTTTTTAGAAATAAGTTAAATTTATTAATTTTTAATTTATTTATTGATTTATTAATAAATAAATTTATTAATTAAAATATTTTAAGGGATAAGCTTTAAAATAAATTATTATAAATTAAATTTATTATTTGAAAAATATATGCATAGAATTAGCAATTATTAAAAATTTTGTTATAAATTATTTTTTAATTATATTATTTATTTATGTTTTAATTTTTTATAAAATTTTGTTTAAAAATTTTACTTAAAAATTAATAATGATAAAATTAGTATATATTTTGTGTTAATATATTTATTTTTGATAAGTTTATATAAAGAACTCGGCAAATATATTACTCGCCTGTTTAACAAAAACATTTCTTTTTGAGATATTTTTAGGGTCTAACCTGCCCAATGAATAAATTGGAATGGCCGCAGTATTCTAACTGTGCAAAGGTAGCATAATCATTAGTATTTTAATTGAAGGCTTGTATGAATGGTTGGACGAAGTATAATCTGTTTCATATAAATTTATTATAGAATTTTATTTTTTAGTAAAAAAGCTAAAATAAAATTAAAAGACCCTAAAAATCTTAATAATTAATTTTATTTTTATTTTTTAGAATATATTTTATTTAAATAAAATTAATTATTTTGTTGGGGTGATATTAAAATTTAATTAACTTTTAATTTTTACATTAATTTATGATTTGTTGATCCATTATTAATGATTAAAAGAGTAAGTTACTTTAGGGATAACAGCGTAATTTTTTTGGAGAGTTCTTATTGATAAAAAAGTTTGCGACGATGTTGGATTAAGATAAAATTTTAGGTGTAGAAGCTTAAATAATAAGTCTGTTCGTCTTTTAAATTCTTACATGATCTGAGTTCAGACCGGCGTAAGCCAGGTTGGTTTCTATCTTTAATAAATATTATAATATTTCAGTACGAAAGGACCAAATATTAAAATTAATCTAGGATTAGATACCCTATTATTAAAAATGTAAATTTAAGCACTAAAGTAGTAATAGTTATGTTCTTGAAACTTAAAAAATTTGGCGGTATTTTTAGTCTATTCAGAGGAACCTGTAATTGATAATCCTTACTTAAATTTGTGTTTCAGTTTATATACCGTCGTTATTAGAATATTTTATTAGAATAATAATTTTCAATAATTTAAATTTAAATATATATCAGATCAAGAAGTGGGTTACAATAAATTTATTTAAATGGATTTATTTTTGAAATTATTAATGAAATTAGATTTGGTAGTAAAATTTTAAAGATAAAAAATTTGACTTTAGCTATAAAATATGTACCCGTCACTCTTATTATTAAAGTAAGGTAAGTCGTAACATAGTAGATGTACCGGAAGGTGTATCTAGAATGACAAGTTAAAGCTTATTATAAAGTATTTCATTTACATTGAGAAGATTTTTGTGCAAATCAATATAAATTGATTTAAAAATTATTTATTATATTAAAAATAATTATAAAAATATTTGTTTTAGTAATTTTTTATGAAAAAATAATTTTTATGATAGTTTATTTGTATTGTGAAAGATTATTGAAAAATTTTGAAAAATTTGTATTAAAAAAGAAAAATTATTTATTTGTACCTTGTGTATCAGGGTTTATTAATTAATTAACAATTATTTATTAATCTCGATTTTATAAGAGTAAATAATTTATGAAAGTTAATGTATATAATTATTATAAATAAATTATTAGAAATGAAATGTTATTCGTTTAGAAAGATATCTAGTTTTTTAGAAATAAATTAAATTTATTAATTTTTAATTTATTTATTGATTTATTAATAAATAAATTTATTAATTAAAATATTTTAAGTTTATTATTTTTAAAATAAATTTATTATTTTAAAAATATATGCATAGAATTAGAAATTATTAAAAATTTTGTTATAAATTATTTTTTAATTATATTATTTATTTATGTTTAAATTTTTTATAAACATTTTTTTGAAAATTTTTTTTAAAAATTAATAATGATAAAATTAGTATATATTTTATGTTAATATATTTATTTTTGATAAGTTTATAAAATAACTCGTCAAATATCGCCTGTTTAACAAAAACATGTATTTTTGAGTTATTTTTAAAGTCTAAGTCTAAATGAATAAATTTGAATGGCCGCAGTATTCTAACTGTGCAAAGGTAGCATGTTGTTGTTGTTGTAGCGAGGTGTAGCCCTGCCTAAAAGTCAGACAGGGTCACCCCGAGTGTATTGCTCTTGGCCGGGTCGATATAAGAAAACGGCCCGGGTCGTTTCGGCACGATGGGTACAGCACAAGTACTGGTACCGTTCTCTTAGAACCGGCAATACAAGAAACTAGCCGTGTAGGCTATGTAGGACATTTAGCGTTACCCAGGGTGCACCACCTGAGAGGCGACCTACTTTTACACCCCTAAGGGTGCAAAGGTAGCATAATCATTAGTCTTTTAATTGAAGGCTTGTATGAATGGTTGGACGAAGTATAATCTGTTTCATATAAATTTATTATAGAACTTTATTTTTTAATGAAAAAGCTAAAATAAAATTAAAAGACGAAATTAATTTTATTTTTATTTTTTAGAATATATTTTATTTAAATACAATTAATTATTTTGTTGGGGTGATATTAAAATTTATTTAACTTTTAATTTTTAAAAACATTAATTTATGATTTGTTGATCCATTATTAATGATTAAAAGAGTAAGTTACTTTAGGGATAACAGCGTAATTTTTTTGGAGAGTTCTTATTGATAAAAAAGTTTGCGACCTCGATGTTGGATTAAGATAAAATTTTAGGTGTAGAAGTTTAAATAATAAGTCTGTTCGACTTTTAAATTCTTACATGATCTGAGTTCAGACCGGCGTAAGCCAGGTTGGTTTCTATCTTTAATAAATTTTATAATATTTTAGTACGAAAGGACCAAATATTAAAGTTATTAAAATTTTAAAATTATAATTAATATTAATAATTATTAACTATTTTGGCAGATTAGTGTAATAAATTTAGAATTTATAAATGTAATATTAAATTACAAGTAGTACTTGTTTTTTATAGAAATTTTATTAATTTTAATTAGTAGATTAATTTTGGTAGTTTGTGTTTTAGTAAGAGTTGCATTTTTAGCTCTTTTGGAACGAAAAGTTTTAGGTTATATTCAAATTCGTAAAGGACCTAATAAAGTTGGAATTATAGGAATTCCTCAACCTTTTTGTGATGCAATTAAATTATTTACTAACGAACAAACTTATCCTTGTTATCTTATTATTTTTCACCTATTTTTTCTTTATTTCTTTCTTTAATTGTTTGATTTTGTATTTATTTGTAAAGTTATTTTCTTTTAATTTAGGATGTTATTTTTTTTAAGTTGTACAAGATTAGGTTTTTATACAATTATAATTGCTGGGTGATCTTCTAATTCTAATTATGCTTTATTAGGAGGATTACGAGCAGTAGCACAAACAATTTCTTATGAAGTTTTAATTTTATTATCTTTTGTTTTTTTAATTGGAAGTTATAATATTTTAGATTTTTTTAATTATCAAACATTTTTTTGTTTTTTAATTATTTTTTACCTCTTAGAATGGTTTGATTTTGTTTAGCTGAAACAAACCTTTTGATTTTGCTGAGGGTGAATCTGAATTAGTTTCTGGATTTAATGTTGAATATAGAATAATTTTTATAGCTGAATATGCTAGAATTTTATTTATAAGAATAATATTTGGAATTATTTTTTGGGTTGTGATTTATTTAATTTAATTTTTTATTTAAAGTTAAGTTTAATTTCTTTTTTATTTATTTGAGTTCGTGGAACTTTACCACGATTTCGTTATGATAAATTAATATATTTAGCTTGAAAATGTTTTTTACCAATTTCTTTAAATTATATATTATTTTTTATTGGATTTAAATTGTTTTTATTAAATTTTATTTAGTTAATTATAGTTAGTAAAGTTAATAGAAATTAATTTCTATCTTATGATTTCAAAACATATGCTTATTCAAGCTCATTAACTTATAATTTAATTAATTAAATTATCTCATCATTTGTTGATTATTGGATTGATAATATAATATAAGAAGTAAATAATTGTTAAGATTTGACCAATTATAATATAAGGAGTTTCTACTTTCCAAATCATGTTAATAAAATTACTGTAATAATTATAATTCAAAATAAAATTATATTAATAGGATAAAATTGAATTCCTCGAAAATTTCTTAGATGATAAAAGGGAAGAATAGATAAAATTAAAATTGATAAAATTAATGCTATAACACCACCTAGACTATGGTCAGATCTGCGTAGAGCTCGTACAGCTCATCGTTAAATTTCCTTCTATACTCGCCGTTGGCATCACGGGAAGGACCATAAATCTTCCGGAGAACTTTTCTCTCAAGTACTCCAAGGGCCATCTCATCTTCTCTTGACATTGTCCATGAATCTGAGCCATACATCAGGACAGGTATGATGAGAGACTTATAGAGCGTGATCTTTGTTCTTCGAGAGAGGACTTTACTTCTCCATTGCCTACTCAGTCCAAAGTAGCACTTGTTGGCAAGAGTGAATAAGGATTAATTAATGTTAATATAATTAATAAAGAAATTAAATAAATAAGAAATATGGATGGAATGGAATTTTATCAATATTAGAATTTAATCCAATTGGATTATTTGATCCTGTTTGGTGAAGGAATAGAAAATGAATTAATGAAAAGTAATAAAAGGAAAATAAAGTAATAAAAGGAAGAATAAAATTAAATGTAAAAAATCGAGTTAATGCTGCATTATCAACTGCAAATCCTCCTCATACTCATTGAACTAATTCTAATCCTAAATAAGGAATTGATGATAATAAATTTGTAATAACTGTTGCTATTACTAAAAATAAAATTAATACCCCTATTAGTCATGTATTAGTAAATAAGTAAGATCCATCCAATAAGTAAGATCGTCCAATATGGTTAGGTTAGGTTAGGTTGCGAGGGCAGAGTGCACGACCCTGCCCACCACTTAGGCCAGTCAAGTTGGCCCATTGTGATACCACCCACCCCATATCCGAGAGACAAACATCAACACTCTCACATTCTCACACTTGGATTAGAGGATCAAACCAGCTCGTGGAATCAATGAATTTCGATAGAGCCCTAATATCCATTTTTGAAACCTCCGTGAGGTCATCGATGAACGGTTGGCCGAGAATAGCCAATCGTCTTCTGCTGAGTGCAGGACAATGACACAGCAGATGTTGAACACTCTCCTCCTCTTCAATACATCTGCAACTGCGACAGTAATCGTGAGTTATTACGGCCATCCTAGCACCATGTGTGCCTATTAAGCAGTGCCCTGTTAACACCCTTATCAGTGATGAGACACCGGATTTATTAAGTGACAGCAGACAGTTAGTGCGTCCTTTGTTGTACGAAGGCCAAGTTAGCCTTGATATCTCGCACGTCGAGAGACCTGACCAGAGCTCATTTGCCCTTTGTAAGGTATTTGTGCTAGCTCGGAGTTTGAAAGATGCCATGGGAATGCCTACCAGATCATTTCCTGGAAGGAGATGAGTGGTGGTACCTCTTCTGGCCAGCTCATCCGCTATACAGTTGCCTTCAATATCCCTGTGACCAGGTACCCAAATAAGGCTGATACTGAAGTGCTGAGCCATCTCGTTAAGAGATCTGCGGCATTCAGTTAGCGACTTTGTGTTGTCGACATATGAGTTCAGTGCCTTTAGCGCGGCCTGACTATCTGAGAAGATAAATATCCGTTTGCCGTTTTGGGGCGTAGACGCTAGGCTTTTCACTGCACCGTGTATTGCCAGCATTTCTGCTTGGTACACGCTGCAGTGGTCGGGAAGACGAAAGGAGATCTCTAGTCCCAGGTCCGGTGAAAAGATACCTCCACCCACCTTCCCTTCAAGCTTAGAGCCATCGGTGAATATGTTCATGGCATTCCGCACAGTATGCGGTCGGTAATCCCATTCTTGTCTTGTGGGTATTTTCACCTCGTAGTTCCTAACGAACACGTTGCTTGGCGTGCAATAGTCAGTATGTAATGGTATGCTCACAGGTGCATGGGAGCCTAAAATTGTGGCGTGACCACATGTACCGCCCTTCCTTCCATACGTCGGTCTCCCTTAGTCGCAGAGCTGTAATCACAGCCATTTCTTTAGCCACCAGATCGAGTGGTGGAAGATTCAGCATCGTGTTGACTGCTTCTGTCGGAGTGGAGCCGAGGGCCCCGGTTATGCAGAGTTCTGAACTCCTTTGGACTTTTTGTATCTGCTTGAGGTACGTGTTCTTGGTTAGTGCCGGCCACCAGACCAGCACACCGTAGAGTAAAATTGGACGAACAATAGCTGTGTATATCCAGTGCACCACTTTGGGAGAGAACCCCCACGATATACCAATTGCTCTCTTGCAAGTAAACAACGCGCATGTTGCCTTTTTAACTCGTTCCGCTATATTGTCGCTCCAGAGTAGTTTCCTGTCTAGAATAACTCCTAGATATTTGACTTTGTCACTGAGTACTAAAGTTGTATTCCCAATTTTTGGTGGTATTAAGTTCGGTATTTTGTACCTCCTAGTGAAGAGGACAAGTTCGGTTTTCTCGGGGTTAACCTCCAAACCTGAAGCGTTCGCCCAGTCGCATACTTTAGTCAGAGCATTTTCCATTAAATTGCAGAGGGTTTGAGGAAATTTTCCCCGAATGATAACGCAGATGTCATCGGCGTACGCGATCACTTGGTAGCCTTCAGCTTCCATGAGACGTAGAAGTTGGTTTACAGTAACCAGCCACAGGAGCGGAGAGAGAACACCTCCTTGCGGGGTACCTCTGTTAACGAGTCTGTGAACCGAATTACCGCCTAACTCCGTTGTAATCCGTCTGCTAATAAGCAATTTGCGGATAAACTCCACAAGGCAGGCATCGACCCGCAGACCCGTTAACGCCGAGGTGATGGCTTCCGGTAGAACGTTGTTGAAGGCACCTGCTATATCAAGGAAAGCCACCAGTGTATATTCCTTTGTGTAAATTGACTTTTCTATAACAGATACCAGAGAATGCAAGGCAGTGTCAGTCGATCTACCTTTACTATAGGCGTGTTGAGCCCGCGACATGTGAGTTGAGTCTATCGATCTTCTGACATAGTCCTCCAAAAGTCTTTCCATAATTTTAAGTAGAAATGAAGATAGGCTTATTGGCCTAAAATCATTAGGTTTAGAATGGGATGGTTTCCCGGATTTTGGGATAAATACTACCTTAACCTCTCTCCATGATGCAGGTACATAGTTGAGCCTGAGGCAACTAACAAGCATGGTCTTCAGCCAGGGCTTAATAAGCTCGGCTGTTTGTTGTAACTGGGCCGGGAATATTCCGTCCGGTCCTGGCGATTTGTAGGGCTTGAGACTGGCCAAGGCCCAGTTCAGCTTTTTATCATCGGTTATTTCCTTTATCAGCTGATCCGAGAGCATTTCATTCCCGACCGTAGTAGTAGCCGTGACTGTGCATGTCGGAAAGTGAGCATCCAGAAGCAGATTCATTGTGTCAGTGCTCGAATCGGTCCAATTCCCATCCGGCATTTGTATGTGGCTCAGTGCCGCTGGCGATTTTGAGAGCACCTTCCTCAGGCGCGAAGCTGCAGATGTTGATTCGATATTGTTGCAGAAATTCACCCAGGAGGCCCGTTTGGCCTTGCGAATTTCTTTCTTGTAGTTACTAAATTTAGTTTTGTGAAGTGCCCAGGATGTTGCGCTACCATCCTGTTTGGCTTTGTTAAAGGCCGACCTACATGCCCTTCTGAGACTATCTAGATCGGACGACCACCAGGGTGGTCTGTGGGTTTCAGTTAACTTTTTAGGCGGACACGCCTTGTCTAGAGCTATCTTGCAGTGTTGATTGAAGGAGCTGACGAGGTCGTCTAGCTCCTCTTCCTTTCTAGGTGTTACCAGCTGATTTGACAAATATTTGCGAATAAGCTTTTGGTAGTAACCCCAATTTGTTTTCCTAATATTCTGTATATATTTCGGACTTGTATGTATATCTACTAAGGGAGAAGCTAATGTATCTATGGTCGCCTAACACCCTCCATGATTCTATGAGGTGACTGTGAGAGTCAGTGACCAACGTTATATCGAGGACTTCCTCTCGGTTTCTTGTTACGAAGGTGGGTTCATTCCCCGTGTTACATATACTTAGGTTAGTGCCTAGTAGGTAGTTATAGAGTGACTCACCTCGCTCATTTGTGTCAGTGCTGCCCCATTGGTTGTGATGGGCATTAGCGTCGCCGCCTAGCACGATGATATCGTCCCGTGGTTTTGTGGAACTCACGAACTCTCTAAATTTGTTTGATGGTAGTGGTCCTTGGTGATCGTGAGCTAGATAGAATGATGCGAACCTGCAACTTCTACCTAGCCCCTCGACGCTTATCGCTGTCAGATCTCCGTCACTAAACTGGAGTAAGAGAAGAGCGTTAATATTTGATTTAACTAAAATACACGTTCGAAGTTTACCTTTACCTGTTGCGCTATAAAGCTTGTAAGTAGGGGGAGCTCCACCTCCGGATTAGAGGTGAGGTTGGCTAGGGCCTCGGTATCTGACTTATATACCTTGAGGACCACCTTTTCATAGCCATACCTCACTACGTACTTGCATCGGGCCAGAGCCTCGATGCTTGCCTCATCCAGAAGCAGAACGATCTGCATGGTAGCCTTATCGGTCTCATCCACGTTCACCACCCTCCAGTTTGATGTAGGCAGCTCAGGGTTGTACTCCTGCAGCACATCTAAAATCTCATCTGGTTCCGTGCAACCAACTGGAATCCAAACTCTAGCCCTTGGGCGTTGCGGGATATCAACCGCGTCCACTGCCCTCAAGCGCGCGCCGGGATAGACTTCTCCAATGCGCTGTATGCCAATTTTGTACAGGTCCACGGACCTGCTGTCATCGCAAGCGATCAGCTTCACATTGCCCTGGTACCAACCCGCATCAGCGTAGTTGGGTGGAGGACCAGGGTTGTCACGTTTGACCTGTACAGCCACTTTTGCGAGCGCGGCCCTGATCCACTTCCATTGCTGCTTGGGGATCCTGCCGTCTACGTTGCTCTCATCTATTACACCAATGATCTTGCGATCCTTGGCAATGTCAGCGAAGGACCTCGTCGGTCCTCCTATTCTGGCCCTTTTCGGTGCCGTAGGGATGGTTTCCTCCAGCGATCGGTTTCGCTTAGAGGTTTCCCCCTTGTTGTTAGCGCCATACAGCTCAACCTTAAAATCCGGCAATATCCGCCGAGCCCACGCAAGATCGCCCAGGCCTCTGCCGAAACGTCTTCCTCCCTTATCGGTGAGGTCGCGTTCTTGAACAGGATCCGGGCTGCCGACCGCTTGTCATTGTGGTTGGGCTTGGTGGATTGCCTGCCCGCCAGGTCCTCGACCCTAACGGCAGCACCAACATTCCTGGAGCCCCCAGCCAAGGGCTCACCAGACGCTTTACGCTGAAAGGCAAGACCACTTGTGGAGGCAACGGGGTTGATAGCTTCGTTTTTTGGCCTCCCGATCGGAACCCCCGGAGGAGGCCCCGATCATCGGACTACTCAGACCGGTTTTACACTCGGCCCTACTACGTCGAGCTGCAGCAGCAGCAATGAAACGCTGGGGAGTCCTCTCAGCTTTACTAAGGTCCGGCTTGGCCGTGACCTTTTTAACGGAGCGAACTCCTGTTGGCTTTTTTTGAGGAGACCCAGACTCCTTATTTTTGTTGTTGTTGTTGGGAGAATTGTTCATATTTGAACCCACGAGTTGCGGAGAAAGGGGAAGGTCCACCCTGGGCAGAGATCCGCATACCCAGGGTAAGGCTAATTAGAATCGGAGGTCGCCAGGTATCCGAAGCACTCCGTTAGCGACTGGGCTATTTTAAGGCCCCCAGCCAGGCTGATCCTCGGCACGGGTCGTATGACACCTTGATCCAGCCCATTTCAAGGAGGGAAGATAGGAAAGGGGAGGGAGTGGACTGTGATAGAGGCTACGAGTAGCGGAAGGAAAATCAGGTAAGAGGGGGAGGGGGGGGGGGGAAATCGCCGCTCGAATTAGCCGCCGAAGCGTTACCGGGTGTCACCACGTGGAGGCTCCACCCCCACTTGGAGGAGGAGGGTGCATGCACCTACGAGTCGACGGTTTGAGGTGGCGCTGGTGTGTGCAAGGCGCGAACACCCCCATAAAAGACACCCTCCTCGGCCAATATGAAAATAAATACAAATAAAAAAAAATTATGCACCATTAGCATGTAATGTTCGTAATAATCATCCATAATTTACATCTCGACAAATGTGGTTCACTCTGTTAAAAGCTAAATTAATATCTGCTGTATAATGTATTGCTAAAAATAATCCTGTAATAATTTGAATAATAAAACATAATCCTATTAGTGAACCAAAATTTCATAATGGGTAAATCAATTAATGCATTATTTGCAATTTTTAATAGTGGATGTTTAATTCGTAAAGGTTCATTCATTAGTTTATTGATCGAAGAGGTCCATAAAATAAGTTTGTAATTTTTACTACAGCAATTAGAGTAATTAATAAATTCAGGTTCAATAATTTTAGCAGGTATTATATTAAAATTAGGTGGTTATGGCTTATTACGAGTTTTTCCATTTTTACAGATTAGAGGATTAAAATATAATTATATTTTAATTAGAAATAGATTAGTTGGAGGATTTTTAATTAGATTAGTTTGTTTACGTCAAACTGATTTAAAATATTTAATTGCTTATTCTTCTGTTTCTCATATAGGTATTGTATTGAGTGGGTTATTAACTTTAAATTATTGAGGATTATCTGGTTCATACACTTTAATAATTGCTCATGGCGGCCGCCGTGGTGTAGCGGTTAAGTGTTCGGCCTTCAACACCAAGTCGTGGCGGTTCGATGCCCGACAAAAGTAACATCAAAAATTATTTAGAAAAAGAATTTTTCTAAACGGGGTCGCCCCTCGGCAGTAGTTTGGCAAACTCTCCGGGTGTATTTCTGCCATGAGAAGCTTCTCAGCAAAAAACTGTAGGTCCCGCCAACTTGTAGGAAAACTCAAAAGCAACACACCACAAGTTTGAAAGAGAAGCTCGGCTGAAAATCTCGTTAGAGGTTATGATAACCTGTTGGTATTTCGCCGCCATTAGTTTTTATGTTCTTCTGGTTTATTTTGTTTAGCAAATATTACTTATGAGCGATTAGGAAGTCGTAGATTATTAATTAATAAAGGTTTATTAAATTTTATAAAAGCTAAAGATATTGTTATAAACAAATTTAAATTTTAATTATGATAGAAGTGTAGCTTCCTTTAGGATCGATGTTTTAGAAACCGATTACAATACTATTTGGATAGCTCGTTCTGGCCGCCTGGGGCTTTTGTTCGCGAATTTATTTTTAAACCTAATGCGAATCCCCCAAATTTGGCACGACTTCCTAGCCTCAACGACGATCCAAAAAACTCATTGTAATTTCTGCTTTTAACATCTACTATCAGAATGTTAGAGGTTTGAACACTAAATTAACTGATTTCTATTTAAAAACTATCAATTGCGACTATAATATTATTGTTTTTACTGAAACATGGTTGAAACCGCATGTCTTTGACTCTGAAATTTTTTGTGACGAGTTCCTGGTGGCTGTACATTCTTCAATACCATCTGAAGAAGTGAATATACCCCTTATTGATGACATCGAGTTAAGTGTTAAGAGTTCTTCTAAATAAATGCCATATTTACTTGGCTGTTTGTTATATTCCACCTTCGTCTGATCTATCAGGGTATATGCACCACATTTCGTTGATAAAAGCTGTAAATTCTATGATTAGGCCTATTGACTCCATGATTGTTTTAGGTGACTTTAACCTACAACACATTTCATGGAGCACTATTGACAACAATATTGTACCAGTTTCAACCAAATTGAGTAACAATGAGTTTCTGGATGAGATGATCAACCTTTGTCTAAACCAGATTAATGTTATCCAGAATAAGTTTGGAAAAACTTCGTTGATGACTTGTCTAAATTTTTTATAAACCGTTGTGATCCCCTTGTTCTGCCCGAAGACGTTTACCATCCCTCTCTTAATATTGTTTACGAAATCATTGATAACGAACCTGATGTTATTAAAAAACCATCTAATACAAGATTTGATTTTTCTTAAGCCAGCTTTAAAAAGTTAAATTTTGAACTATCTAAATTTATTTGGCCTCGATATCAAGATGACATTGAGAATAACCTTTTACATTTCAACAATACAATTTATAGCCTTTTTGAAAAATATGTACCTAAACGTAACTATTTTTGTGATGTACCAACACAAGCTTGGTTCACTAAAGAGCTAAAAACTTTGAAAAATAAGAAGTCTCGAATTTTTAAATTATACAAGAAAACTGGTTCACGCTCAGATTATCTTAAGTACACTATTTTGCGTCATAAATATTTAGAATTAAACAAAAAATGTTACAACGATTACTTATTTAAAACTAAACAGAACATTATTTCCAATCCTAAGTCATTTTATGGTTTCGTAAACTCTAAACGCAGAGTAAAAGGGTTTCCTTCAACAATGAAATTTAATGATAACATATCCAGCGACGATCTAGTGATTGCTGATTTCTTTGCTCAATTTTTCAAGTCTAATTACTCTTCTGAAACTAATTCATCACAAATTGTATACCCATATCGTCCACATTCATGTAACTCAATTTATGTTCCTAGTATAGATCCAGGAGATGTTTTGTCACATTTAAAATCCTTAAAGGAGTCAACCAAGTTTGGCCCTGATTTAATACCGACATGTTTTCTTAAAAAGTGTGCAGAACACATATACCTGCCACTGACCGATTTGTTCAATCTTTCTCTACAGCGCGGCGTTTTCCCGGCTTCATGGAAAGAGTCTTTTCTTATACCTCTTTATAAAAGTGGGAGTAAAACATCTATACTAAACTATCGCGGAATAGCGAAGCTCTCTGCTATTCCTAAAATTTTTGAAGCTATCGTCACCAATCACCTTTCATTTTCTATATCAACACTGATTGCCAACTCCCAGCACGGTTTCTGTAAGGGTAAATCGACCACAACTAATTTACTTGAATTCACTACACATGTCTCGAATGGGTTTAGGGATAATCTCCACACCGACGTTATATACACCGACTTTAGTAAAGCCTTTGACAAGGTTAGCCACTCTTTACTTATTCATAAACTTGCCCTGGTGTTCCTCAGGGTAGCCATCTAGGCCCGGTTCTGTTTTTGCTTTTTATCAATGATATCTGTACAACAATAAAGTTTTCGAATATCTTGATGTGTGCTGATGATGTTAAACTTTTTAAGTCATATGCATCGATTGAAGAACGTTCTTTGCTTCAGATTGATTTAGACCACTTAGTAACTTGGTGCAACGTTAACAATATGCCGCTCAATCTGAAAAAATTTAAGTTCATGTGTTTTTCACGTAGGGATCTACAGCCAGCTTCTTATGCAATCAACAACCACAATCTTGAACATGTTAATGTTTTTGTTGACTTGGGGGTGACAATGAACCCCATATTGAGGCAACAGTTAATAAGGCTAGATGTGTTTTAGCTTTTGTGAAAAGGTGGTCAAAGGAATTTAATGACCCTTATGTTACGAAGACTCTTTTTACTACACTAGTTAGACCTATATTAGAATATTGCTCAGTTATATGGAATCCGCGTTACCAACTTTATATTGATAGGCTAGAATCAATTCAAAAACAGTTCTTACTCTTTGCATTGAGAAATCTACAATGGGATTCAACGTATAACCTTCCACCTTATACTAATCGTTTGAAACTTATCAATCTCCCAACCCTTGCAAGTCGTAGGGAAATGCTAGGTGTATTATTCATGACTAAACTGATAAACGGATCGATTTCCAGCCCATTTCTTTTAAACGAAATTAACTTTAATATTCCGTCCCGACCTTCACGACACTTTAGGCCTATTCGGCTGAAGCAATGCAGGACAAATTTTCAATTACACGAGCCTTTCCAGTGTTTGTGCGAAGATTTTAACTCTCATTCAGGCACATTTGATATTTCGGACTCGCTTTTTATGATCAAAATAACTGTTCTATTATCTCTTAACACTTGACTTCTACGTTGTATTAATTTATTGCAATTCCCTATTCATTTATGTATATCACTCAGCTGATGAATTCCTTTCTGTAGGTGAGCATTTTGAGAACTCGACGCTTAACAAACCTCCGCCTTTCAAACACTCGGCAAATTAATCCGCGCGTTATGCGGATGCGCCCCTCGTGTCGGTTGGGCGGGATGGTAGGTAAAATCCTTTGGGCATAATAATAATAATAATAATAATACCTTCAATAACTTTATGATGATTTTTATTAAGAAATTGTAATGTAGCTGCTCCTCCTTTGTTAGGTCAAATTTCTTTATTTAATAGAATAGAATATTTTTTTAAGAATAATTATATTATCATTATTATCTTTTTTTAGAGCTTCTTATACTTTATACATATATTCTTATAGTCAACATGGTAAACATTTTTCAGGGTTATATACTTTTAGAGTAGGAAAAATTCGTGAATATTATCTTTTATTTTTGCATTGATTTCCGTTAAATATATTAATTTTAAAAAGAGATGTTTGTTTAATTTGAATTTAATATTAATTTAAATAGTTTAATAAAAATATTGATTTGTGGTGTCAATGATATGATTTAGATCATTTTAAATTATTAAAAATTTATCAATTTGCAATGTTGGATTTTTGTTATTAAATAATTTTAGATTACTTTTTTTTTTAAGATTAAATTTTATATTGAAATATTTAATTTATTTTTTTATTATTTATATCTTTTGTATTAATAATTTCTTCTTTTGTTAGTTTTATAGAAAAGAATATATAATAGGAGATTTATATATTAATCGTTTTATTATATTGGTTTTTATATTTGTTTTTTCAATAATATTATTGATTATTTCTCCAAATTTAATTAGGATGAGATGGGTTAGGATTAGTTTCTTATTGTTTAGTAATTTATTTTCAAAATATTAAATCTTTTAATGCGGGAATATTAACTGTTTTATCAAATCGTGTGGGGGATGTAGGGATTTTTATCAGCAATTGCTTGAATATTAAATTATGGAAGATGAAGATATATTTTTTATTTAGAATTTATAAAAAATGATTTTGAAATAAATGTAATAATAATAATATTAATTATAATAGCTGCTATAACTAAAAGAGCTCAAATTCTTTTTTCTTCTTGATTACCAATAGCTGCTCCAACTCCAGTATCTGCTTTAGTTCATTCTTCAACTCTTATAACTGCTGGTATTTATTTATTAATTCGTTTTAATATTTTATTAAGTCAATTATTATTATTATTAGCTGGTTTAAGAATATTTATAGCTGGATTAGGGGCTAATATTGAATTTGATTTGAAAAAAATTATTGCATTATCTACTTTGAGACAATTAGGTTTAATAATAAGTATTTTATCAAGAGGATTTTTTAAGCTGGCTTTTTTTCATTTATTAAGTCATCCTTTATTTAAAGCTTTATTATTTATATGTGCCGGAGCAATTATTCATAATATAAATAATTCTCAAGATATTCGGTTAATGGAGGATTAAGAATTTTTATACCTTTTACTAGCAAATTTAGCTTTATGTGGAATACCTTTTTTAGCTGGATTTTATTCTAAAGATATAATTTTAGAAGTTGTTACAATAGTTATATTAATTATTTTCTTATTTTGTATATTATTTTTTTCTTTTCGTTTAGTTTATTATTCAATGGTTGGTGAACTAAATAGTGGTTCATTAAATATATTAAATGATGAAGGTTGAATTATACTGCGTGGTATAATAGGATTATTAATTATCGTGCCAATTCTAAATAATTTTCACTAGTGAACCGGTGCAAACCGTTTCACCTTTTTCATACATTTTTGCTCACAAATTGTATGAGAGTGAGAAAATCCGCAAAGTGAGAAATTGTTTAGAATCGGCCTGTATAACAATTGTAGGAGGTAGAATTTTAAGATGATTAATATTTAGTACTCCTTATATAATTTGTTTATCTATTTATATAAAATTATTTTTGTATGTTTGGTTGGGGGAATAATAGGTTATTTAACTTCTAATGTATCTTTATTTTATTTTACTTAATCATTAAATAATTTTAAAATTATTAACTATTTTGGTTCTATATGATTTATACCTTATATTTCTACTTATGGGGTTGTATATTATCCTTTAATATTAGGCAATATTATTTATAAATCTTTTGATCAAGGTTGATCTGAATTTTTAGGAAGTCAAAATTTATATTATTATTTTATTAAATATTCTCAATTATTTTATTTATTTTGTAATAATAATTTAAAAATGTATTTAATATTATTTATTTTATGAATTATTATTTTAATTTTATTATTTTTTTTTTTATTCAAATAGCTTAAATAAGAGTATAACATTGAAGATGTTGAGGTAATTATCTTAAGTACACTATTTTGCGTCATAAATATTTAGAATTAAACAAAAAATGTTACAACGATTACTTATTTAAAACTAAACAGAACATTATTTCCAATCCTAAGTCATTTTATGGTTTCGTAAACTCTAAACGCAGAGTAAAAGGGTTTCCTTCAACAATGAAATTTAATGATAACATATCCAGCGACGATCTAGTGATTGCTGATTTCTTTGCTCAATTTTTCAAGTCTAATTACTCTTCTGAAACTAATTCATCACAAATTGTATACCCATATCGTCCACATTCATGTAACTCAATTTATGTTCCTAGTATAGATCCAGGAGATGTTTTGTCACATTTAAAATCCTTAAAGGAGTCAACCAAGTTTGGCCCTGATTTAATACCGACATGTTTTCTTAAAAAGTGTGCAGAACACATATACCTGCCACTGACCGATTTGTTCAATCTTTCTCTACAGCGCGGCGTTTTCCCGGCTTCATGGAAAGAGTCTTTTCTTATACCTCTTTATAAAAGTGGGAGTAAAACATCTATACTAAACTATCGCGGAATAGCGAAGCTCTCTGCTATTCCTAAAATTTTTGAAGCCTTCGTCACCAATCACCTTTCATTTTCTATATCAACACTGATTGCCAACTCCCAGCACGGTTTCTGTAAGGGTAAATCGACCACAACTAATTTACTTGAATTCACTACACATGTCTCGAATGGGTTTAGGGATAATCTCCACACCGACGTTATATACACCGACTTTAGTAAAGCCTTTGACAAGGTTAGCCACTCTTTACTTATTCATAAACTTGCCCTGGTGTTCCTCAGGGTAGCCATCTAGGCCCGGTTCTGTTTTTGCTTTTTATCAATGATATCTGTACAACAATAAAGTTTTCGAATATCTTGATGTGTGCTGATGATGTTAAACTTTTTAAGTCATATGCATCGATTGAAGAACGTTCTTTGCTTCAGATTGATTTAGACCACTTAGTAACTTGGTGCAACGTTAACAATATGCCGCTCAATCTGAAAAAATGTAAGTTCATGTGTTTTTCACGTAGGGATCTACAGCCAGCTTCTTATGCAATCAACAACCACAATCTTGAACATGTTAATGTTTTTGTTGACTTGGGGGTGACAATGAACCCCATATTGAGGCAACAGTTAATAAGGCTAGATGTGTTTTAGCTTTTGTGAAAAGGTGGTCAAAGGAATTTAATGACCCTTATGTTACGAAGACTCTTTTTACTACACTAGTTAGACCTATATTAGAATATTGCTCAGTTATATGGAATCCGCGTTACCAACTTTATATTGATAGGCTAGAATCAATTCAAAAACAGTTCTTACTCTTTGCATTGAGAAATCTACAATGGGATTCAACGTATAACCTTCCACCTTATACTAATCGTTTGAAACTTATCAATCTCCCAACCCTTGCAAGTCGTAGGGAAATGCTAGGTGTATTATTCATGACTAAACTGATAAACGGATCGATTTCCAGCCCATTTCTTTTAAACGAAATTAACTTTAATATTCCGTCCCGACCTTCACGACACTTTAGGCCTATTCGGCTGAAGCAATGCAGGACAAATTTTCAATTACACGAGCCTTTCCAGTGTTTGTGCGAAGATTTTAACTCTCATTCAGGCACATTTGATATTTCGGACTCGCTTTTTATGATCAAAATAACTGTTCTATTATCTCTTAACACTTGACTTCTACGTTGTATTAATTTATTGCAATTCCCTATTCATTTATGTATATCACTCAGCTGATGAATTCCTTTCTGTAGGTGAGCATTTTGAGAACTCGACGCTTAACAAACCTCCGCCTTTCAAACACTCGGCAAATTAATCCGCGCGTTATGCGGATGCGCCCCTCGTGTCGGTTGGGCGGGATGGTAGGTAAAATCCTTTGGGCATAATAATAATAATAATAATAATACCTTCAATAACTTTATGATGATTTTTATTAAGAAATTGTAATGTAGCTGCTCCTCCTTTGTTAGGTCAAATTTCTTTATTTAATAGAATAGAATATTTTTTTAAGAATAATTATATTATCATTATTATCTTTTTTTAGAGCTTCTTATACTTTATACATATATTCTTATAGTCAACATGGTAAACATTTTTCAGGGTTATATACTTTTAGAGTAGGAAAAATTCGTGAATATTATCTTTTATTTTTGCATTGATTTCCGTTAAATATATTAATTTTAAAAAGAGATGTTTGTTTAATTTGAATTTAATATTAATTTAAATAGTTTAATAAAAATATTGATTTGTGGTGTCAATGATATGATTTAGATCATTTTAAATTATTAAAAATTTATCAATTTGCAATGTTGGATTTTTGTTATTAAATAATTTTAGATTACTTTTTTTTTTAAGATTAAATTTTATATTGAAATATTTAATTTATTTTTTTATTATTTATATCTTTTGTATTAATAATTTCTTCTTTTGTTAGTTTTATAGAAAAGAATATATAATAGGAGATTTATATATTAATCGTTTTATTATATTGGTTTTTATATTTGTTTTTTCAATAATATTATTGATTATTTCTCCAAATTTAATTAGGATGAGATGGGTTAGGATTAGTTTCTTATTGTTTAGTAAATTATTTTCAAAATATTAAATCTTTTAATGCGGGAATATTAACTGTTTTATCAAATCGTGTGGGGGATGTAGGGATTTTTATCAGCAATTGCTTGAATATTAAATTATGGAAGATGAAGATATATTTTTTATTTAGAATTTATAAAAAATGATTTTGAAATAAATGTAATAATAATAATATTAATTATAATAGCTGCTATAACTAAAAGAGCTCAAATTCTTTTTTCTTCTTGATTACCAATAGCTGCTCCAACTCCAGTATCTGCTTTAGTTCATTCTTCAACTCTTATAACTGCTGGTATTTATTTATTAATTCGTTTTAATATTTTATTAAGTCAATTATTATTATTATTAGCTGGTTTAAGAATATTTATAGCTGGATTAGGGGCTAATATTGAATTTGATTTGAAAAAAATTATTGCATTATCTACTTTGAGACAATTAGGTTTAATAATAAGTATTTTATCAAGAGGATTTTTTAAGCTGGCTTTTTTTCATTTATTAAGTCATCCTTTATTTAAAGCTTTATTATTTATATGTCATCATCATTTATTGGCGCTTAACCGCCTAAGCGATTTTGGCCGTCGCCTATCAAAGCACGCCAGTCATTCCTTTTTAGCGATAACTGACGCCAATTGGAAACCCCAAGGGAGTTCAAGTCATCCTCCACCTGTTGTTTCCATCTCAGTCGAGGCCTCCCCCTTCCTCTGCTGCCGAATTCGGGTGACGATTGGAAAACCTTCTGGGCTGGAGCTTCTTTGTCCATTCGCATGACGTGACCCAGCCAGCGGAGCCTTTGGGCTTTAATTCGCTGGACTATGGTCAGATCTGCGTAAAGCTCGTACAGCTCATCGTTAAATCTCCTTCGATACTCGCCGTCGGCATCACGGGAAGGACCATAAATCTTCCGGAGAACTTTTCTCTCAAATACTCCAAGGGCCATCTCATCTTCTCTTGACATTGTCCATGAATCTGAGCCATACATCAGGACAGGTATGATGAGAGACTTATAGAGCGCGATCTTTGTTCTTCGAGAGAGGACTTTACTTCTCAATTGCCTACTCAGTCCAAAGTAGCACTTGTTCGCAAGAGTGATTCTCCGTTGGATTTCTAGACTGATATTATTTTCGGTGTTAATGCTGGTTCCCAAATAGACGAAGTCCCTCACAGTTTCAAATTTGTAACTATCAACAGTGACGTGGCTGCCAAGGCGCAGGTGCGCCGATTCTTTCTTTGATGACAGCAAATACTTCGTCTTGTCCTCGTTGACCGCAAGACCCACTTTTTTCGCTTCTTTATCCAGTCCAGAGAAGGCAGCGCTTACGGCGCGGTTGTTAAGGCCAATGATATCAATATCATCGGCATACGCCAGCAATTGCACGCTCTTGTAAAAGATTGTACCATTGCGGTTTAGCTCTGCTGCTCGAATTATCTTCTCCAGCATCAGGTTAAAGAAATCGCACGAAAGGGAGTCGCCCTGTCTGAAGCCTCGTTTGGTTTCAAATGGCTCAGAGAGGTCCTTCCCGACTCTGACGGAGCTGTTAGTATTGCTCAACGTCATTTGGCAAAGCCGTATAAGCTTTGCAGGGAAGTCAAATTCAGACATGGCGGCATACAGGCAACTCCTTTTTGCGCTGTCAAAAGCGGCTTTGAAATCGACAAAGAGATGGTGTGTGTCGATTCTTTTATCATGGGTCTTCTCCAGGATTTGGCGTATCGTGAAAATCTGGTCGATGGTAGACTTACCAGGTCTAAAGCCACACTGATAAGGTCCAATCAGCTTGTCTACGATGGGCTTCAGTCTTTCACACAATACGCTAGAAAGAACCTTATACGCGATATTAAGAAGGCTGATTCCGCGGTAGTTGGTGCGGTTAGCGGGCAACCACACTCCATTACACTCCACTTATTTATATGTGCCGGAGCAATTATTCATAATATAAATAATTCTCAAGATATTCGGTTAATGGAGGATTAAGAATTTTTATACCTTTTACTAGCAAATTTAGCTTTATGTGGAATACCTTTTTTAGCTGGATTTTATTCTAAAGATATAATTTTAGAAGTTGTTACAATAGTTATATTAATTATTTTCTTATTTTGTATATTATTTTTTTCTTTTCGTTTAGTTTATTATTCAATGGTTGGTGAACTAAATAGTGGTTCATTAAATATATTAAATGATGAAGGTTGAATTATACTGCGTGGTATAATAGGATTATTAATTATCGTGCCAATTCTAAATAATTTTCACTAGTGAACCGGTGCAAACCGTTTCACCTTTTTAATACATTTTTGCTCACAAATTGTATGAGAGTGAGAAAATCCGCAAAGTGAGAAATTGTTTAGAATCGGCCTGTATAACAATTGTAGGAGGTAGAATTTTAAGATGATTAATATTTAGTACTCCTTATATAATTTGTTTATCTATTTATATAAAATTATTTTTGTATGTTTGGTTGGGGGAATAATAGGTTATTTAACTTCTAATGTATCTTTATTTTATTTTACTTAATCATTAAATAATTTTAAAATTATTAACTATTTTGGTTCTATATGATTTATACCTTATATTTCTACTTATGGGGTTGTATATTATCCTTTAATATTAGGCAATATTATTTATAAATCTTTTGATCAAGGTTGATCTGAATTTTTAGGAAGTCAAAATTTATATTATTATTTTATTAAATATTCTCAATTATTTTATTTATTTTGTAATAATAATTTAAAAATGTATTTAATATTATTTATTTTATGAATTATTATTTTAATTTTATTATTTTTTTTTTTATTCAAATAGCTTAAATAAGAGTATAACATTGAAGATGTTGAGGTAATTAAATAATTTTTGAATATAGTGAATATAAAATAGTAATTTATAAAAAAAATTTAATTTTACAATGAAAATGTAATGTTTTATTAAACTATATAAATATAAGTCTAAATGGAATTTAAACATTAAAAGATAAAAGTTAGCAGCTTTAAGATCATTTACTTCTTTAATTGGAGTATAATATTCTCAATTTTATTATTAACAATGATAAGCCTCTTTTGGCTTCAATTAATTATTAAATAAGGGTAAAGGTACCTAAAATTAGGTCGAAGCTAAATGCAATTTATTTCAATTTTTAAAAAAATTAAGTAATTATTTTGTTCAATTTAATATTCCTTGATTTCATTCATGGTATAATCCGATGATTAAAATTAAAATAAATGTAATTGAAGTAATTGATCATTGTAGGGTATTCCACTTTAATATTGTTTACTTTTTGATTGTTATAAAAATTTAAATATCTAGTTAACTATTCAAAATGAAAATTTTGATATCCTCGAATTTTGTCATCATTCAAGTATATATTTTCTAAAATAAACTTATAAATTTTTAAATAAATATAGTTTAAATAACTATATTTTTGGCGATCCTGCAAATTATCTACGCGAACCTATCCATTATCTAAATTAGTGACAACTTTCGGACACAACATTTTTGGCGCAAAATCAAGTGAAAATTTCAGCAAAAACAAAATTAACAAATACATACATATGTACATACTACATATATCCATTTATGCAAATAAATGTGACATAAAGTGAAACAAATAACTAACTAGAATAAGAACAAATTTTTAAGAAGTTTTCAACAATCAACTACTAACAAGAATAACCAAACTACAATCAAATTTTCAACATTTTATCAAATTTTATTTTAAGATTTAGTTGAATCTATTAACTTACTATTTAGTGCATCTACATCCTTTTTCCCTTCCTCTAAAACGAAAATGATTTTCTTTAAATCATATTTATTTAAATAAATAAATATGATTAAAATTTAACAACAATAACGCAATAGCTATTGACGGTATGCGGTAACTCCTCCGTCACTTTAGCAACTTAACACAACAGCTATCGACGGCAAGCGGTAACTCCTCCGTCACTTTAGCAATTCGACATAGTTACAACAAAACTAACTAATGTCAATTTCTTTTTACTCTATCAAAACTCAATCCTCTATCTCAATTACAATCATAATCTCAATATAAATCAAAAGACTTAACGATTTATTACATACATAAAATAATTTATAATTATTTTCGTTTCACTGGAGGGGGAGTAGATGTAGAGTATTCCACTTTAATATTGTTTACTTTTTGATTGTTATAAAAATTTAAATATCTAGTTAACTATTCAAAATGAAAAGTTTGATATACTCAAATTTTGTCATCATTCAAGTTATATATTTTCTAAAATAAAATTATAAATTTTTAAATAAATATAGTTTAAATAACTATAATCATATTATAATATTTGACAATTTAATAATTATAATTATAGGTAAAATAAGTGCAATTTCAACATCAAAAATTAAAACAATACTTGTAATTAAAAAAAATCGTAGTGAAAAAGGTATTCGAGATGATGATTTAGGATCAAATCCACATTCAAATGGTGAAGATTTTTCTCGATCAGATAAAGTTTTTTTTGATAAAATAGATGCCAATAATATAATTATTATTGTTATAATTAAAATAATTAATATTATTATAAAAATTAAAAAAATTATCTAAACTACTAATTTAGTAGACTTTATGATTGGAAGTCAAATATACATTTATATTATTTAGATAATCAATAAATTGAAATATAAGGAATGATTTGAATGTATTGCCATAAGATAATAAATTTACTACTAAGTATGGTCCTTATTTTATATGTATCAGTTGTTGATATCACTGGTTTACAGCCAAAATGCACCAGAGACGCCATAATGAAATTCCTATATAAAATCACCTCCTAATTCTGAAAATCAAGGTTATTTTAACTTAAATTGTACCGTTTTTGAGATATTTACGATTTACCGTTATTTCAAAAAAACAAAAAAGATGGCTCCACTTAATCGTGTATATCTCAAGAACAAATTGAGCTATTCGAAAACGGTTTGAAAAATTTGAAAGCTTATAAAATTTACTATAATCAGTAAATACAACACTTTTTGCTAGGTCCTGCAGATTCAAACATATTGAACAATCATTACGGATTTTTTAAATTTTTTTTGTAAAAATATAAAAAAATTTGTGCAGATAGTTCCCCCCCCTCTAAGCTCGGTTTTATTACAAAAAAAAAACAAGCTATCAGTGAACAAAATCGATGAACTAATACAAAAGTTATAAGCATTCAAGTAAATATATCCATTTAATGCTTAAGTACCCTACTGGTACATATGAGTTAGTATTCGTATATCATTTAGTTAGCAGGTAGATTTTCGAAAAGTTATTAGATACAAAAAGCTGTTAGTGTCGTTTTCTCAAACCTAGGTACATTTTAAACAAGAGCATATTTTTGAGGCAGGTAGTGTTTTCTTTGTAGAACTAGGGAACCTTTTTGTTTAGGTAGGCTTGAATTTTTACTGGATCTAAGTATAAATAAGAGTACATGCGCCTTGTTCCTTCATAATATCTACAAGGCTCGCCGGATACTGTTCAGTTTATAATTGCAGTTTATACTTAAAAATAAAAAATTAATAAAAGGGCGCGAGAGTTTGACTGTACAAATGATCCAGATATGTTCTGTTTCATCTGCGGTCAATTTATTGTTAAAAGTATGAGACGTGTGTGTTCAAATCCTTTGATGAGATGGGTTAGGATTCGTTTCTTATTGTTTAGTAATTTATTTTCAAAATATTAAATCTTTTAATGCGGGAATATTAACTGTTTTATCAAATCGTGGGGGGGATTTAGCTTTTTTTCCAGCAATTGCTTGAATATTAAATTATGGAAGTGAAGATATATTTTTTATTTAGAATTTATAAAAAATGATTTTGAAATAAATGTAATTATAATATTAATTATAATAGCTGCTATAACTAAAAGAGCTCAAATTCTTTTTTCTTCTTGATTACCAATAGCTGCTCCAACTCCAGTATCTGCTTTAGTTCATTCTTCAACTCTTATAACTGCTGGTATTTATTTATTAATTCGTTTTAATATTTTATTAAGTCAATTATTATTATTATTAGCTGGTTTAAGAATATTTATAGCTGGATTAGGGGCTAATATTGAATTTGATTTGAAAAAAATTATTGCATTATCTACTTTGAGACAATTAGGTTTAATAATAAGTATTTTATCAAGAGGATTTTTTAAGCTGGCTTTTTTTCATTTATTAAGTCATCCTTTATTTAAAGCTTTATTATTTATATGTGCCGGAGCAATTATTCATAATATAAATAATTCTCAAGATATTCGGTTAATAGGAGGATTAAGAATTTTTATACCTTTTACTAGCAAATTTAGCTTTATGTGGAATACATTTTTTAGCTGGATTTTATTCTAAAGATATAATTTTAGAAGTTGTTTCAATAGTTATATTAATATATTTTCTTATTTTGTATATTATTTTTTTCTTTTCGTTTAGTTTATTATTCAATGGTTGGTGCACTAAATAATGGTTCATTAAATATATTAAATGATGAAGGTTGAATTATACTGCGTGGTATAATAGGATTATTAATTATCGTGCCAATTCTAAATAATTTTCACTAGTGAACCGGTGGACCGTTTCACCTTTTTCATAAATTTTTGCTCACAAATTATATGAGAGTGAGAAAATCCGCAAAGTGAGAAATTGTTTAGAATCGGCCTGTATAACAATTGTAGGAGGTAGAATTTTAAGATAATTAATATTTATTTGTTTATCTATTTATATAAAATTATTTTTGTATGTTTGGTTGGGGGAATAATAGGTTATTTATTTTATTTTAATAAATCATTAAATAATTTTAAAATTATTAACTATTTTGGTTCTATACGATTTATACCTTATATTTCTACTTATAGGGTTGTAAATTATCTTTAATATTAGGTAATATTATTTATAAATCTTTTGATCAAGGTTGATCTGAATTTTTAGGAAGTCAAAATTTATATAATTATTTTATTAAATATTCTCAATTATTTTATTTATTTTGTAATAATAATTTAAAAATTTATTTAATATTATTTATTTTATGAATTATTATTTTAATTTTATTATTTTTTTTTTATTCAAATAGCTTAAATAAGAGTATAACATTGAAGATGTTGAGGTAATTAAATAATTTTTGAATATAGTGAATATAAAATAGTAATTTATAAAAAAATTTAATTTTACAATGAAAATGTAATGTTTTATTAAACTATATAAATATAAGTCTAAATGGAATTTAAACATTAAAAGATAAAAGTAAGCAGCTTTATCTTAAACATTTACTTATTACTTTATTTTAGAGTAGGAAAAATTCGTGAATATTATCTTTTATTTTTGCATTGATTTCCGTTAATTATATTAATTTTAAAAAGAGATGTTTGTTTAATTTGAATTTAATATTAATTTAAATAGTTTAATAAAAATATTGATTTGTGGTGTCAATCATATGATTTAGATCATTTTAAATTATTAAAAATTTATCAATTTGCAATGTTGGATTTTTGTTATTAAATAATTTTAGATTACTTTTTTTTTTTAGATTAAATTTTATATTGAAATATTTAATTTATTTTTTTATTATTTATATCTTTTGTATTAATAATTTCTTCTTTTGTTAGTTTTATAGAAAAGAATATATAATAGGAGACTTAAATATTAATCGTTTTATTATATTGGTTTTTATATTTGTTTTTTCAATAATATTATTGATTATTTCTCCAAATTTAATTAGGATGAGATGGGTTAGGATTAGTTTCTTATTGTTTAGTAATTTATTTTCAAAATATTAAATCTTTTAATGCGGGAATATTAACTGTTTTATCAAATCGTGTGGGGGATGTAGGGATTTTTATCAGCAATTGCTTGAATATTAAATTATGGAAGATGAAGATATATTTTTTATTTAGAATTTATAAAAAATGATTTTGAAATAAATGTAATAATAATAATATTAATTATAATAGCTGCTATAACTAAAAGAGCTCAAATTCTTTTTTCTTCTTGATTACCAATAGCTGCTCCAACTCCAGTATCTGCTTAAGTTCATTCTTCAACTCTTATAACTGCTGGTATTTATTTATTAATTCGTTTTAATATTTTATTAAGTCAATTATTATTATTATTAGCTGGTTTAAGAATATTTATAGCTGGATTAGGGGCTAATATTGAATTTGATTTGAAAAAAATTATTGCATTATCTACTTTGAGACAATTAGGTTTAATAATAAGTATTTTATCAATAGGATTTTTTAAGCTGGCTTTTTTTCATTTATTAAGTCATCCTTTATTTAAAGCTTTATTATTTATATGTGCCGGAGCAATTATTCATAATATAAATAATTCTCAAGATATTCGGTTAATGGAGGATTAAGAATTTTTATACCTTTTACTAGCAAATTTAGCTTTATGTGGAATACCTTTTTTAGCTGGATTTTATTCTAAAGATATAATTTTAGAAGTTGTTTCAATAGTTATATTATTTATTTTCTTATTTTGTATATTATTTTTTTCTTTTCGTTTAGTTTATTATTCAATGGTTGGTGAACTAAATAGTGGTTCATTAAATATATTAAATGATGAAGGTTGAATTATACTGCGTGGTATAATAGGATTATTAATTATCGTGCCAATTCTAAATAATTTTCACTAGTGAACCGGTGCAAACCGTTTCACCTTTTTCATACATTTTTGCTCACAAATTATATGAGAGTGAGAAAATCCGCAAAGTGAGAAATTGTTTAGAATCGGCCTGTATAACAATTGTAGGAGGTAGAATTTTAAGATGATTAATATTAATATTAGGCAATATTATTTATAAATCTTTTGATCAAGGTTGATCTGAATTTTTAGGAAGTCAAAATTTATATAATTATTTTATTAAATATTCTCAATTATTTTATTTATTTTGTAATAATAATTTAAAAATTTATTTAATATTATTTATTTTATGAATTATTATTTTAATTTTATTATTTTTTTTTTTATTCAAATAGCTTAAATAAGAGTATAACATTGAAGATGTTGAGGTAATTAAATAATTTTTGAATATAGTGAATATAAAATAGTAATTTATAAAAAAAATTTAATTTTACAATGAAAATGTAATGTTTTATTAAACTATATAAATATAAGTCTAAATGGAATTTAAACATTAAAAGATAAAAGTTAGCAGCTTTATCTTAAACATTTACTTCTTTAATTGGAGTATAATATTCTCAATTTTATTATTAACAATGATAAGCCTCTTTTGGCTTCAATTAATTATTAAATAAGGGTAAAAGTACCTAAAATTAGGTCGAAGCTAAATGCAATTTATCGCTTCATATTTAAATTTGGGTAAATCAATAATTTTTGAATGCAAATCAAATGTTATAAATTAACTATAACCCTATAAATTATTAACTATTTTTCAAGTTCAATTTTTAAAAAAATTAAGTAATTATTTTGTTCAATTTAAGATTCCTTGATTTTATTCATGGTATAATCCGATGATTAAAATTAAAATAAATGTAATTGAAGTAATTGATCATTGTAGGGTATTCCACTTTAATATTGTTTACTTTTTGATTGTTATAAAAATTTAAATATCTAGTTAACTATTCAAAATGAAAATTTTGATATCCTCGAATTTTGTCATCATTCAAGTATATATTTTCTAAAATAAACTTATAAATTTTTAAATAAATATAGTTTAAATAACTATATTTTTGGCGATCCTGCAAATTATCTACGCGAACCTATCCATTATCTAAATTAGTGACAACTTTCGGACACAACATTTTTGGCGCAAAATCAAGTGAAAATTTCAGCAAAAACAAAATTAACAAATACATACATATGTACCTACTACATATATCCATTTATGCAAATAAATGTGACATAAAGTGAAACAAATAACTAACTAGAATAAGAACAAATTTTTAAGAAGTTTTCAACAATCAACTACTAACAAGAATAACCAAACTACAATCAAATTTTCAACATTTTATCAAATTTTATTTTAAGATTTAGTTGAATCTATTAACTTACTATTTAGTGCATCTACATCCTTTTTCCCTTCCTCTAAAACGAAAATGATTTTCTTTAAATCATATTTATTTAAAAAAATAAATATGATTAAAATTTAACAACAATAACGCAATAGCTATTGACGGTATGCGGTAACTCCTCCGTCACTTTAGCAACTTAACAAAACAGCTATCGACGGCAAGCGGTAACTCCTCCGTCACTTTAGCAATTCGACATAGTTACAACAAAACTAACTAATGTCAATTTCTTTTTACTCTATCAAAACTCAATCCTCTATCTCAATTACAATCATAATCTCAATATAAATCAAAAGACTTAACGATTTATTACATACATAAAATAATTTATAATTATTTTCGTTTCACTGGAGGGGGAGTAGATGTAGAGTATTCCACTTTAATATTGTTTACTTTTTGATTGTTATAAAAATTTAAATATCTAGTTAACTATTCAAAATGAAAATTTTGATATACTCAAATTTTGTCATCATTCAAGTTATATATTTTCTAAAATAAAATTATAAATTTTTAAATAAATATAGTTTAAATAACTATAATCATATTATAATATTTGACAATTTAATAATTATAATTATAGGTAAAATAAGTGCAATTTCAACATCAAAAATTAAAACAATACTTGTAATTAAAAAAAATCGTAGTGAAAAAGGTATTCGAGATGATGATTTAGGATCAAATCCACATTCAAATGGTGAAGATTTTTCTCGATCAGATAAAGTTTTTTTTGATAAAATAGATGCCAATAATATAATTATTATTGTTATAATTAAAATAATTAATATTATTATAAAAATTAAAAAAATTATCTAAACTACTAATTTAGTAGACTTTATGATTGGAAGTCAAATATACATTTATATTATTTAGATAATCAATAAATTGAAATATAAGGAATGATTTGAATGTATTGCCATAAGATAATAAATTTACTACTAAGTATGGTCCTTATTTTATATGTATCAGTTGTTGATATCACTGGTTTACAGCCAAAATGCACCAGAGACGCCATAATGAAATTCCTATATAAAATCACCTCCTAATTCTGAAAATCAAGGTTATTTTTACTTGAATGGTACCGTTTTTGAGATATTTACGATTTACCGTTATTTCAAAAAAACAAAAAAGATGGCTCCACTTAATCGTGTATATCTCAAGAACAAATTGAGCTATTCGAAAACGGTTTGAAAAATTTGAAAGCTTATAAAATTTACTATATCAGTACATACAACACTTTTTGCTAGGTCCTGCAGATTCAAACATATTGAACAATCATTACGGATTTTTTAAATTTTTTTTTGTAAAAATATAAAAAAATTTGTGCAGATAGTTCCCCCCCCTCTAAGCTCGGTTTTATTACAAAAAAAAAACAAGCTCTCAGTGAACAAAATCGATGAACTAATACAAAAGTTATAAGCATTCAAGTAAATATATCCATTTAATGCTTAAGTACCCTACTGGTACATATGAGTTAGTATTCGTATATCATTTAGTTAGCAGGTAGATTTTCGAAAAGTTATTAGATACAAAAAGCTGTTAGTGTCGTTTTCTCAAACCTAGGTACATTTTAAACAAGAGCATATTTTTGAGGCAGGTAGTGTTTTCTTTGTAGAACTAGGGAACCTTTTTGTTTAGGTAGGCTTGAATTTTTACTGGATCTAAGTATAAATAAGAGTACATGCGCCTTGTTCCTTCATAATATCTGCAAGGCTCGCCGGATACTGTTCAGTTTATAATTGCAGTTTATACTTAAAAATAAAAAATTAATAAAAGGGCGCGAGAGTTTGACTGTACAAATGATCCAGATATGTTCTGTTTCATCTGCGGTCAATTTATTGTTAAAAGTATGAGACGTGTGTGTTCAAATCCTTTGATGAGATGGGTTAGGATTCGTTTCTTATTGTTTAGTAATTTATTTTCAAAATATTAAATCTTTTAATGCGGGAATATTAACTGTTTTATCAAATCGTGGGGGGGATTTAGCTTTTTTTCCAGCAATTGCTTGAATATTAAATTATGGAAGTGAAGATATATTTTTTATTTAGAATTTATAAAAAATGATTTTGAAATAAATGTAATTATAATATTAATTATAATAGCTGCTATAACTAAAAGAGCTCAAATTCTTTTTTCTTCTTGATTACCAATAGCTGCTCCAACTCCAGTATCTGCTTTAGTTCATTCTTCAATAGTTATGTTAATTATTTTCTTATTTTGTATATTATTTTTTTCTTTTCGTTTAGTTTATTATTCAATGGTTGGTGAACTAAATAGTGGTTCATTAAATATATTAAATGATGAAGGTTGAATTATACTGCGTGGTATAATAGGATTATTAATTATCGTGCCAATTCTAAATAATTTTCACTAGTGAACCGGTGCAAACCGTTTCACCTTTTTCATACATTTTTGCTCACAAATTATATGAGAGTGAGAAAATCCGCAAAGTGAGAAATTGTTTAGAATCGGCCTGTATAACAATTGTAGGAGGTAGAATTTTAAGATGATTAATATTAATATTAGGCAATATTATTTATAAATCTTTCGATCAAGGTTGATCTGAATTTTTAGGAAGTCAAAATTTATATAATTATTTTATTAAATATTCTCAATTATTTTATTTATTTTGTAATAATAATTTAAAAATTTATTTAATATTATTTATTTTATGAATTATTATTTTAATTTTATTATTTTTTTTTTTATTCAAATAGCTTAAATAAGAGTATAACATTGAAGATGTTGAGGTAATTAAATAATTTTTGAATATAGTGAATATAAAATAGTAATTTATAAAAAAAATTTAATTTTACAATGAAAATGTAATGTTTTATTAAATTATATAAATATAAGTCTAAATGGAATTTAAACATTAACAGATAAAAGTTAGCAGCTTTATCTTAAACATTTACTTCTTTAATTGGAGTATAATATTCTCAATTTTATTATTAACAATGATAAGCCTCTTTTGGCTTCAATTAATTATTAAATAAGGGTAAAAGTACCTAAAATTAGGTCGAAGCTAAATGCAATTTATCGCTTCATATTTAAATTTGGGTAAATCAATAATTTTTGAATGCAAATCAAATGTTATAAATTAACTATAACCCTATAAATTATTAACTATTTTTCAAGTTCAATTTTTAAAAAAATTAAGTAATTATTTTGTTCAATTTAATATTCCTTGATTTCATTCATGGTATAATCCGATGATTAAAATTAAAATAAATGTAATTGAAGTAATTGATCATTGTAGGGTATTCCACTTTAATATTGTTTACTTTTTGATTGTTATAAAAATTTAAATATCTAGTAAACTATTCAAAATGAAAATTTTGATATCCTCGAATTTTGTCATCATTCAAGTATATATTTTCTAAAATAAACTTATAAATTTTTAAATAAATATAGTTTAAATAACTATATTTTTGGCGATCCTGCAAATTATCTACGCGAACCTATCCATTATCTAAATTAGTGACAACTTTCGGACACAACATTTTTGGCGCAAAATCAAGTGAAAATTTCAGCAAAAACAAAATTAACAAATACATACATATGTACATACTACATATATCCATTTATGCAAATAAATGTGACATAAAGTGAAACAAATAACTAACTAGAATAAGAACAAATTTTTAAGAAGTTTTCAACAATCAACTACTAACAAGAATAACCAAACTACAATCAAATTTTCAACATTTTATCAAATTTTATTTTAAGATTTAGTTGAATCTATTAACTTACTATTTAGTGCATCTACATCCTTTTTCCCTTCCTCTAAAACGAAAATGATTTTCTTTAAATCATATTTATTTAAAAAAATAAATATGATTAAAATTTAACAACAATAACGCAATAGCTATTGACGGTATGCGGTAACTCCTCCGTCACTTTAGCAACTTAACAAAACAGCTATCGACGGCAAGCGGTAACTCCTCCGTCACTTTAGCAATTCGACATAGTTACAACAAAACTAACTAATGTCAATTTCTTTTTACTCTATCAAAACTCAATCCTCTATCTCAATTACAATCATAATCTCAATATAAATCAAAAGACTTAACGATTTATTACATACATAAAATAATTTATAATTATTTTCGTTTCACTGGAGGGGGAGTAGATGTAGAGTATTCCACTTTAATATTGTTTACTTTTTGATTGTTATAAAAATTTAAATATCTAGTTAACTATTCAAAATGAAAATTTTGATATACTCAAATTTTGTCATCATTCAAGTTATATATTTTCTAAAATAAAATTATAAATTTTTAAATAAATATAGTTTAAATAACTATAATCATATTATAATATTTGACAATTTAATAATTATAATTATAGGTAAAATAAGTGCAATTTCAACATCAAAAATTAAAACAATACTTGTAATTAAAAAAAATCGTAGTGAAAAAGGTATTCGAGATGATGATTTAGGATCAAATCCACATTCAAATGGTGAAGATTTTTCTCGATCAGATAAAGTTTTTTTTGATAAAATAGATGCCAATAATATAATTATTATTGTTATAATTAAAATAATTAATATTATTATAAAAATTAAAAAAATTATCTAAACTACTAATTTAGTAGACTTTATGATTGGAAGTCAAATATACATTTATATTATTTAGATAATCAATAAATTGAAATATAAGGAATGATTTGAATGTATTGCCATAAGATAATAAATTTACTACTAAGTATGGTCCTTATTTTATATGTATCAGTTGTTGATATCACTGGTTTACAGCCAAAATGCACCAGAGACGCCATAATGAAATTCCTATATAAAATCACCTCCTAATTCTGAAAATCAAGGTTATTTTTACTTGAATGGTACCGTTTTTGAGATATTTACGATTTACCGTTATTTCAAAAAAACAAAAAAGATGGCTCCACTTAATCGTGTATATCTCAAGAACAAATTGAGCTATTCGAAAACGGTTTGAAAAATTTGAAAGCTTATAAAATTTACTATATCAGTACATACAACACTTTTTGCTAGGTCCTGCAGATTCAAACATATTGAACAATCATTACGGATTTTTTAAATTTTTTTTTGTAAAAATATAAAAAAATTTGTGCAGATAGTTCCCCCCCCTCTAAGCTCGGTTTTATTACAAAAAAAAAACAAGCTATCAGTGAACAAAATCGATGAACTAATACAAAAGTTATAAGCATTCAAGTAAATATATCCATTTAATGCTTAAGTACCCTACTGGTACATATGAGTTAGTATTCGTATATCATTTAGTTAGCAGGTAGATTTTCGAAAAGTTATTAGATACAAAAAGCTGTTAGTGTCGTTTTCTCAAAACTAGGTACATTTTAAACAAGAGCATATTTTTGAGGCAGGTAGTGTTTTCTTTGTAGAACTAGGGAACCTTTTTGTTTAGGTAGGCTTGAATTTTTACTGGATCTAAGTATAAATAAGAGTACATGCGCCTTGTTCCTTCATAATATCTGCAAGGCTCGCCGGATACTGTTCAGTTTATAATTGCAGTTTATACTTAAAAATAAAAAATTAATAAAAGGGCGCGAGAGTTTGACTGTACAAATGATCCAGATATGTTCTGTTTCATCTGCGGTCAATTTATTGTTAAAAGTATGAGACGTGTGTGTTCAAATCCTTTGATGAGATGGGTTAGGATTCGTTTCTTATTGTTTAGTAATTTATTTTCAAAATATTAAATCTTTTAATGCGGGAATATTAACTGTTTTATCAAATCGTGGGGGGGATTTAGCTTTTTTTCCAGCAATTGCTTGAATATTAAATTATGGAAGTGAAGATATATTTTTTATTTAGAATTTATAAAAAATGATTTTGAAATAAATGTAATTATAATATTAATTATAATAGCTGCTATAACTAAAAGAGCTTCTTTTTTCTTCTTGATTACCAATAGCTGCTCCAACTCCAGTATCTGCTTTAGTTCATTCTTCAATAGTTATGTTAATTATTTTCTTATTTTGTATATTATTTTTTTCTTTTCGTTTAGTTTATTATTCAATGGTTGGTGAACTAAATAGTGGTTCATTAAATATATTAAATGATGAAGGTTGAATTATACTGCGTGGTATAATAGGATTATTAATTATCGTGCCAATTCTAAATAATTTTCACTAGTGAACCGGTGCAAACCGTTTCACCTTTTTCATACATTTTTGCTCACAAATTATATGAGAGTGAGAAAATCCGCAAAGTGAGAAATTGTTTAGAATCGGCCTGTATAACAATTGTAGGAGGTAGAATTTTAAGATGATTAATATTAATATTAGGCAATATTATTTATAAATCTTTCGATCAAGGTTGATCTGAATTTTTAGGAAGTCAAAATTTATATAATTATTTTATTAAATATTCTCAATTATTTTATTTATTTTGTAATAATAATTTAAAAATTTATTTAATATTATTTATTTTATGAATTATTATTTTAATTTTATTATTTTTTTTTTTATTCAAATAGCTTAAATAAGAGTATAACATTGAAGATGTTGAGGTAATTAAATAATTTTTGAATATAGTGAATATAAAATAGTAATTTATAAAAAAAATTTAATTTTACAATGAAAATGTAATGTTTTATTAAATTATATAAATATAAGTCTAAATGGAATTTAAACATTAACAGATAAAAGTTAGCAGCTTTATCTTAAACATTTACTTCTTTAATTGGAGTATAATATTCTCAATTTTATTATTAACAATGATAAGCCTCTTTTGGCTTCAATTAATTATTAAATAAGGGTAAAAGTACCTAAAATTAGGTCGAAGCTAAATGCAATTTATCGCTTCATATTTAAATTTGGGTAAATCAATAATTTTTGAATGCAAATCAAATGTTATAAATTAACTATAACCCTATAAATTATTAACTATTTTTCAAGTTCAATTTTTAAAAAAATTAAGTAATTATTTTGTTCAATTTAATATTCCTTGATTTCATTCATGGTATAATCCGATGATTAAAATTAAAATAAATGTAATTGAAGTAATTGATCATTGTAGGGTATTCCACTTTAATATTGTTTACTTTTTGATTGTTATAAAAATTTAAATATCTAGTAAACTATTCAAAATGAAAATTTTGATATCCTCGAATTTTGTCATCATTCAAGTATATATTTTCTAAAATAAACTTATAAATTTTTAAATAAATATAGTTTAAATAACTATATTTTTGGCGATCCTGCAAATTATCTACGCGAACCTATCCATTATCTAAATTAGTGACAACTTTCGGACACAACATTTTTGGCGCAAAATCAAGTGAAAATTTCAGCAAAAACAAAATTAACAAATACATACATATGTACATACTACATATATCCATTTATGCAAATAAATGTGACATAAAGTGAAACAAATAACTAACTAGAATAAGAACAAATTTTTAAGAAGTTTTCAACAATCAACTACTAACAAGAATAACCAAACTACAATCAAATTTTCAACATTTTATCAAATTTTATTTTAAGATTTAGTTGAATCTATTAACTTACTATTTAGTGCATCTACATCCTTTTTCCCTTCCTCTAAAACGAAAATGATTTTCTTTAAATCATATTTATTTAAAAAAATAAATATGATTAAAATTTAACAACAATAACGCAATAGCTATTGACGGTATGCGGTAACTCCTCCGTCACTTTAGCAACTTAACAAAACAGCTATCGACGGCAAGCGGTAACTCCTCCGTCACTTTAGCAATTCGACATAGTTACAACAAAACTAACTAATGTCAATTTCTTTTTACTCTATCAAAACTCAATCCTCTATCTCAATTACAATCATAATCTCAATATAAATCAAAAGACTTAACGATTTATTACATACATAAAATAATTTATAATTATTTTCGTTTCACTGGAGGGGGAGTAGATGTAGAGTATTCCACTTTAATATTGTTTACTTTTTGATTGTTATAAAAATTTAAATATCTAGTTAACTATTCAAAATGAAAATTTTGATATACTCAAATTTTGTCATCATTCAAGTTATATATTTTCTAAAATAAAATTATAAATTTTTAAATAAATATAGTTTAAATAACTATAATCATATTATAATATTTGACAATTTAATAATTATAATTTGCAATTTCAACATCAAAAATTAAAACAATACTTGTAATTAAAAAAAATCGTAGTGAAAAAGGTATTCGAGATGATGATTTAGGATCAAATCCACATTCAAATGGTGAAGATTTTTCTCGATCAGATAAAGTTTTTTTTGATAAAATAGATGCCAATAATATAATTATTATTGTTATAATTAATATAATTAATATTATTATAAAAATTAAAAAAATTATCTAAACTACTAATTTAGTAGACTTTATGATTGGAAGTCAAATATACATTTATATTATTTAGATAATCAATAAATTGAAATATAAGGAATGATTTGAATGTATTGCCATAAGATAATAAATTTACTACTTTAATTGGAGTATAATATTCTCAATTTTATTATTAACAATGATAAGCCTCTTTTGGCTTCAATTAATTATTAAATAAGGGTAAAAGTACCTAAAATTAGGTCGAAGCTAAATGCAATTTATCGCTTCATATTTAAATTTGGGTAAATCAATAATTTTTGAATGCAAATCAAATGTTATAAATTAACTATAACCCTATAAATTATTAACTATTTTTCAAGTTCAATTTTTAAAAAAATTAAGTAATTATTTTGTTCAATTTAATATTCCTTGATTTCATTCATGGTATAATCCGATGATTAAAATTAAAATAAATGTAATTGAAGTAATTGATCATTGTAGGGTATTCCACTTTAATATTGTTTACTTTTTGATTGTTATAAAAATTTAAATATCTAGTAAACTATTCAAAATGAAAATTTTGATATCCTCGAATTTTGTCATCATTCAAGTATATATTTTCTAAAATAAACTTATAAATTTTTAAATAAATATAGTTTAAATAACTATATTTTTGGCGATCCTGCAAATTATCTACGCGAACCTATCCATTATCTAAATTAGTGACAACTTTCGGACACAACATTTTTGGCGCAAAATCAAGTGAAAATTTCAGCAAAAACAAAATTAACAAATACATACATATGTACATACCACATATATCCATTTATGCAAATAAATGTGACATAAAGTGAAACAAATAACTAACTAGAATAAGAACAAATTTTTAAGAAGTTTTCAACAATCAACTACTAACAAGAATAACCAAACTACAATCAAATTTTCAACATTTTATCAAATTTTATTTTAAGATTTAGTTGAATCTATTAACTTACTATTTAGTGCATCTACATCCTTTTTCCCTTCCTCTAAAACGAAAATGATTTTCTTTAAATCATATTTAAAAAAATAAATATGATTAAAATTTAACAACAATAACGCAATAGCTATTGACGGTATGCGGTAACTCCTCCGTCACTTTAGCAACTTAACAAAACAGCTATCGACGGCAAGCGGTAACTCCTCCGTCACATTAGCAATTCGACATAGTTACAACAAAACTAACTAATGTCAATTTCTTTTTACTCTATCAAAACTCAATCCTCTATCTCAATTACAATCATAATCTCAATATAAATCAAAAGACTTAACGATTTATTACATACATAAAATAATTTATAATTATTTTCGTTTCACTGGAGGGGGAGTAGATGTAGAGTATTCCACTTTAATATTGTTTACTTTTTGATTGTTATAAAAATTTAAATATCTAGTTAACTATTCAAAATGAAAATTTTGATATACTCAAATTTTGTCATCATTCAAGTTATATATTTTCTAAAATAAAATTATAAATTTTTAAATAAATATAGTTTAAATAACTATAATCATATTATAATATTTGACAATTTAATAATTATAATTATAGGTAAAATAAGTGCAATTTCAACATCAAAAATTAAAACAATACTTGTAATTAAAAAAAATCGTAGTGAAAAAGGTATTCGAGATGATGATTTAGGATCAAATCCACATTCAAATGGTGAAGATTTTTCTCGATCAGATAAAGTTTTTTTTGATAAAATAGATGCCAATAATATAATTATTATTGTTATAATTAAAATAATTAATATTATTATAAAAATTAAAAAAATTATCTAAACTACTAATTTAGTAGACTTTATGATTGGAAGTCAAATATACATTTATATTATTTAGATAATCAATAAATTGAAATATAAGGAATGATTTGAATGTATTGCCATAAGATAATAAATTTACTACTAAGTATGGTCCTTATTTTATATGTATCAGTTGTTGATATCACTGGTTTACAGCCAAAATGCACCAGAGACGCCATAATGAAATTCCTATATAAAATCACCTCCTAATTCTGAAAATCAAGGTTATTTTTACTTGAATGGTACCGTTTTTGAGATATTTACGATTTACCGTTATTTCAAAAAAACAAAAAAGATGGCTCCACTTAATCGTGTATATCTCAAGAACAAATTGAGCTATTCGAAAACGGTTTGAAAAATTTGAAAGCTTATAAAATTTACTATATCAGTACATACAACACTTTTTGCTAGGTCCTGCAGATTCAAACATATTGAACAATCATTACGGATTTTTTAAATTTTTTTTTGTAAAAATATAAAAAAATTTGTGCAGATAGTTCCCCCCCCTCTAAGCTCGGTTTTATTACAAAAAAAAACAAGCTATCAGTGAACAAAATCGATGAACTAATACAAAAGTTATAAGCATTCAAGTAAATATATCCATTTAATGCTTAAGTACCCTACTGGTACATATGAGTTAGTATTCGTATATCATTTAGTTAGCAGGTAGATTTTCGAAAAGTTATTAGATACAAAAAGCTGTTAGTGTCGTTTTCTCAAACCTAGGTACATTTTAAACAAGAGCATATTTTTGAGGCAGGTAGTGTTTTCTTTGTAGAACTAGGGAACCTTTTTGTTTAGGTAGGCTTGAATTTTTACTGGATCTAAGTATAAATAAGAGTACATGCGCCTTGTTCCTTCATAATATCTGCAAGGCTCGCCGGATACTGTTCAGTTTATAATTGCAGTTTATACTTAAAAATAAAAAATTAATAAAAGGGCGCGAGAGTTTGACTGTACAAATGATCCAGATATGTTCTGTTTCATCTGCGGTCAATTTATTGTTAAAAGTATGAGACGTGTGTGTTCAAATCCTTTGATGAGATGGGTTAGGATTCGTTTCTTATTGTTTAGTAATTTATTTTCAAAATATTAAATCTTTTAATGCGGGAATATTAACTGTTTTATCAAATCGTGGGGGGGATTTAGCTTTTTTTCCAGCAATTGCTTGAATATTAAATTATGGAAGTGAAGATATATTTTTTATTTAGAATTTATAAAAAATGATTTTGAAATAAATGTAATTATAATATTAATTATAATAGCTGCTATAACTAAAAGAGCTCAAATTCTTTTTTCTTCTTGATTACCAATAGCTGCTCCAACTCCAGTATCTGCTTTAGTTCATTCTTCAACTCTTATAACTGCTGGTATTTATTTATTAATTCATTTTAATATTTTATTAAGTTAATTATTATTATTATTAGCTGGTTTAAGAATATTTATAGCTGGATTAGGGGCTAATATTGAATTCGATTTTAAAAAAATTATTGCATTATCTACTTTGAGACAATTAGGTTTAATAATAAGTATTTTATCAATAGGATTTTTTAAGCTGGCTTTTTTTCATTTATTAAGTCATGCTTTATTTAAAGATTTATTATTTATATGTGCCGGAGCAATTATTCATAATATAAATAATTCTCAAGATATTCGGTTAATAGGAGGATTAAGAATTTTTATACCTTTTACTAGCAAATTTAGCTTTATGTGGAATACATTTTTTAGCTGGATTTTATTCTAAAGATATAATTTTAGAAGTTGTTTCAATAGTTATATTAATATATTTTCTTATTTTGTATATTATTTTTTTCTTTTCGTTTAGTTTATTATTCAATGGTTGGTGCACTAAATAGTGGTTCATTAAATATATTAAATGATAAAGGTTGAATTATACTGCGTGGTATAATAGTATTATTAATTATCGTGCCAATTCTAAATAATTTTCACTAGTGAACCGGTGGACCGTTTCACCTTTTTCATAAATTTTTGCTCACAAATTATATGAGAGTGAGAAAATCCGCAAAGTGAGAAATTGTTTAGAATCGGCCTGTATAACAATTGTAGGAGGTAGAATTTTAAGATAATTAATATTTATTTGTTTATCTATTTATATAAAATTATTTTTGTATGTTTGGTTGGGGGAATAATAGGTTATTTATTTTATTTTAATAAATCATTAAATAATTTTAAAATTATTAACTATTTTGGTTCTATACGATTTATACCTTATATTTCTACTTATAGGGTTGTAAATTATCTTTAATATTAGGTAATATTATTTATAAATCTTTTGATCAAGGTTGATCTGAATTTTTAGGAAGTCAAAATTTATATAATTATTTTATTAAATATTCTCAATTATTTTATTTATTTTGTAATAATAATTTAAAAATTTATTTAATATTATTTATTTTATGAATTATTATTTTAATTTTATTATTTTTTTTTTTATTCAAATAGCTTAAATAAGAGTATAACATTGAAGATGTTGAGGTAATTAAATAATTTTTGAATATAGTGAATATAAAATAGTAATTTATAAAAAAAATTTAATTTTACAATGAAAATGTAATGTTTTATTAAACTATATAAATATAAGTCTAAATGGAATTTAAACATTAAAAGATAAAAGTTAGCAGCTTTATCTTAAACATTTACTTCTTTAATTGGAGTATAATATTCTCAATTTTATTATTAACAATGATAAGCCTCTTTTGGCTTCAATTAATTATTAAATAAGGGTAAAAGTACCTAAAATTAGGTCGAAGCTAAATGCAATTTATCGCTTCATATTTAAATTTTGGGTAAATCAATAATTTTTGAATGCAAATCAAATGTTATAAATTAACTATAACCCTATAAATTATTAACTATTTTTCAAGTTCAATTTTTAAAAAAATTAAGTAATTATTTTGTTCAATTTAATATTCCTTGATTTCATTCATGGTATAATCCGATGATTAAAATTAAAATAAATGTAATTGAAATAATTGATCATTGTAGGGTATTCCACTTTAATATTGTTTACTTTTTGATTGTTATAAAAATTTAAATATCTAGTTAACTATTCAAAATGAAAATTTTGATATCCTCGAATTTTGTCATCATTCAAGTATATATTTTCTAAAATAAACTTATAAATTTTTAAATAAATATAGTTTAAATAACTATATTTTTGGCGATCCTGCAAATTATCTACGCGAACCTATCCATTATCTAAATTAGTGACAACTTTCGGACACAACATTTTTGGCGCAAAATCAAGTGAAAATTTCAGCAAAAACAAAATTAACAAATACATACATATGTACGTACTACATATATCCATTTATGCAAATAAATGTGACATAAAGTGAAACAAATAACTAACTAGAATAAGAACAAATTTTTAAGAAGTTTTCAACAATCAACTACTAACAAGAATAACCAAACTACAATCAAATTTTCAACATTTTATCAAATTTTATTTTAAGATTTAGTTGAATCTATTAACTTACTATTTAGTGCATCTACATCCTTTTTCCCTTCCTCTAAAACGAAAATGATTTTCTTTAAATCATATTTATTTAAAAAAATAAATATGATTAAAATTTAACAACAATAACGCAATAGCTATTGACGGTATGCGGTAACTCCTCCGTCACTTTAGCAACTTAACACAACAGCTATCGACGGCAAGCGGTAACTCCTCCGTCACTTTAGCAATTCCACATAGTTACAACAAAACTAACTAATGTCAATTTCTTTTTACTCTATCAAAACTCAATCCTCTATCTCAATTACAATCATAATCTCAATATAAATCAAAAGACTTAACGATTTATTACATACATAAAATAATTTATAATTATTTTCGTTTCACTGGAGGGGGAGTAGATGTAGAGTATTCCACTTTAATATTGTTTACTTTTTGATTGTTATAAAAATTTAAATATCTAGTTAACTATTCAAAATGAAAATTTTGATATACTCAAATTTTGTCATCATTCAAGTTATATATTTTCTAAAATAAAATTATAAATTTTTAAATAAATATAGTTTAAATAACTATAATCATATTATAATATTTGACAATTTAATAATTATAATTATAGGTAAAATAAGTGCAATTTCAACATCAAAAATTAAAACAATACTTGTAATTAAAAAAATCGTAGTGAAAAAGGTATTCGAGATGATGATTTAGGATCAAATCCACATTCAAATGGTGAAGATTTTTCTCGATCAGATAAAGTTTTTTTTGATAAAATAGATGCCAATAATATAATTATTATTGTTATAATTAAAATAATTAATATCATTATAAAAATTAAAAAAATTATCTAAACTACTAATTTAGTAGACTTTATGATTGGAAGTCAAATATACATTTATATTATTTAGATAATAATTATTAATTATCTTCCTCATCAATAAATTGAAATATAAGGAATGATTTGAATGTATTGCCATAAGATAATAATAATAAGTTGTTGATATCACTGGTTTACAGCCAAAATGCACCAGAGACGCCATAATAAAATTCCTATATAAAATCACCTCCTAATTCTGAAAATCAAGGTTATTTTTACTTGAATGGTACCGTTTTTGAGATATTTACGATTTACCGTTATTTCAAAAAAACAAAAAAGATGGCTCCACTTAATCGTGTATATCTCAAGAACAAATTGAGCTATTCGAAAACGGTTTGAAAAATTTGAAAGCTTATAAAATTTACTATAATCAGTACATACAACACTTTTTGCTAGGTCCTGCAGATTCAAACATATTGAACAATCATTACGGATTTTTTTAATTTTTTTGTATGTAAAAATATAAAAAAATTTGTGCAGATAGTTCCCCCCCCCCTCTAAGCTCGGTTTTATTACAAAAAAAAACAAGCTATCAGTGAACAAAATCGATGAACTAATACAAAAGTTATAAGCATTCAAGTAAATATATCCATTTAATGCTTAAGTACCCTACTGGTACATATGTGTTAGTATTCGTATATCATTTAGTTAGCAGGTAGATTTTCGAAAAGTTATTAGATACAAAAAGCTGTTAGTGTCGTTTTCTCAAACCTAGGTACATTTTAAACAAGAGCATATTTTTGAGGCAGGTAGTGTTTTCTTTGTAGAACTAGGGACCTTTTTGTTTAGGTAGGCTTGAATTTTTACTGGATCTAAGTATAAATAAGAGTACATGCGCCTTGTTCCTTCATAATATCTGCAAGGCTCGCCGGATACTGTTCAGTTTATAGTTGCAGTTTATACTTACAAATAAAAAATTAATAAAAGGGCGCGAGAGTTTGACTGTACAAATGATCCAGATATGTTCTGTTTCATCTGCGGTCAATTTATTGTTAAAAGTATGAGACGTGTGTGTTCAAATCCTTTGATGAGATGGGTTAAAATTCGTTTCTTATTGTTTAGTAATTTATTTTCAAAATATTAAATCTTTTAATGCGGGAATATTAACTGTTTTATCAAATCGTGTGGGGGATTTAGCTTTTTTTTTCAGCAATTGCTTGAATATTAAATTATGGAAGTGAAGATATATTTTTTATTTAGAATTTATAAAAACTGATTTTGAAATAAATGTAATTATAATATTAATTATAATAGCTGCTATAACTAAAAGAGCTCAAATTCTTTTTTCTTCTTGATTACCAATAGCTGCTCCAACTCCAGTATCTGCTTTAGTTCATTCTTCAACTCTTATAACTGCTGGTATTTATTATTAATTCGTTTTAATATTTTATTAAGTCAATTATTATTATTATTAGCTGGTTTAAGAATATTTATAGCTGGATTAGGGGCTAATATTGAATTCGATTTTAAAAAAATTATTGCATTATCTACTTTGAGACAATTAGGTTTAATAATAAGTATTTTATCAATAGGATTTTTTAAGCTGGCTTTTTTTCATTTATTAAGTCATGCTTTATTTAAAGATTTATTATTTATATGTGCCGGAGCAATTATTCATAATATAAATAATTCTCAAGATATTCGGTTAATAGGAGGATTAAGAATTTTTATACCTTTTACTAGCAAATTTAGCTTTATGTGGAATACATTTTTTAGCTGGATTTTATACTAAAGATATAATTTTAGAAGTGGTTTCAATAGTTATATTAATATATTTTCTTATTTTGTATATTATTTTTTTCTTTTCGTTTAGTTTATTATTCAATGGTTGGTGAAACGGGATGTGCGCTGACATCACCGCCCTGCAGGAAATGCGATGGACGGGACAAGGAAAGACGACCATCGGACCTTGTGACGTATACTACAGTGGCCAGACACGCGGCAAAGCGCGTGGTGTAGGATTCGTGGTGGGAAAGAGACTTCGCCGCCAAGTACTAGCGTTCACCCCCGTGGACGAGCGTCTCGCTGCGATCCGCATCAAAGCGAAATTTTTCAACATAACATTTATCTGCGCCTATGCGCCGACTGAGGAGACGGACGACGCAGAGAAGGACTCCTTCTACGATAAACTTGAACAGACTTATGATCGCTGCCCCCAACATGATATCAGAATCGTGCTCGGCGACTTTAATGCGAAGGTGGGCAAGGAAGGAGTCTTTGGTCCAACAGTTGGAAAATTTAGTCTCCATGATATAACATCCCCCAACGGCACTAGGTTGATTGATTTCGCCGCTGCTCGCAATATGGTCATCAGTAGTACCAAGTTCCAGCATAAACGAATACACCAAGCCACATGGCTGTCTCCTGATCAAAGAACAAGAAACCAGATTGATCATGTCATGATCGACGGCAGACATAGCTCCACCGTTCTGGACGTGCGTACCCTTCGTGGTCCCAATATCGACTCGGACCATTATCTTGTTGCAGCCAAGATACGCACACGCCTCTGTGTAGCAAAGAAAGTGCGCACAGTAACGGAAGGAAAGTTTGACGTCGAGAAGCTGCGCACGACACAGACAGCTGACAATTTCTCCACTCGACTCTCACACCTGCTATCGGAGAGCAATCCTCGACCTAACGATGTAACCGAGCAATGGAAGCATATCTCTCACTCATTACGTACCGCCGCTGAGGCCACTATAGGGTTCCAGCGAGCCCGCAAAAACAACTGGTACGATGAGGAATGCAGCACTGCCTCGGACAAAAAGGACGCTGCAACTCGCAGTGTATGGCAACGCTATCGTGAGGCAAAGAAGGAAGAGAGACGCCTTTTCAGAAAAAAGAAACGTGAGGCCGAAAGGCGTGAGTGTGAGGAGCTTGAGATGCTGGCTGACAGGAATGATGCCCGAAAATTCTATGAAAAGATCCGGCGGATGACGGAAGGTTTTAAGACCGGGGCAAGTTCCTGTAAGGACAATAATGGCGACCTGGTAACCGACGTACAGAGTGTACTTAAATTATGGAGGGAGCACTTCTCCTCACTGCTAAATTGCGAGGGAGACGTCGAACCCGATACCCCAATCCCTGACGATGGAAAAGTCGTCCCACCACCTGACTATGATGAAGTGAGGATAGCTATATCCCGGCTCAAAAACAACAAAATGCCTGGAAAAGACGGACTACCCGCCGAGCTGTTCAAACACGGAGGCGAAGAGCTGGTAAAAAGCATGCATCAGCTCTTATGCAGAATATGGTCAGACGAGTGCATGCCTCCAGATTGGAATTTAAGTGTGCTCTGCCCAATCCACAAGAAAGGCGATCCCGCTAACCGCACCAACTACCGCGGAATCAACCTCCTAATTCTGAAAATCAAGGTTATTTTTACTTGAATGGTACCGTTTTTGAGATATTTACGATTTACCGTTATTTCAAAAAAACAAAAAAGATGGCTCCACTTAATCGTGTATATCTCAAGAACAAATTGAGCTATTCGAAAACGGTTTGAAAATTTTGAAAGCTTATAAAATTTACTATAATCAGTACATACAACACTTTTTGCTAGGTCCTGCAGATTCAAACATATTGAACAATCATTACGGATTTTTTAAATTTTTTTGTATGTAAAAATATAAAAAAATTTGTGCAGATAGTTTCCCCCCCCCCTCTAAGCTCGGTTTTATTACAAAAAAAAACAAGCTATCAGTGAACAAAATCGATGAACTAATACAAAAGTTATAAGCATTCAAGTAAATATATCCATTTAATGCTTAAGTACCCTACTGGTACATATGTGTTAGTATTCGTATATCATTTAGTTAGCAGGTAGATTTTCGAAAAGTTATTAGATACAAAAAGCTGTTAGTGTCGTTTTCTCAAACCTAGGTACATTTTAAACAAGAGCATATTTTTGAGGCAGGTAGTGTTTTCTTTGTAGAACTAGGGAACCTTTTTGTTTAGGTAGGCTTGAATTTTTACTGGATCTAAGTATAAATAAGAGTACATGCGCCTTGTTCCTTCATAATATCTGCAAGGCTCGCCGGATACTGTTCAGTTTATAGTTGCAGTTTATACTTACAAATAAAAAATTAATAAAAGGGCGCGAGAGTTTGACTGTACAAATGATCCAGATATGTTCTGTTTCATCTGCGGTCAATTTATTGTTAAAAGTATGAGACGTGTGTGTTCAAATCCTTTGATGAGATGGGTTAAAATTCGTTTCTTATTGTTTAGTAATTTATTTTCAAAATATTAAATCTTTTAATGCGGGAATATTAACTGTTTTATCAAATCGTGTGGGGTATTTAGCTTTTTTTTCAGCAATTGCTTGAATATTAAATTATGGAAGTGAAGATATATTTTTTATTTAGAATTTATAAAAACTGATTTTGAAATAAATGTAATTATAATATTAATTATAATAGCTGCTATAACTAAAAGAGCTCAAATTCTTTTTTCTTCTTGATTACCAATAGCTGCTCCAACTCCAGTATCTGCTTTAGTTCATTCTTCAACTCTTATAACTGCTGGTATTTATTATTAATTCGTTTTAATATTTTATTAAGTCAATTATTATTATTATTAGCTGGTTTAAGAATATTTATAGCTGGATTAGGGGCTAATATTGAATTCGATTTTAAAAAAATTATTGCATTATCTACTTTGAGACAATTAGGTTTAATAATAAGTATTTTATCAATAGGATTTTTTAAGCTGGCTTTTTTTCATTTATTAAGTCATGCTTTATTTAAAGATTTATTATTTATATGTGCCGGAGCAATTATTCATAATATAAATAATTCTCAAGATATTCGGTTAATAGGAGGATTAAGAATTTTTATACCTTTTACTAGCAAATTTAGCTTTATGTGGAATACATTTTTTAGCTGGATTTTATACTAAAGATATAATTTTAGAAGTGGTTTCAATAGTTATATTAATATATTTTCTTATTTTGTATATTATTTTTTTCTTTTCGTTTAGTTTATTATTCAATGGTTGGTGAAACGGGATGTGCGCTGGGTTTGGGACCCGCCACGTAAAAAATTTAGTCCAATGAAAAATGTATTAAAGCCTCGGATGAGAACCCCCTTTAATGTTGACGACCCGGCAAAACGAATAAGGCATAAGGATTTGGATATTAGGGCATGTACCGGGAATGTCCGGACCCTTTCAAGGGACGATACCGCTGCCCGACTGGTTGATGTCCTCGTTAACGCAAAGGCTGACATCACCGCCCTGCAGGAAATGCGATGGACGGGACAAGGAAAGACGACCATCGGACCTTGTGACGTATACTACAGTGGCCAGACACGCGGCAAAGCGCGTGGTGTAGGATTCGTGGTGGGAAAGAGACTTCGCCGCCAAGTACTAGCGTTCACCCCCGTGGACGAGCGTCTCGCTGCGATCCGCATCAAAGCGAAATTTTTCAACATAACATTTATCTGCGCCTATGCGCCGACTGAGGAGACGGACGACGCAGAGAAGGACTCCTTCTACGATAAACTTGAACAGACTTATGATCGCTGCCCCCAACATGATATCAGAATCGTGCTCGGCGACTTTAATGCGAAGGTGGGCAAGGAAGGAGTCTTTGGTCCAACAGTTGGAAAATTTAGTCTCCATGATATAACATCCCCCAACGGCACTAGGTTGATTGATTTCGCCGCTGCTCGCAATATGGTCATCAGTAGTACCAAGTTCCAGCATAAACGAATACACCAAGCCACATGGCTGTCTCCTGATCAAAGAACAAGAAACCAGATTGATCATGTCATGATCGACGGCAGACATAGCTCCACCGTTCTGGACGTGCGTACCCTTCGTGGTCCCAATATCGACTCGGACCATTATCTTGTTGCAGCCAAGATACGCACACGCCTCTGTGTAGCAAAGAAAGTGCGCACAGTAACGGAAGGAAAGTTTGACGTCGAGAAGCTGCGCACGACACAGACAGCTGACAATTTCTCCACTCGACTCTCACACCTGCTATCGGAGAGCAATCCTCGACCTAACGATGCAACCGAGCAATGGAAGCATATCTCTCACTCATTACGTACCGCCGCTGAGGCCACTATAGGGTTCCAGCGAGCCCGCAAAAACAACTGGTACGATGAGGAATGCAGCACTGCCTCGGACAAAAAGGACGCTGCAACCCGCAGTGTATGGCAACGCTATCGTGAGGCAAAGAAGGAAGAGAGACGCCTTTTCAGAAAAAAGAAACGTGAGGCCGAAAGGCGTGAGTGTGAGGAGCTTGAGATGCTGGCTGACAGGAATGATGCCCGAAAATTCTATGAAAAGATCCGGCGGATGACGGAAGGTTTTAAGACCGGGGCAAGTTCCTGTAAGGACAATAATGGCGACCTGGTAACCGACGTACAGAGTGTACTTAAATTATGGAGGGAGCACTTCTCCTCACTGCTAAATTGCGAGGGAGACGTCGAACCCGATACCCCAATCCCTGACGATGGAAAAGTCGTCCCACCACCTGACTATGATGAAGTGAGGATAGCTATATCCCGGCTCAAAAACAACAAAACGCCTGGAAAAGACGGACTACCCGCCGAGCTGTTCAAACACGGAGGCGAAGAGCTGGTAAAAAGCATGCATCAGCTCTTATGCAGAATATGGTCAGACGAGTGCATGCCTCCAGATAGGAATTTAAGTGTGCTCTGCCCAATCCACAAGAAAGGCGATCCCGCTAACCGCACCAACTACCGCGGAATCAGCCTTCTTAATATCGCATATAAGGTTCTTTCTAGCGTATTGTGTGAAAGACTGAAGCCCATCGTAGACAAGCTGATTGGACCTTATCAGTGTGGCTTTAGACCTGGTAAGTCTACCATCGACCAGATTTTCACGATACGCCAAATCCTGGAGAAGACCCATGATAAAAGAATCGACACACACCATCTCTTTGTCGATTTCAAAGCCGCTTTTGACAGCGCAAAAAGGAGTTGCCTGTATGCCGCCATGTCTGAATTTGACTTCCCTGCAAAGCTTATACGGCTTTGCCAAATGACGTTGAGCAAACTAACAGCTCCGTCAGAGTCGGGAAGGACCTCTCTGAGCCATTTGAAACCAAACGAGGCTTCAGACAGGGCGACTCCCTTTCGTGCGATTTCTTCAACCTGATGCTGGAGAAGATAATTCGAGCAGCAGAGCTAAACCGCAATGGTACAATCTTTTACAAGAGCGTGCAATTGCTGGCGTATGCCGATGATATTGATATCATTGGCCTTAACAACCGCGCCGTAAGCGCTGCCTTCTCTGGACTGGGTAAAGAAGCGAAAAAAATGGGTCTTGCGGTCAACGAGGACAAGACGAAGTATTTGCTGTCATCAAAGAAAGAATCGGCGCACCTGCGCCTTGGCAGCCACGTCACTGTTGATAGTTACAAATTTGAAACTGTGAGGGACTTCGTCTATTTGGGAACCAGCATTAACACCGAAAATAATATCAGTCTAGAAATCCAACGGAGAATCACTCTTGCGAACAAGTGCTACTTTGGACTGAGTAGGCAATTGAGAAGTAAAGTCCTCTCTCGAAGAACAAAGATCGCGCTCTATAAGTCTCTCATCATACCTGTCCTGATGTATGGCTCAGATTCATGGACAATGTCAAGAGAAGATGAGATGGCCCTTGGAGTATTTGAGAGAAAAGTTCTCCGGAAGATTTATGGTCCTTCCCGTGATGCCGACGGCGAGTATCGAAGGAGATTTAACGATGAGCTGTACGAGCTTTACGCAGATCTGACCATAGTCCAGCGAATTAAAGCCCAAAGGCTCCGCTGGCTGGGTCACGTCATGCGAATGGACAAAGAAGCTCCAGCCCAGAAGGTTTTCCAATCGTCACCCGAATTCGGCAGCAGAGGAAGGGGGAGGCCTCGACTGAGATGGAAACAACAGGTGGAGGATGACTTGAACTCCCTTGGGGTTTCCAATTGGCGTGCTTTGATAGGCGACGGCCAAAATCGCTTAGGCGGTTAAGCGCCAATAAATGATGATAAAATGATGGTGAACTAAATAGTGGTTCATTAAATATATTAAATGATGAAGGTTGAATTATACTGCGTGGTATAATAGGATTATTAATTATCGTGCCAATTCTAAATAATTTTCACTAGTGAACCGGTGAACCGTTTCACCTTTTTCATAAATTTTTGCTCACAAATTATATGAGAGTGAGAAAATCCGCAAAGTGAGAAATTGTTTAGAATCGGCCTGTATAACAATTGTAGGAGGTAGAATTTTAAGATGATTAATATTTAGTACTCCTTATATAATTTGTTTATCTATTTATATAAAATTATTTTTGTATGTTTGGTTGGGGGAATAATAGGTTATTTATTTTATTTTAATAAATCATTAAATAATTTTAAAATTATTAACTATTTTGGTTCTATACGATTTATACCTTATATTTCTACTTATAGGGTTGTAAATTATCTTTAATATTAGGTAATATTATTTATAAATCTTTTGATCAAGGTTGATCTGAATTTTTAGGAAGTCAAAATTTATATAATTATTTTATTAAATATTCTCAATTATTTTATTTATTTTGTAATAATAATTTAAAAATTTATTTAATATTATTTATTTTATGAATTATTATTTTAATTTTATTATTTTTTTTTTATTCAAATAGCTTAAATAAGAGTATAACATTGAAGATGTTGAGGTAATTAAATAATTTTTGATATAGTGAATATAGTGAAAATAGTAATTTATAAAAAAATTTAATTTTACAATGAAAATGCAATGTTTTATTAAACTATATAAATATAAGTCTAAATGGAATTTAAACATTAAAAGATAAAAGTTAGCAGCTTTATCTTAAACATTTACTTCTTTAATTGGAGTATAATATTCTCAATTTTATTATTAACTTCAATTAATTATTAAATAATATTAAACTTAGGTCGAAACTAAATGCAATTTATCGCTTCATATTTAAATTTTGGGTAAATCAATAATTTTTGAATGCAAATCAAATGTTATAAATTAACTATAACCCTATAAAACAGACTTATGATCGCTGCCCCCAGCATGATATAAAAATCGTGCTCGGCGACTTTAATGCCAAGGTGGGCAAGGAAGGAGTCTTTGGTCCCACAGTTTGATTATGTCTTGATTGACGGCAGACATAGCTCCACCGTTCTGGACGTGCGTACACTGCGTGGTCCCAATATTGACTCTGATCATTATCTTGTCGCAGCCAAGATACGCACACGCCTCTGTGCAACGAAGAAAGTGCGCACAGTAACGGAAGGAAAGTTTGACGTCGAGAAGCTGCGCATGACACAGACAGCTGATAATTTCACAACTCGACTCTCACACCTGCTAGCAGAGGGCAATCCTCGTCCTAACGATGTAACCGAGCAATGGAAGCATATCTCTCACTCATTGCGTACCGCCGCTGAGGCCACTATAGGGTTCCAGCGAGCCCGCAAGAACAACTGGTACGATGAGGAATGCAAAACTGCCTCGAAAAAAAAGGACGCTGCCTACAAGGAGACGTTGCGAACGGGCGCAACCCGCAGTGTATGGCAACAATATCGTGAGGCAAAGAAGGAAGAGAGACGCCTTTTCAGAAAAAAGAAAAGTGAGGCCGAAAGGCGTGAGTGTGAGGAGCTTGAGATGCTGGCTGACAGGAATGATGCCCGAAAATTCTATGAAAAGATCCGGCGGATGACGGAAGGTTTTAAGACCGGGGCAAGGTCCTGTAAGGACAATAATGGCGACCTGGTAACCGACGTACAAAGTGTACTTAAATTATGGAGGGAGCACTTCTCCTCACTGCTAAATTGCGAGGGAGACGTCGAACCCGATACCCCAATCCCTGACGATGGAAAAGTCGTCCCAGCACCAGACTATGATGAAGTGAGGATAGCTATATCCCGGCTCAAAAACCACAAAGCGCCTGGAAAAGACGGACTACCCGCCGAGCTGTTCAAACACGGTGACGAAGAGCTGGTAAAAAGCATGCATCAGCTCTTATGCAGAATATGGTCAGACGAATGCATGCCTCCGGATTGGAATTTAACTGTGCTTTGCCCAATCCACAAGAAAGGCGATCCCGCTAACCGCACCAACTACCTCGGAATTAGTCTTCTTATTATCGCATATAAGGTTCTTTCTAGCGTGTTGTGTGAAAGGCTGAAGCCCATCGTAGACAAACTGATTGGACCTTATCAGTGTGGCTTTAGAGCTGGTAAGTCTACCATCGACCAGATTTTCACGATACGCCAAATCCTGGAGAAGACCCATGATAAGAGAATCGACACTTACCATCTCTTTGTCGATTTTAAAGCCGCTTTTGACAGCGTAAAAAGGAGTTGCCTGTATGCCGCAATGCCTGAATTTGACTTCCCTGAAAAGCTTATACGGCTTTGCCAAATGACGTTGAGCAATACCAACAGCATTTGAAACCAAACGAGGCTTCAGACAGGGCGACTCCCTTTCGTGCGATTTCTTCAATCTGATGCTGGAGAAGATAATTCGAGCAGCAGAGCTAAACCGCAATGGTACAATCTTTTACAAGAGCGTCCAATTGCTGGCATATGCCGATGATATTGATATCATTGGCCTTAACAACCGCGCCGTAAGCGCTGCCTTCTCTGGACTGGATAAGAAAGCGAAAAAAGTGGGTCTTGCCGTGAACGAGGACAAGACGAAGTATTTGCTGTCATCAAAGAAAGAATCGGCGCACCTGCGCCTTGGCAGCCATGTCACTGTTGATAGTTACAAATTTGAAACTGTGAGAGACTTCGTCTATTTGGGAACCAGTATTAACACCGAAAATAATATCAGTCTAGAAATCCAGCGGAGAATCACTCTTGCCAACAAGTGCTACTTTGGACTGAGTAGGCAATTGAGAAGTAAAGTCCTCTCTCGAAGAACAAAGATCACGCTCTATAAGTCTCTCATCATACCTGTGCTGATGTATGGCTCAGATTCATGGACAATGTCAAGAGAAGATGAGATGGCCCTTGGAGTATTTGAGAGAAAAGTTCTCCGGAAGATTTATGGTCCTTCCCGTGATGCCAACGGCGAGTATCGAAGGAAATTTAACGACGAGCTGTACGAGCTCTACGCAGATCTGACCATAGTCCAGCGAATTAAAGCCCAAAGACTCCGCTGGCTGTGCCATGTTATGCGAATGGACAAAGAAGCTCCAGCACAGAAGGTTTTCCTATCGTCGCCTGAATTCGGCAGCAGAGGAAGGGGGAGGCCTCGACTGAGATGGAAACAACAGGTGGAGGATGACTTGAACTCCCTTGGGGTTTCCAATTGGCGTCGGTTATCGCTGAAAAGGAATGACTGGCGTGCTTTGATACGAAACGGCCAAAATCGCTTAGGCGGTTAAGCGCCAATAAATGATGATGATTTTTCAAGTTTAATTTAAAAAAAAATTAAGTAATTATTTTGTTCAATTTAATATTCTTTGATTTCATTCATGGTATAATCCGATGACTAAAATTATAATAAATGTAATTGAAGTAATTGATCATATTATAATATTTGACCATTTAATAATTATAATTATAGGTAAAATAAGTGCAATTTCAACATCAAAAATTAAAACAATATTTGTAATTAAAAAAAATCGTAGTGAAAAAGGTATTCGAGATGATGATTTAGGATCAAATCCACATTCAAATGGTGAAGATTTTTCAGATTTTGATCAGATAAAGTTTGTTTTGATAAAATAGATGCCAATAACATAATTATTATTGTTATAATTAATATTATTATAAAAATTAAAAAAAATTATCTAAACTACTAATTTAGTAGACTTTATGATTGGAAGTCAAATATACATTTATATTATTTAGATAATAATTATTAATTATCTTCCTCATCAATAAATTGAAATATAAGGAATGATTTGAATGTATTGCCATAAGATAATAAATTTACTACTAAGTATGGTCCTTATTTTATATGTATCAGTTGTTGATATCACTGGTTTACAGCCAAAATGCACCAGAGACGCCATAGTGAAATTCCTATGTAAAATCACCTCCTAATTCTGAAAATCAAGGTTATTTTTACTTGAATGGTACCGTTTTTGAGATATTTACGATTTACCGTTATTTCAAAAAAACAAAAAAGATGGCTCCACTTAGTCGTGTATATCTCAAGAACAAATTGAGCTATTCGAAAACGGTTTGAACAATTTGAAAGCTTATAAAATTTACTATAATCAGTACATACAACGCTTTTTGCTAGGTCCTGCAGATTCAAACATATTGAACAATCATTACGGATTTTTTAAATTTTTTTTGTAAAAATATAAAAAAATTTGTGCAGATAGTTTCCCCACCCCCTTAAGATCTGTTTTTATTACAAAAAAAACAAGCTATCAGTGAACAAAATCGATGAACTAATACAAAAGTTATAAGCATTCAAGTAAATATATCCATTTAATGCTCAAGTACCCTACTGGTACATATGTGTTAGTATTCGTATATCAGTTAGTTAACAGGTAGATTTTCGAAAAGTTATTAGATACAAAAAGCTGTTAGTGTCGTTTTCTCAAACCTAGGTACATTTTAAACAAGAGCATATTTTTGAGGCAGGTAGTGTTTTCTTTGTATAACTAGGGAACCTTTTTGTTTAGGTAGGCTTGAATTTTTACTGGATCTAAGTATAAATAAGAGTACATGCGCCTTGTTCCTTCATAATATCTGCAAGGCTCGCCGGATACTGTTCAGTTTATGATTGCAGTTAAAACGTCATTTACTTAAATAAAAAATTAATAAAAGGGCGCGAGAGTTTGACTCTACAAATGATCCAGATATGTTCTGTTCTGCGGTCAATTTATTGTTAAAAGTATGAGACGTGTGTTTTCAAATCCTTTGATGAGATGGGTTAGGATTAGTTTCTTATTGTTTAGAAGTAAACACTAATTAACTATTAAATGGTTTAAGAGATCAATACTTGCTTTCAGTCATCTAATGATGAATTTAATATATTATTAATTCATTTAATAAAAATTTTTACAGGAATTCTTTCAATAACAATAGGTATAAAACTATGATTTGCTCCACAAATTTCAGAACATTCATAACTTCAATATCATTGATGGTCAATTGTTTTTAATGTTAATGATGGTTCATTAATTTCATATAGTAAATATAATAATCGAAGAGATGGAAATGCAATAAATAATAATATAATTGTTGGAAGAATTGTTCAAATTAATTCAATTGTTTGACCATGTAATAAATTTCGATTTGTATATTTATTAAAAAATAGTATAAATATTAAGTTATTAACTAACTGAAGTTGTAATTATTACTAAAATTATTAATGTATGATCATGAAAAAAAGTTAATTGTTCTATTAGGGGAGAATTTCTATCTTGAAGTCCAAAAGAAGCTCATATTGTCATTTTATTTCTAATAAAAGTAAATATCTTTATATATGAAGCTTAAATCCATTGCACTAATCTGCCATATTAGAAATTATTTAATAAAGGTAATTCAGAAAAACTATGTTCTGCAGGAGGAGTATTTTGTAATCATTCAAGTGAAGATCTGAATTGTATAGGATATATTACTATTCGTTTAGAAATTAAACTTTCTCAAATAATAAAAAAAAAAATAAAATTCCTAATAATGCAATAGAAGATCCAATAGTTGAAGTAATATTTCATGTAGTATAAGCATCTGAATATCGTCGAGGTATTCCTGCTAATCCTAGAAAATGTTGAGGAAAAAATGCTGACTCCAATAAATATAACAATAAATTGAGTTTTTAATCATTTTGGATTTATAGTTAATCCAGTAAATAAGGGATATCAGTGAATAAATCCAGCTATAATTGAAAATACTGCTCTTATAGATATTACATAATGAAAATGTGCAACTACATAATATGTATCATGTAAGATAATATCAATTGAAGAATTAGCTAAAACTACAAATCCTAATGATCATAATAAGGCAGGTGAATATATTAATTGAGTTCCATGAATAGGAATTTATTTTAATTTAAATTAATATTAATTATTTATTTAATTTAATATTAAATTAAATATTAATTTTAAAATTATTAACTATTTTTCAAATAATTAAAATTTAAAGTAAAATTAATTTAATATTTAATTAGGGGTTAAATATTAAATTAATTATAAAATAAAAATTAAGGAACTATTTTGATTTTAATTAATATATATTATTTAATAATTTTTTAATTTTAAAATTATTAAATATTTTTCAATTAATGTTTATATTATTAAATTAATTTTTTAATAAATTATAAGGTTTTTAATTTTAAAATTATTAACTATTTTTTATATTTTAAAAATTATTAACTTTAATTTAAAATAAAATTAAGAAAAATTGTCATAAAAAAAATGTATACAAATTAATTAAAAGTTTTATTTTGGCTTAATTTTTTATTATAAATTTATTTTATATGTAAGTTTTTGCATGAATTTTTATTTATTTAAATAGTAAATAAATTAGTTTTTAATCTCAGTAATTAATTTTATAAATCAAAGAAATTTGTAATTAGTAATTTTTTTTAGTATTTGTTAAATTTGTGCCAGCATCCGCGGTTATACAAATGATGCAAGTAAAAATGTTTCAGTAAATATAAGTTTATTAGGTGAAATTTTAAATTTATAAGAATAATATTAAAATTATTTTTTTGGGTTGTGATTTATTTAATTTAATTTTTTATTTAAAGTTATGAAATCAATTTAATATTTAATTAGGGGTTAGATATTAAATTGATTATAAAATAAAAATTGATTTTAATTAATATATATTATTTAATAATTTTTTTAATTTTAAAATTATTAACTATCTTTCAAGTTAATTTAATTTTTGTATTAATTAAATTAATTTTTATAATAGGAACATATTTTAATTTAAATTAATATTAATTATTTATTTAAATTAAGGTTAAATTAAATATTAATTTTAAAATTATTAACTATTTTTCAAATAATTAATATTTAAATTAAAATTAATTTTATATTTAATTAGGGGTTAAATATTTAATTGATTATAAAATAAAAATTAAGGAATTATTTTGATATTAATTAATATGTATTATTTAATAATTTTTTAATTTTAAAATTATTAACTATTTTTCAATTAATTTAAGTTTTATATTAATTAAATTAATTTTTTATAAATTAGGGATTTATTTTAATTTTAATTAATATTTATTATTTATAAAGTTTTTAATTTTAAAATTATTAACTATTTTTCAAATTTTTAAAATTATTAACTATTTATTATTGTTATTAATTTAAAATAAAATTAAGAATTTTTCAGTGAAAGTATAAAAAAAAAATAAATATAAATTTATTAGGTGAAATTTTAAATTTATAAAATTTTAAAATTATATAAATAATGTCTTGAAAATTTTAAAATTAAACTAGGATTAGATACCCTATTATTATAAATGTAAATTTAAGCACTAAAGTAGTAATAGTTATGTTCTTGAAACTTAAAAAATTTGGCGGTATTTTAGTCTGTTCTGTAATTGATAATCCCGATGTACCATACTTAAATTTGTGTTTCAGTTTATATACCGTCGTTATTAGAATATTTTATTAGAATAATAATTTTCAATAATTTAAATTTAAATATATATCAGATCAAGGTGTAGCTTATATTTAAGAAGAAATGGGTTACAATAAATTTATTTAAATGGATTTAATTTTGAAATTATTAATGAAATTGGATTTGACTTTAGCTCTAAAATATGTACACATCGCCCGTCACTCTTATTATTAAAGTAAGATAAGTCGTAACATAGTAGATGTACCGGAAGGTGTATCTAGAATGACAATTTAAAGCTTATATAGTAAAGTATTTCATTTACATTGAGAAGATTTTTGTGCAAATCAATATAAATTGATTTAAAAATTATTTATTTTGTAATATTTATTATGTAATATTTATATATATATATACATGTAATTTAGTTATAATTTATATTAAAAATAATTATAAAAATATTTGTTTTAGTAATTTTTTATGAAAAAATAATTTTTATGATAGTTTATTTGTATTGTGAAAGATTATTGAAAAATTTTGAAAAATTTTTATTAAAAAAGAAAAATTAATTGTTTGTACCTTGTGTATCAGGGTTTATTAATTAATTAATAATTATTTATTAATCTCGATTTTATAAGCGTTAATAATTTATGAAAGTTAATGTATTATAATTATTTTAAATAAATTATTAGAAATGAAATGTTATTCGTTTATAAGATATCTAGTTTTTTTAGAAATAAGTTAAATTTATTAATTTTTAATTTATTTATTGATTTATTATAATTAAAATATTTTAAGGGATAAGCTTTAAAATAAATTATTATAAATTAAATTTATTATTTTAAAAATATATGCATAGAATTAGCAATTATTAAAAATTTTGTTATAAATTATTTTTTAATTATATTATTTATTTATGTTTTAATTTTTTATAAAACTTTGTTTAAAAATTTTACTTAAAAATTAATAATGATAAAATTAGTATATATTTTGTGTTAATATATTTATTTTTGATAAGTTTATATAAAGAACTCGGCAAATATATTACTCGCCTGTTTAACAAAAACATGTCTTTTTGAGATATTTTTAGGGTCTAACCTGCCCAATGAATAAATTGGAATGGCCGCAGTATTCTAACTGTGCAAAGGTAGCATAATCATTAGTATTTTAATTGAAGGCTTGTATGAATGGTATAATCTGTTTCATATAAATTTATTATAGAATTTTATTTTTTAGTAAAAAAGCTAAAATAAAATTAAAAGACGAGAAGACCCATAAATCTTAATAATTAATTTTATTTTTATTTTTTAGAATATATTTTATTTAAATAAAATTAATTATTTTGTTGGGGTGATATTAAAATTTAATTAACTTTTAATTTTTACATTAATTTATGATTTGTTGATCCATTATTAATGATTAAAAGAGTAAGTTACTTTAGGGATAACAGCGTAATTTTTTTGGAGAGTTCTTATTGATAAAAAAGTTTGCGACCTCGATGTTGGATTAAGATAAAATTTTAGGTGTAGAAGCATAAATAATAAGTCTGTTCGTCTTTTAAATTCTTACATGATCTGAGTTCAGACCGGCGTAAGCCAGGTTGGTTTCTATCTTTAATAAATATTATAATATTTTAGTGCGAAAGGACCAAATATTAAAATGATTAAAATTTTAAAATTATGATTAATATTAATAATTATTAACTATTTTGGCAGATTAGTGTAATAAATTTAGAATTTATAAATGTAATATTAAATTACAAATAGTACTTGTTTTTTATAGAAATTTTATTAATTTTAATTAGTAGATTAATTTTGGTAGTTTGTGTTTCAGTAAGAGTTGCATTTTAGAACGAAAAGTTTTGGGTTATATTCAAATTCGTAAAGGACCTAATAAGTTGGAATTATAGGAATTCCTCAACCTTTTTGTGATGCAATTAAATTATTTACTAAAGAACAAACTTATCCTTTATTATCTAATTAATTGTTACCTTTACCTTTATTTGTAAAGTTATTTTCTTTTAATTTAGGGTTGTTATTTTTTTTAAGTTGTACAAGATTAGGTGCTTATACAATTATAATTGCTGGGTTATCTTCTAATTCTAATTATGCTTTATTAGGAGGATTACGAGCAGTAGCACAAACAATTTCTTATGAAGTAAGACTAGTTTTTATTTTATTATCTTTTTTTTTTTTTTTAAGGTGAAATAAGACACTTGAAAAGACATTTCAAAAGTCCCCATTAATATCATGTGTGGTAAAAGGCTATTTGGGGGCAAAAGTGAACATTTAGGGTTTTACGAATTTTTCTCGTAAACGGTAATTGTTTCGAAAAATTACCTTCGACCAAGCTTACACCTGAAAATTCACTATAAAAATCGTCCCGACCGACGTTGTATCTCCATCCCGATCCCTATCGCTGTATACATATGGGGTAAAATTACTCAAGCGGACCACCTAAAAATTCGATTTGAATGAAATTTGGTGAAAGTGATCTGCCATGTACTAAGAAAAAAATATCACCAAAGTTCGCGTAAAAATATTGTGTATTAGGGTTTATTAATTAATTAATAATTATTTATTAATCTCGATTTTATAAGCGTTAATAATTTATGAAAGTTAATGTATTATAATTATTTTAAATAAATTATTAGAAATGAAATGTTATTCGTTTATAAGATATCTAGTTTTTTTAGAAATAAGTTAAATTTATTAATTTTTAATTTATTTATTGATTTATTATAATTAAAATATTTTAAGGGATAAGCTTTAAAATAAATTATTATAAATTAAATTTATTATTTTAAAAATATATGCATAGAATTAGCAATTATTAAAAATTTTGTTATAAATTATTTTTTAATTATATTATTTATTTATGTTTTAATTTTTTATAAAACTTTGTTTAAAAATTTTACTTAAAAATTAATAATGATAAAATTAGTATATATTTTGTGTTAATATATTTATTTTTGATAAGTTTATATAAAGAACTCGGCAAATATATTACTCGCCTGTTTAACAAAAACATGTCTTTTTGAGATATTTTTAGGGTCTAACCTGCCCAATGAATAAATTGGAATGGCCGCAGTATTCTAACTGTGCAAAGGTAGCATAATCATTAGTATTTTAATTGAAGGCTTGTATGAATGGTATAATCTGTTTCATATAAATTTATTATAGAATTTTATTTTTTAGTAAAAAAGCTAAAATAAAATTAAAAGACGAGAAGACCCATAAATCTTAATAATTAATTTTATTTTTATTTTTTAGAATATATTTTATTTAAATAAAATTAATTATTTTGTTGGGGTGATATTAAAATTTAATTAACTTTTAATTTTTACATTAATTTATGATTTGTTGATCCATTATTAATGATTAAAAGAGTAAGTTACTTTAGGGATAACAGCGTAATTTTTTTGGAGAGTTCTTATTGATAAAAAAGTTTGCGACCTCGATGTTGGATTAAGATAAAATTTTAGGTGTAGAAGCTTAAATAATAAGTCTGTTCGTCTTTTAAATTCTTACATGATCTGAGTTCAGACCGGCGTAAGCCAGGTTGGTTTCTATCTTTAATAAATATTATAATATTTTAGTGCGAAAGGACCAAATATTAAAATGATTAAAATTTTAAAATTATGATTAATATTAATAATTATTAACAATTTTGGCAGATTAGTGTAATAAATTTAGAATTTATAAATGTAATATTAAATTACAAATAGTACTTGTTTTTTATAGAAATTTTATTAATTTTAATTAGTAGATTAATTTTGGTAGTTTGTGTTTCAGTAAGAGTTGCATTTTAGAACGAAAAGTTTTGGGTTATATTCAAATTCGTAAAGGACCTAATAAGTTGGAATTATAGGAATTCCTCAACCTTTTTGTGATGCAATTAAATTATTTACTAAAGAACAAACTTATCCTTTATTATCTAATTAATTGTTACCTTTACCTTTATTTGTAAAGTTATTTTCTTTTAATTTAGGGTTGTTATTTTTTTTAAGTTGTACAAGATTAGGTGCTTATACAATTATAATTGCTGGGTTATCTTCTAATTCTAATTATGCTTTATTAGGAGGATTACGAGCAGTAGCACAAACAATTTCTTATGAAGTAAGAATAGTTTTTATTTTATTATCTTTTTTTTTTTTTTTTAAGGTGAAATAAGACACTTGAAAAGACATTTCAAAAGTCCCCATTAATATCATGTGTGGTAAAAGGCTATTTGGGGGCAAAAGTGAACATTTAGGGTTTTACGAATTTTTCTCGTAAACGGTAATTGTTTCGAAAAATTACCTTCGACCAAGCTTACACCTGAAAATTCACTATAAAAATCGTCCCGACCGACGTTGTATCTCCATCCCGATCCCTATCGCTGTATACATATGGGGTAAAATTACTCAAGCGCACCACCTAAAAATTCGATTTGAATGAAATTTGGTGAAAGTGATCTGCCATGTACTAAGAAAAAAATATCACCAAAGTTCGCGTAAAAATATTGGATGGTTACCGAGATATACGGGTTTGAATTCGCAATTTTTTGTATGTAAGCCTTTTTTCTTTAAATTATAAGACATGCTAAGAAGGAACATGGAAACCGTTTTCTTAAATATTTTTTCCGTTCTTTTCGAATATAACTTAAAAAAAATTGTATTAAAAAAAATAATTTTATACATTTTTTTCAATTTTGGACATTTTAATTTTTATTTTAAAATTATTAACTATTTTTCAATTAATTTAAGTTTTATATTAATTAAATTAATTTTTTATAAATTAGGGATTTATTTTAATTTTAATTAATATTTATTATTTATAAAGTTTTTTTTATTAATTTAAAATAAAATTAAGAATTTTTCAGTGAAAGTATAAAAAAAAAATAAATATAAATTTATTAGGTGAAATTTTAAATTTATAAAATTTTAAAATTATATAAATAATGTCTTGAAAATTTTAAAATTAAACTAGGATTAGATACCCTATTATTAAAAATGTAAATTTAAGCACTAAAGTAGTAATAGTTATGTTCTTGAAACTTAAAAAATTTGGCGGTATTTTAGTCTGTTCTGTAATTGATAATCCCGATGTACCATACTTAAATTTGTGTTTCAGTTTATATACCGTCGTTATTAGAATATTTTATTAGAATATATAACAATTTAAACCCAAGGGAGGTGGTAGTGCGGGGTTGGCAAAGCTTACTTACCGCCTTTTGTTATGATAAAGAGTAAATCGTAGCTTGGGTATTAATCAACCACAAACGTAGGGCAAAATCTTAGTAAAATCAAAAGAGAGTGCGAAAAAGGGTTTCGTGCATATATATATATTTACAAGTGTTTGTATATGTAGTACAATAGGTACAGAAAAGTGTATAATTAATTATTGAAAGTCGTAGGTGCGAACACAGAAACCTATGCATACAAATATAAAGAATGTTGGTTGGGTATAACTGTACACGGGTTAAAGCATATTTACATACATAAGTACATATTTCACTGAGCGACCATCTTTTCGGTGTTCACCTCAGCAATGATATGTACTCGATTATATTCATAGGTACCAATGCACCTGCTAGCGACCAGCCTTCGCTGTTCAACTAAGCAGAGAATGCAAAAGTACCTACAAACACAACAACAACTACTACAAGTATATGTATGTACAATGCATTGCTAGCGGCCAACCTTCGTCGTCCAACTAACAAAACACTGCACATCGAATAAGCACTTACCTCTTGAGCAACGCCGTAATAGAGTGACGATTGCTCAGAGGATCGCCCCTTTTATACTTTCTCGCTGGAGCTTTTTCTCATATGATCCTAGCGGTATTTATGTGTGGTGAATAATATAAGTAAAATAGAGAAGTCAATAGAGCTTTCAGCTCTTTGTCCATACATATGATTAGCTAACTACCTAAACACACTAAAGCACAAATCATAAAGTACAAGTCACTAATCCTAACAATAACAATGTATGTACATATATGCAAAGTGATATAATATAATTATGGTGCGTGATATTCACGTTACAGCCTCCCCCTTGACGGATGATGAGTAAACGAGTCAGTCGTCATCAATTTTGGCTCTTCCTAGGTCTTCCTCTCTTCCTTATGGGTTGTACTGGTGTAGGTGAATCGTCGGTATTTGTGCCTCTATATATTGATAAGGCAGATGCATGATAAGCCCCAAGTGGCACGTTTGGTTCGCTTTTGGCGGCAATTTCATATGTGGATGTACCAATCTTCCGCGTAACAACATATGGTCCATCTCGTTTGGGTACAAATTTGGAAGTCACCCCTTTTGCTGCTTGGCTTAGCACATGCGTCTTCACTAACACCTCTGTACCTACGTTGATGTCCTCTTGGCGTCGTCTATTCCTATCCACATACACTTTGTTTTTATCTTGCATCATTTGTTCCCTTTCTTTCGCACTCTTGAAATTTTCTACCATATTCTTCAGATACGGCGTTATTTGTGGTATAAAATTCTCACTCTCAGTTATGGCCCTAATATCATGATGAACATCGTCGAGAGTCCGCAACTCTCTTCCAAAGGTAAGGTAAGCGGCTGAAAAGCTAGTAGTTTGACAATTAGCAGTATTCATAGCAAAGCGAATAGCGGGTAAACCTACATCCCACACATTGTGCTGATTTTGAACGATTATGGCTAACTGAGCTTTCAAGTCACGGTTTTTACGTTCAACCGGGTTTGCTTCAGGGTGATATACGGGAGTGAACATTTGTTGTATCCCCATACAGTATGCAACTTGTTGCATAATAGCTGACACAAACTGTACCCCATTGTCAGACTTGAGTCGCCGCGGTACCCCGTATCGTAAAAAAATTTCGTTTATTAGAATTTTTGCGCACATTTCGGCTGTAGCTTCTACCATTGGAAAAAGTTCCACCCATCTACTTGCAACATCTTCTGCTATTAATATCCACTGGTACCCTTCAGTCGTCTTTGGTAGCGGCCCAAATAAATCAACAGCCACCACTTCAAATCTTTGTTTGCTTACGCTTGTTTGCAATAAGCCCATCGGCTTCATGTTAGTTGCTTTGTAACGCTGACATTCGATACATTTTCTTACATGTTTGGTTATTTCCGAGCGCATTCCAGGCCAGAAATAACGATTCGCGATGCGGGCAATGGTTTTGTCGACTCCATAATGGCCAGCAGTGCTTTCGTCGTGGTACGCCCTTAAAATGTCCAACCGCTCCTGGTGTGGCACTACCAGTTGAGCATCTTCTACGTCGTCGTTCGCGTAGCAATATAACACGCCATCATTCAGGAGGTAACCCCGATTGCACCATAAATTGGCATTCTCATCGCCATCTTCTATTGACTTGATAACGTTCTTCAGATATGCATCTTTTAGCTGCTCCTCTCGCAACTCATTACTTTTCGCTCTTGGCAAGTCTACATCAAAAGCACAAATACAATTTAATAAGCTATGCTGCTCTTCCGCACATGTTGGTCGTGACAGCATGTCAGCTAAACAATTAGTTTTCCCAGGGGTATAATCAATCTTGAAGTTATACTGCTGTATTTGCAAAGCCCATCTTGCGAGGCGGCCGGATGGTGACTTGATGGTTAAAAGCCATTTTAACGGCTGGTGATCCGTCATTAAGCGTATTTCCGCACCGTCAATATACCCTCTGAACTTTGCACATGCCCATACAATCGCAAGTGCTTCGCGTTCTGTGGTCGAATAATTTCGTTCGGCTGGAGTTAAGAGTCGGCTCGCATATTCTATAGGATGCTCGAGATTCTTCTCCCCCTGGAGCAAAACTGCTCCCAACGCATATGAACTTGCATCAGTTTTGATAACGAATGGCATTTTATCTTCTGCCTGTTTTAAAATAGGTGGATGCACGAGCGCATCTTTCAGTTTCGTAAAAGCTTCTGCTTGGGGTTCTTTCCATTGCCACACGGCATTCTTCTTGAGGAGATCAGTAAGTGGTTTAGCAATTGTTGCGAACTGGTCGATAAAACGGCGATACCACGAACAAGTCTGTATGAACGATATAAGTTCTTTAAGATTACGCGGATCTTTTCGCTGAGTTATCGCTATAGTCTTGTCAGGGTCAACTTTAATGCCTTCAGCAGTAAGTACGTGACCAAGATATTTTACATGCGTGCAACAAAATCTACATTTCTCCATATTTACCCTTAACTTGAACTTTTGCAGGTTTTCAAAAACGATACGTAAATCATGTATATGATCTTTAAACGAAGTAGAGCATATAATTATGTCGTCTAGGTATGCGAGGATTTGTACATTTGGTACTGACATTTTGAATCGGTCTATTAAACGCTGAAAGGTTGATGGTGCATTTCGAAGGCCGAACGGCATCCGTTTAAAGCGGTATGTGCCAAAAGGCGTAATGAGGCACGTTTTGTCACGATCTGCCTCTGCGACAGCAATTTGAAAATAGCCAGATTGCAGGTCCAGAGTTGTCATATATTGTGTGCTTTTCGCGGCATGCAACAAATCGTCCATTCGAGGAATCGGGTACCTATCAGGTTTCGTAATCGCATTAATCTTGCGGTAATCAACACATACACGTGTACTTCCATCTCGCTTTGGTACCATGACCACAGGTGATGCCCATGCAGAGTCACATTCTTCAATGACATCATTTTCAATCATTTTGTGTATTTCGAATTTTAAATCACGCAGCTTAGGGAAAGACATACGGTACGGTGGTAAAGCAATAGGCTTGTGGTTTCCTGTGTCAATAAAATGCTGGGCATAGGGTGTCGGCTCATAAGATGCCCCAAAGACAGTTGAATAATCGTTCAACAAATCATCTAACTGCACCTTTTCAGATTGTACCAACTCAGCTCCATCTGACTCTTTTAAGAAACGAAAGTCTATCGAAAACAAATCCGTAGAGTTAGGCTTATAAACACGTCTAAACAGACCGTTACCATGTTTCCTATCTGGTGTTACCGACTGTGGCGGAAGCGAATCCCTAAACAATTCTTGGGTCGAGTGTGGCGAATATTTCCACGGATCTTCTGGTCCATAATACTCGAATTCAGACATATATACCTTGGGTTTGTCTACTTCCCTTTTTACCACATCTTCTGGTTTACGTTTAGCGTTAACATTAGTTACTTCTACGCGCTCGATTATATTTAACTGGAGCGGCAAACAATCAACAAAATCAAAATGCTTAGCTGGTTCGTCTTCAAAGTACCAATATTTTTGGCCCATATTCAGCACAATACCTGCCTTTTCCATGAAGTCGGCACCTAACAACGTCCTATTATTTTCAGCATTTGGCAAAACTATAAATTGCGTATCCAAGCAACGCCCACCAATCAACATTTTAGTTTCAGTTGACAAGCATTTTTGGGATGATCTAACACCATCAGCAAGGGTTATTTCACAAAATATGCTTTTGAACACGCATTTCATGCGGTCCAAGACCTTTTTAAGGTTTGCGCTTGCGACGCTTGTACGTGCGCCAGTGTCAAAGTATGCTTGACCTGGGCACCCAAAAAGTTGGATGTTCACAATTGGAATGTCTTTGCCTATCGTGACGTTTATTGTGTTGAAATTTACTGTACCTGAACTTTCTACTGGCTTTTTCATGCATCTCGGACAATTTGCGCGGGTGACTCCAGGCGCATTACAACCATAGCAAGAAAATTTCGGCTTTAACGACTGAGCTTGCGACAGCATTGCAGCATGTGTGTCTTTAGCCTCCTCATTTTTCTTTTTATAACAAGTTTCAGCACTATGGCCTTTCTTTCGGCAAAAACTACAACGGGTCGGACCGCTCGACTTTTGCGAGTCAGCGTTCACGACGTGATTTTTACGCTCAAACAATGACAACTCTGCATCCCGTGCGTCCCTTAGTAATCCATCAAAATCAGAAAATCGCTCACGACTTATCCTATCACGGATTTGAAAATGTATCAAACCAAACACAATGTCAATTTGGTCAGCTTCGGCTGGAACATTGGCTAGTTGTGAAAAGAGTGCACGCTTTCTACGTATAAAGGTATCTATAGGTTCGGTTTTCTGTTGCTTTAATTCAATGATCTCTGAGTATATACGCCATGCTGGCTTAGGCGGTGAAAATGCTTCACGTAGCATGCGGACAACATCACCAAAAGCTTCGGCTTTGGTTTTAACACCCTGCCACCATTCTGCTGCATCTCCCTCTAAAACCATGGGCATACCGCTAATCGCATCTGAATCGCTAACTTTTTCTACTGCTTTGAATGTCAAAACAGCCGCTAAAAACTCTTCTACCTTTGTGGAGCTACGCTCACCTTTAAAACGAGCAGTGCAACTGCTAAAAGAGCCTGAACGTTGGTTACTTTGATTGACTGCTTGGAGCAATCTAGTGAATTGGTCATCAGAAATGGTCGTCATTTTGTTGGCTTTATTTAAAATACGCTCGCTTCGGCGAACAGGCGTTTGAATCAAGAGGTTTGTGTTTGCCACTATGTTGGGCGCCAAATTTATAACAATTTAAACCCAAGGGAGGTGGTAGTGCGGGGTTGGCAAAGCTTACTTACCGCCTTTTGTTATGATAAAGAGTAAATCGTAGCTTGGGTATTAATCAACCACAAACGTAGGGCAAAATCTTAGTAAAATCAAAAGAGAGTGCGAAAAAGGGTTTCGTGCATATATATATATTTACAAGTGTTTGTATATGTAGTACAATAGGTACAGAAAAGTGTATAATTAATTATTGAAAGTCGTAGGTGCGAACACAGAAACCTATGCATAAAAATATAAAGAATGTTGGTTGGGTATAACTGTACACGGGTTAAAGCATATTTACATACATAAGTACATATTTCACTGAGCGACCATCTTTTCGGTGTTCACCTCAGCAATGATATGTACTCGATTATATTCATAGGTACCAATGCACCTGCTAGCGACCAGCCTTCGCTGTTCAACTAAGCAGAGAATGCAAAAGTACCTACAAACACAACAACAACTACTACAAGTATATGTATGTACAATGCATTGCTAGCGGCCAACCTTCGTCGTCCAACTAACAAAACACTGCACATCGAATAAGCACTTACCTCTTGAGCAACGCCGTAATAAAGTGACGATTGCTCAGAGGATCGCCCCTTTTATACTTTCTCGCTGGAGCTTTTTCTCATATGATCCTAGCGGTAGTTATGTGTGGTGAATAATATAAGTAAAATAGAGAAGTCAATAGAGCTTTCAGCTCTTTGTCCATACATATGATTAGCTAACTACCTAAACACACTAAAGCACAAATCATAAAGTACAAGTCACTAATCCTAACAATAACAATGTATGTACATATATGCAAAGTGATATAATATAATTATGGTGCGTGATATTCACGTTACAAATAATAATTTTCAATAATTTAAATTTAAATATATATCAGATCAAGGTGTAGCTTATATTTAAGAAGAAATGGGTTACAATAAATTTATTTAAATGGATTTAATTTTGAAATTATTAATGAAATTGGATTTGGTAGTAAAATTTTAAAGATAAAAAATTTGACTTTAGCTCTAAAATATGTACACATCGCCCGTCACTCTTATTATTAAAGTAAGATAAGTCGTAACATAGTAGATGTACCGGAAGGTGTATCTAGAATGACAATTTAAAGCTTATATAGTAAAGTATTTCATTTACATTGAGAAGATTATTTATTAATTATTTATTTTGTAATATTTATATATATATATACATGTAATTTAGTTATAATTTATATTAAAAATAATTATAAAAATATTTGTTTTAGTAATTTTTTATGAAAAAATAATTTTTATGATAGTTTATTTGTATTGTGAAAGATTATTGAAAAATTTTGAGAAATTTTTATTAAAAAAGAAAAATTAATTGTTTGTACCTTGTGTATCAGGGTTTATTAATTAATTAATAATTATTTATTAATCTCGATTTTATAAGGGTTAATAATTTATGAAAGTTAATGTATTATAATTATTTTAAATAAATTATTAGAAATGAAATGTTATTCGTTTATAAGATATCTAGTTTTTTTAGAAATAAGTTAAATTTATTAATTTTTAATTTATTTATTGATTTATAAATAAATAAATTTATTAATTAAAATATTTTAAGGGATAAGCTTTAAAATAAATTATTATAAATTAAATTTATTATTTTAAAAATATATGCATAGAATTAGCAATTATTAAAAATTTTGTTATAAATTATTTTTTAATTATATTATTTATTTATGTTTTAATTTTTTATAAAACTTTGTTTAAAAATTTTACTTAAAAATTAATAATGATAAAATTAGTATATATTTTGTGTTAATATATTTATTTTTGATAAGTTTATATAAAGAACTCGGCAAATATATTACTCGCCTGTTTAACAAAAACATGTCTTTTTGAGATATTTTTAGGGTCTAACCTGCCCAATGAATAAATTGGAATGGCCGCAGTATTCTAACTGTGCAAAGGTAGCATAATCATTAGTATTTTAATTGAAGGCTTGTATGAATGGTATAATCTGTTTCATATAAATTTATTATAGAATTTTATTTTTTAGTAAAAAAGCTAAAATAAAAAGACGAGAAGACCCATAAATCTTAATAATTAATTTTATTTTTATTTTTTAGAATATATTTTATTTAAATAAAATTAATTATTTTGTTGGGGTGATATTAAAATTTAATTAACTTTTAATTTTTACATTAATTTATGATTTGTTGATCCATTATTAATGATTAAAAGAGTAAGTTACTTTAGGGATAACAGCGTAATTTTTTTGGAGAGTTCTTATTGATAAAAAAGTTTGCGACCTCGATGTTGGATTAAGATAAAATTTTAGGTGTAGAAGCTTAAATAATAAGTCTGTTCGTCTTTTAAATTCTTACATGATCTGAGTTCAGACCGGCGTAAGCCAGGTTGGTTTCTATCTTTAATAAATATTATAATATTTTAGTGCGAAAGGACCAAATATTAAAATGATTAAAATTTTAAAATTATGATTAATATTAATAATTATTAACTATTTTGGCAGATTAGTGTAATAAATTTAGAATTTATAAATGTAATATGAAATTACAAATAGTACTTGTTTTTTATAGAAATTTTATTAATTTTAATTAGTAGATTAATTTTGGTAGTTTGTGTTTCAGTAAGAGTTGCATTTTAGAACGAAAAGTTTTGGGTTATATTCAAATTCGTAAAGGACCTAATAAGTTGGAATTATAGGAATTCCTCAACCTTTTTGTGATGCAATTAAATTATTTACTAAAGAACAAACTTATCCTTTATTATCTAATTAATTGTTACCTTTACCTTTATTTGTAAAGTTATTTTCTTTTAATTTAGGGTTCTTATTTTTTTTAAGTTGTACAAGATTAGGTGCTTATACAATTATAATTGCTGGGTTATCTTCTAATTCTAATTATGCTTTATTAGGAGGATTACGAGCAGTAGCACAAACAATTTCTTATGAAGTAAGAATAGTTTTTATTTTATTATCTTTTGTTTTTTTTTAAGGTGAAATAAGACATTTGAAAAGACATTTCAAAAGTCCCCATTAATATCATGTGTGGTAAAAGGCTATTTGGGGGCAAAAGTGAACATTTAGGGTTTTACGAATTTTTCTCGTAAACGGTAATTGTTTCGAAAAATTACCTTCGACCAAGCTTACACCTGAAAATTCACTATAAAAATCGTCCCGACCGACGTTGTATCTCCATCCCGATCCCTATCGCTGTATACATATGGGGTAAAATTACTCAAGCGGACCACCTAAAAATTCGATTTGAATGAAATTTGGTGAAAGTGATCTGCCATGTACTAAGAAAAAAATATCACCAAAGTTCGCGTAAAAATATTGGATGGTTACCGAGATATACGGGTTTGAATTCGCAATTTTTTGTATGTAAGCCTTTTTTCTTTAAATTATAAGACATGCTAAGAAGGAACATGGAAACCGTTTTCTTAAGTATTTTTTCCGTTCTTTTCGAATATAACTTAAAAAAATTGTATTAAAAAAAAATAATTTTATAAATTTTTTTCAATTTTGGACATTTTAATTTTTACGTAAAGCTTGATCTTTTCCCTTTAATAAGTTTTTTTTTGTAACGCGAAAATTTTTTAATGTTCTTTCAAAAGACAAATTATTTATTTTTTGTTGTTTTTCTATAGGCTTTGATAAATTTGGTCCGCGTCTGCACAAGTAACGAAAATAAACTTTAGCTAAGTCATTTCCATTTCCAGTCAAAATGGTTATTATGAAAAAAAAAATTGGATCCACTCCGAAAATATTTTCTGGACTTATATAAAAGGTACAAAAGCAAAATTTTAAGCAGAGCTCACGCTTTAAAAATAATTGACTTAATGAAAAGTCGCAATAAAATAAGGTATCAGGTAACGAATATACTTGAAATAACTTATACTAAAATGAACAAACAAAAAAAAATAATAATAAAGTGAGAAAAATGTAGGTATATACATTTTACAATAAGGGTATTGGTGTTTTGTCTTAAGTTTACGAATCTCGTATATTTACAAGTTTACTACAGTTCTTATACGAACGCCCTTGCTAAGCATTTGTCTTTTAGATCTAACCCAAATAACATTTTTAAGATTGAATTTCGAATTTTCCTTTATTTGAATTTTAGTACAATTTCATTCCTTTTTTCGTGATTACAAAGGAATAATCAAATATGTTTCTTTTTGATGGTCAAAATTAATTTTCGAAATCATTTAGATTATTAATTTCTGAGATTCAAGTAAAGTTGAATATAAGTTTTTAATCATATTTTAAGATCATCTCGGAGCTCTTCGATTGACTAAATAATGAATTTTCTACCTTTTACAATTCTGTTTTTTTTTTGTTTTTTTCTTGTAGACAAATATTTTTTCATATCAGGAAATTCAGATAAATAACACAGTACAACAGCCAATCTGGGGGGTGAGAAATTTCAAGTCAGGGTGATGGTACTAGGTCAGTATAGTAAAACCCTCAAAGGGTTTGGCGTTCGTATGTGTCAGTTTTTTTTATGACATTTTAAATTTTTCCCTTATCTTTCCTTATCTCCCTTGTCCGATTTTGATGAAACAAATTTAGAATAATTAAGAATTACAATTTCTCTAATCTGTTTCTATACCGTTTTCCTATATGTACAACACTTTCGAAGTTAAAAATGAATGTATGAAGGGAAAAAAGTATTTAATTCATAAAAAATCCAAAATGGAAAAAAGTGCCAAAACTAATTACTTTCGCGTAATTTTTGTAATTTTTGTACTGTACTAAAAGAGAAATATTCTCTTTCTCACACTGGTTCTGTGATTTTTGTCTTTCAACAAGTGCCGACGAACGCGAACAGTAAAAGTGATTTTTCTCCAGTTTTTTAAAAGTGAAAAAAAGAGAACAGAATAAGGAACTGTGCAAGCCAGATATAAATAGCTTTTGCTACTGCTGTGGTCAATATGTCTCAACACAAAAGTCAGTTCAGTACTGATTTTGTTCAAACATACGAGATGTACTTCAACCAAAATGTTATAGTGAACGAAAATTGGGTACCAAATATAGTGTGTAAAACAAGCATCGGCGCCCCATAGATCTTAAGATCAGTCAAACAAGTTGGATTCATCACACAGACACGTTGCGCTCTTTGTTTACTAAATGATTTAGTCGTCGCTGGGCAAGGGGGCGAAACCACATCGCGTGAGGGTGTCGTTTGTTGGGTCAGCGAATGTTAAAAATATAGTTCGGACGATCACAGCGCGTATATAAGCGTTCTCACTTATACACCTGCATTTATAAATCTGCCGACCCATGGTGTAAAAGCTGCTACAACCGTCTAATGGATTGGAAAAATAGAAGACGTTAAAGTATGCCATTCGGTGTCGCAATGACTTGGACTAATCCTGGCGAAGATCACAATCCATTGAATTGCTATGCATGTGCGAATAAAGGAGCCGCAAGAAGGATAAGAAAATCGTATAATTACGTTGGTGTTGCAAGTGCCGCAACACCATTGCCTCATTCGGACCACGCCCCTGTGCCAAAAGCTTCTAGCCCAGATATTTTCTTTTCTACGACTGCTCCGACATATCATGCACGCGATGATCCCCATATGAGCCATCAGTATCCAATTAACACAGCATAAATCGGAAGAGCTGGCTTCCATGTTGAAATCCAACTGGTACTCCGTTGGTACTCGGTGTGAAAGTCACAGCTTATCGAAGTAGTCAGGCAACACTCCAAGGCGATAAATGACACTTTTTTGAATAAAAACAAATAGAAAAATTCTAAATTTTTTTGAGTTTGTTTTAGCAAAATCGGACAAGTGGTTCTCGAGTTATGTTAAACTACGTTTTTGCCAAAATGTTACAACTAAGCGAAAAAACATCAAGATAAGGAAAAAATTTAAAAGGTCATACAAAAAAAGTGACACATACGAATAAAATAAATAAAACGCGTGCATCGATTTTCATGATCTATGCCTTTTTTTGCTCATGAGTTATGTGACTTTACGCGAAAGTAATTAGTTTTGGCACTTTTTTACATTTTGGATTTTTTATGAATTAAAAAAAAATTTTAATTTTTATGCCAAAAATACTTTTTTCCCTTCATACATTAATTTTTAACTTCGAAAGTGTTGCACATATAGGAAAACGGTATAGAAACAGATTAGAGAAATTGTAATTCTTAATTATTCTAAATTTGTTTCATCAAAATCGGACAAAGGGTTCACGAGTTATGTTAAACTAAGATAAGATACAAGGGTATATTAATTTTGTTCACATAACGGTTTTTTGAAACGGCACAAAATAATCGAGATAGATATAGAGTTCTATATATGAAAGTTCTTAGGATTGAAAGAGGAGTTGATTAAGGCATGTCCGTCCGTCTGTCCGTCTGTCCGTCCGTGTACACGATAACTTGAGTAAAAATTGAGATATTTGCTTGAAATTTTGTATACAGGTTACTTTCTGTCCAAGATAGGTTTCTACTTAAAATGGGCGAAATCGGATGATAACCATGCCCCCTTTTTCGATATCGAAAATTTCGAAAATCACAAAAATTGGCATATCTCGGCAGCTCAAATGGCTAAAATGATATAGATGAACCCCCCTGGTCATTCTTTTATGAATTTTACAAAAAAAATTTTATAGTGGGCGTGCACTTTTAAGGGGGGTATTTTTGAAAATTCGACTGGGCGTAACTTTTAAACTGATTACGATAGAGCGATGATATTTGCACAAAGCATACTAGTATCGTTGGGAATATACCTGATGAAACTGAAAAAAAATCGCTCTCCAACCACACCCACTTTCGATATCGAAAAATTCGAAAATCACATAAATTGACATTATTCGGTAAGGGAAAGGTAGGATGAACCTCCTAGTCATTTTATTATGATTTTTTGATAAATTTTTAAAAGTAGGAGTGGCATCGCCCACTTTTCAGGAGGCATATTTGAAAATTTCACGGGTCATAACTTTTAAACTGATTATGGTAGCACGATGAAATTGGTACAAGGTATGCTAGCATAATAGGGAGCATACCTGATGTAATTGGACGAAATCGCTTTCCGAGCACGCTCACTTTCGATATGGAGGATTTCGAAAATCTAATAAATTAACATAATTCGGTAACGAAAATGGCTAAAATGATATAGATGGTAGGATGAACCTCTCAACCTCTATTATGATTTTTGATAAATGTTTAGATGTGGTCGTGGTAACGCCCACCTTTAAGGGAGGCATTTGGAATATTCGACTGGTCAAAACTTTTAAACTTATTACTTCAGACTCATGAAATTTGGCACAACATTAACTAGCAATATAGGTGATGAAATTGGACGAGATCTCTTCACGACCACGCCCACTTTCGATATGGAAAATTTCGAAAATCTCATAAATTGACATAGTTCGGTAAGGTAAATAGCTAAGATAGTAAAAACTTTAGGTAAATCCTCCTAGTGCTTATATCTTTGTTATTCCGTTCCGAATATTATAGCTGGGTATATAATGTGCGGTTCACCCGAACTTAGAAATCCTTACTTGTTCATACAAATTTTGACACATGATATACGATGTCGTAAATTTAAAAGGTATTACGACAACCCAAATATGTCAAAATGACGTCATCAAAATATTTACATATTAACATCAAGCTAATTTTTTCACAGTTCGTTGTCAGTGATGGCATGCCAGACCTCCGCCCCAAAGTGGTCAATTTGGTGTCAACCTTTGATTTATTAATAACAACCTGATTTAAAGTTTGTATCTTAAGGAATAACGAATAAAAAACGGCTGTTACACTGGCCTACAAAAAAAGTGCGACATGTGAATAAAATCTTTATTTTTATATATTCACTCATATACATGAGTTCCATAAGTGTTTGCTGATTTGATATGGAAACATATATCTCAGTGCATTTGTATACACATAAATATAAGTATGTGATATAATATTATAATGAATAAACTCTTTTATTTTCTGCTTAAAGTAATTTTGGGTACTCCACGGCACAAGAAAAGTGATACATTCCAAAGTCTCTTCAAAACAAAAACTCAAATTGTTGGGGTTAGGAAACGATTGATTTGCGAGGTAAATAATGTCAGATTTACATCATTTTTTTTCTCAGGCAATCAGGTTTCGCCATTGTGTGGATGATACCAGCGAAACCAAACATCACTTCCAATTGCACCTGAAACTTGGCACCAGACGAATATAAGATTATCCGCATATTATTATTTTCATTCACTCAAGGTTATTTTAAGTACCGTACATTAGGGTGATTAAAAAAAATGTCGCTTGGTCTTACCCCCTAAAAAGTTAAGTAGTGATGAGAAAATAAGCTTGCAAAAAATTAGCGCTCTAACTTAACCCTTAGGGGTGGCTATTTTTTTCGCCCTTTCCCATTCATTTTGTATGGGGGAAAATGTTTTTTTTTTCAAAGTGAACTTTTCTCAAAATATTTTTACTTTGAAGCTTCCAAAATGGTAAACCATGTGCGATTATCTTAACTATCAAAAAAATTACAGCCATTTAAAAATGACTGAGTTTTGTACAATGCACACACATAAATAACATAGTAAATTGTAAATGGCTGTAATTATTTTAATAGTTAAGGTAATCGCACGTCGCTTAGCATTTTGGAAGCTTCAAAGCTTCAACTTTAAGAGTATGTAAAAATATTTTGAAAAAAGTTTCAAAAAATTAAAGAAAAATTTACTTAGAAAAAATGACATTTTTTCCCGTGCAAAATGTATGGGAAAGGGCGAAAAAATAGCTACCCCTAAGGGATAAGTTGGATCGCTAATTTTTTGCAAGGGTAAGACCGAAAAAAAAAACAATTTTTTTTTAATTTCAATCACCCTAACCGTACATACTAGGGATGCCAATGCCAGGATCCCGTACTTTTAAAGATCCGAAAATCCCGTCATTTCTCTATTACAATCCCGCATATTTCGGGTACCTATTTACTAAAAATGCAATTATAAAATACTTTAAGATTAAATTCTTTGTCAAACACTTTCTTCTATTCTTGCACTGCTGGAGAATAGCTGATTTTTAAATCCTGGGACTATTCACGGAATGTCGAAATTGTAAAAAAAAAATTTAGCACCCTGTTTTAACAATACACAGAACGAATTATCAATAACATGTATAGTGAAAAGGGAGAGTAAATAAAGAGAAAAAAACAAACTATTCTGTTATTTTGAATGTTTGTTCTATTTATGATTGTCCTACGGAAGGTTTTGCTTACACTTAGTATTCGGCCTATTCGGGTGCTATTTTCTGCTCTGGTTGCGGCCTTTTCCCTAGTCATAATTATTCGGTTTACGCTTCCTCCAAAATTTAATATTCGGCGGGACACCAATATGTATGTATAGGTGTAAGCGAAATAACATGAGACTTATTGTTTTCATTTTTTTTTTTCAACAGAAAATCTGATTTTTTGTAGATAATAAATAATACAAACTGTGTCTTTTTACTATAAAACTCTAAACTATTAGACCAAAAACTAAGATTTTTTCTTATTTTCTCCCGTGACACAACAAAACCAAGTAAGTACATGGGGAAATAACTGAGACTTTTTGGTTTTGTAGGTATAACGAGACACTACTTCACGCATATACCCAATCTTCTTTTCGGCCTAATATTTTGGGAGATATCCTCGAAGCCAGTAGAGAAATTAACCACATTCCTTACTGCAGTGCCTATTATCACCCTGGGCTAATAACTTGAACTCAAAAAATGCTCCTTAAACTTTAGTTTATGAAAAAGGGGATTTTACCCAAAATTAGAGATTTTGACCAATTGCAGCTTTTTCATGCTTGACCTGAAGCATGTCCACTAAAGAGTAAACTGTAAACCTTGGCCATAAAATCCATGGGGTCAAAGCCGATTTAAGACATGGAGTGCCTTTAGCAAAGTTTGTTAAATGATCAGTAAAACATTTTCCGTAATGACGATTTTATACAAAAAATCGGCCACTCGTATATACATACATACAGACAGACTGAAAATTTACTATAGAAACTGTAGATTGAGATTCTACTGGCTTAGTTATGATCCCTCATATCAGTTATTATTGAAAATCTGCAATCTACAATGATCTCTCCTATTACAATTTTTTTACATTGTGACATTTCTTGTCGGTCTGGAGACATGTCGCACAATTTTTGTAGGCCAATATTACATGTGTAAACGGGATACACTTAGCTATCATTCGCCGGTCTTGGCCTACAGTTATTAATAAAAAAAATGTTGACACCAAATTGACCACTTTGGGGCGGAGGTCTGGCTACATGTCGCACAATTTTTGTAGGCCAATAATGCTATTGAATCATGTCCATCACTGACAACGAACTGTGAAAAAATTAGCTTGATGTTAATAAATATTTTGATGACGTCATTTTGACATATTTGGGTTGTCGGTCCCACTTTATGTCGCACACAATTTGTAGGCTACATACATTCGTGAGTTGGTTACGACAGTGGCAGTTAGTGAAATAAAAATAAAACGGTTATTCATAAAAATTTTGTATGCACCAAATTGACATGTTCCACGCCCCCTACCTCCCAAGGGTCGCACATTCCAGAATTTTCGAAGATAAAAAAGTTGGGCGTCTCGGCGAAAGGAAGTCGCTCAGAAAAACTTAGTTTGTTATTAATCAACAACACCATGTCTATAGGGGCTCTCGTACTATATAGCATAAATACGATGCAAATAAGAAAATACACGAATACCTTAATATTTTCATATAACAATTTTCTATATCTTGCTCTGAGCTATCATAAATGTTAGATGTATTGAACTAAGTTTGTTTCAAAAAAATTGTTTACTGCATTTGCAAAAAAGCTAAAGACGGCTAAAAAAAACAAGAAAACGGCTAAAAAAATGGCTAGCGGCAAGATTCACATTTTTCCGGCTAAATGACAAAAAAACCTGGGTCATTAGGATTTATTTTGCATCCCTTCTTTAAATATTTAATCATTTGGTAGGCAATTCTAGAATAATACTTTACAAATTTCCTGTAGTAACCGGTAGTTCCCAAAAAACTTCTTAGTTGTCTTTCGGTTTTTGGAATCTTTAAATTTCGGATAACCTCGATTTTCTCTTTGTTGGCTTTATTCCTTCTTTCGTTAATGTATGGCCCAAGAATTTTGTTTCCCACCTTAGGAAACTGCATTTGTCGGCCTGGATTTTCATATTATGCTCTTGCAACTTTGAAAAAATGGTTTCCAATGATCTTAAGCGTCCTCCAATGATGTGGTAGACACCAATATGTCATCCATATATACAACACATATTTTATTATTTTTGAACAAAATGGAGTCCTAGCTCCATTACGGATAACAATTTCCTCCCTTTTAATATCTATTAATCTTACATTCTTTAATATGAAATCATTTCCCAACAGAAGGTTTATCAAAGTCAACCTTTAACCATCTCATTTTGGCATTATCAACACACTGAAATTCGGACGGACAAGGAGTACTAACTCTCTCATTTGGTCCCTTTATATTACCATTTAGTGTACTTATTATCACACTTTTCTCATCCATCACTGGTAGGCTATATTCACTATATTCCACCTTCTCTCATTGTACTTATTGTAGACCCTGGGTCACTAACGTTAGCCATTTCCTTCCAAACAGCGTTGATGTTACAAAAATTTTATTTTGATTTTCCGAGGCTAATTAGAAAAAAAATCCTCGGTTGTATTTGTGTCTCCTGCTGTGCTACGTAGATGGGTTGAGGCACATTTGAACGACTTGTTTGGTGCGACACATTCTGCCTATTTGTGTTATTATTATTATTACCACTGTTATTGTTGTTGTAATCGTTTCGTTCCGCGAACGAGCATTTATTTGAGCATTATTTTGCCTATTCGAGGCATTATACCGGCCCGACTCGTTCCGATAGGCACCATTCACCTGTTGTGAATTGTTCTGCCTATTGGGGTTATTATAATTTCGTGATGAATTTGCCATTTGCCAATTATTTCGGCCCGGGCGCTCAACTCGGTAATGCTGCCTTTTATTTCCCTGGTCCTTCTGCCAAGTGCCAACATATTGGTTACCCTTAAGTTTGAGATGTCATTTGTTACTGACATCTGGTCTTTTGTTGACCGAAAGTGTTGCTTGAGCCTATTCTTGCAACCTTCTCAATTTTCCGGCGGGGTCAACTAGAGGAAAATTCTTTATTCTTCAATTATTCTCGTGTTGCCCTCGAAGGGCTGTAGATATTTTAGTTTTTTTTCACCCTTTGTCTAAGGGTGGTTCTCTGGTGAGCAGCCTTTTGCTGCAAAAACTGCGTTATGGACACTAGGCAATTCTATGTACTTGTTGCCATTTTGCAACTTGGTTAGAAAGGAAAAAAGAAAAAAAAAAACAAAATAATAACAGAAAATGTTCACTTTTATTGCCCAGACCTAATACCAGTCAATGACACTTACACTCCCTTCTTTTCTCTTTTATTTATATAAAGGATTTCCTTTAAATTTCGAAGAAGCCAACCGTCCTCTCAATTTCTCTTTAACTTAGTATATGAAATGTTTTGAAAAAAAAAAAAACAATTATCATTATTTTTCATGTTATGTCATCCCAAAAATAACCAGTGTCAAGTTAAGACTTTTCTTTTCTTTTCCCTTCTCTTTTCACAATTCAAAAATTCTTATTTAATTTCTTCTTCATTACAATTTCTTTAGCCAAAAAAAAAAAAAACAGGAGTTATGTTTACCGGTTGTGGTAAACTGGGGCAGCAGGAATTGATTGGTTTGAGTTCTTAAACGGTACCGTATGCAAAATGAAAACACTTAGTTCAGGTTATTCTCACATTCTACGCTTTTCATATTTTTATTAAATGATTTCCTTATTTTACAACTGCATTTCTATAGGTTTCACTAAAGGCGAATTTACAAATAATATTAAATAATAAATATTATGGTTTGGGACTTAAAACTAAATGATTTAGTGAAGTACCGATTCAGCGGCTGGACTCGCAAGAACTGACTTACAAAGTTTCTAAGCCGTCTTACACACTAAAATACATATTTACTTCTTAAAGTATATAACATCTTACTCTACCGTACATAAGCTATTTTGCTTACTCGGGATTCTCACAACTATTGTATGGCTACTGCATTCGAGTATGCTGGGCATACTTGAATGTTTGTGTGCACAGAGCCAAAAAGTTCACCTATAATCAAAGAGATCGACGTCTAAAAAAGCTTCTTGGCCGGGGAGAGCGAGTGGGGACAAATTTCAAGAAATTTGTGCTAGGAAATCTTCTAAATTTTAGATTGAATTTCTTCTCAAATTTATTGAAAAGGAAATCGGCTAAAAACAAGGAGTTAGCTTCTTATTTATAAATTTTTTATGTACTTTTGTCAAAAGTTAGAAGAAATCTGCTTGTTTTTATGAGAAAACCTGTTTAAAGTAAATTAATGAGAAAATCCTCTTATTTTCTCTAGATTCATATTGAATTTATTGAAAAGGAAAACTATACATTTTTAGAAGATCCCTTATTAGTTCAAATTCAGGTATGCCTTCTTCGAATGTGTAATTCGACGCTACCAAGCACAAGCACACGATAGCATCATGGTAGAGATCTCCGTTCAGCAGTTAATAATTCTTAGTTCGATTCGCGGTGAAGGCAATAAGGCAAATGTGTAATTAGACGTTGGCAAGTTAAGTATACGATGGCATGGTAGTGTAGATTAGACTAACTGACTAGACATCTGGGTTGAGCGTTAATTTTTTTTTTTTTAATTTGAAATATTTAAAAGAAAATCTTCTTAATATTATGTGACTATCTACTCAGTTTTATTAAAAAGAGACACCCAGTCAAATTAAAACGGGCATCTTATTGGAAAAATATTATAGATAAATCCTTCTGATTTAGTGGGCATTTTATGTGACTTTTGCTCTGTGTGGTGAATCTGACTTTTTCTTGCTTGCGGCAACAGCCTCACTGCAAGCTTAGCTATTTTGCTTGGAAATCAACGCCATCGTCAGGCTGGTACTGACGACTGTTAAACTGGCAGCTGTAACGTCACCATTGGTATAGTTGGGCAAGAGAAAGGCGTTCAGCTCAGACTTAACCAAAATACAGGATCTAACCCTGCCCCCTCGCTGGCTCGGATAAGCTTAAAATCCTTAGTCCCCAAACCGCAAATCCTTGAGCTGTTTACCCAGGGTTCTTGGATGAGGACCACATCTACGTCGCCTTTAGAGAGACGACTGATTAAAGCAGCTGAGGCTGCTATAGATTTGTGCAGGTTTATCTGAATCACCGCGGTAATACTATAGTTACTCTCCGAGGCGGCCCGGTATCAGAGAGGCTCCGTTCGATTACAGCAACGATTTGCCTCCCGGCTACAAACGTCCAATGGGCACGTGGTAGCATAACACCCTGGATTGGAAGGGGGAAGATCATAGTCGTCACGCCAGAGAGGCTTGACTTCTCTCGTGATGTAGTACCGGGCGGCGCTATGATCACAAGGGCAGCGTAGCCCTGTGACTATCGACTTAAGCCCTCGTACCGCGGCAAGGTGTCCACATTTTTTCAAAGTTTCTTAACCAAGGTTCACCGTAATGTAATATAGCGGCCGTCATGACGGTGGCAATTTTTCCATTCAATAAAATTCTTCAAATTCATTTACAAAACCAATAATTGTTTTCAAAACAAATATTTTAAAAATATAGAAGAGAAAACAAGAAAAGTGGCCGCAAATTTGTAATTTCAAATGGATTGAAGTCACCGCTACTTGCATGTAAGTTTACAGAAAAGCGGTGCTGCTAATGACGGTGAGCATAGCTATCGCTATATAGCGAACGTTAGTGTAATTTTACCACTGCGAGATGTAGTTTATTGAATAAGCGATCAAATTATAATATTTGTATGTAATTTTATTCAAAAATTTTAGTAAAATCGCAAAATATGGCTACTTCGAGTGTTCTAAATTTGTCTAAAAACTTGAATTACTTCTTTTACCAGTGGCGTAACAATAGGGTGGCAGGGCTGGCAAAATCCCACTGCCCCCCGACCTAAGAGGACCCCGGCCCAAGAGGCCGCGAGCACAAAAATAATTTTTTACATTGTACTTGAGTATTTTATTTTATTTGAAAAGTATATTTTTAAAATTTCTGCTTAGAATCCAAAGTGAGACAACTAAATATCATAATACAATTTCAAAATAATCGGTAAGCATTTCAACCAACCTAAACAAAAAGATGTTGATTCATTTTTACGTACTTATGAGCGTCAAAAAACTGTCACTCAAAATACCGGTAATTGCACATCTCATTTTAGAACGCATCCATTGGTTTCTCCATATTCTGTCGCGGTACGTTGGCAACGCGGGCCACTGCCAATACCTCAATTCTGTAAGATGTATCTAGTCACTAATAGAGACATTTCGTGGTCTATTTCATATTTGATACAATTGGTATTCAGTAAACTGCCTCACATCGCTAGTCTCAATAAAGAGACACTAATTTGTCATCTGCTTGTAGGCAGGTAACAAACACAATTAATTAAAGAAAATTTGTTAAAAAATTTAAAAAATTAAAAAATAAGTGAATTTAGGAACTAGAAGTACTTAAATGTTTAAAAAAAAGTTAATTAAATTTGAAAAAATTAAATAAAAAAATAAAAATCATAATCCGGACGCTTAACGACTATAACGACATCTATAGGGCGGGTGTCAAATGCGTTATTTAAAATTTATGCAATTTTAGTATTCACCACACCTTAAAATGAGCGAGAGAGAGACTGTGGTAGATTTCTTGTTACTTTCTTTTATAGAATAGCGGAATCATCTCAAGTCACAAAAATTGTGTCTAATGAAATATCTCAAATTTAGTGACTTGATATGAGACAGAATTACAGAATACTGGTATTAATGTAGTAAATTTGCGAAAAAATGGTTTATTTCAAGCAAAAATTACAACTATTATGGTAGCATTACTAAACGCAGTTTTTAGAGAATATATTCAATGTAGTTAACACTTTATTTTATTTTTATTTTTCAGGGTAACACTCTATGCAGAATTTTTGCCTTCCAAACATAAAGGAAAATGTGTTGTTTTAATGGATGTAAGTTATGTTCTTCTTGAAAGTGTGAGGATCTGTATTATTTGATATATTTGTGGGTAGCTAGGGAATAAAGCTGCGCCACAATCTCTTTAGGAAACGTTCTTTTAGCACAAACGCACTTTTTCAAAATTTTCCTGCAAACGTCGCCTATGGAATAGAATACATTCACTGAATGTAGTCATATGCATGTTTGAGGAGTGAACAAACAAAAGGCCGTATTCCCACTTTCAAACATTTCTCAGAAACGGAAAAAGCGGTGACAAAGTCAAATAGCGAAAATTTGAAGTTTTTAAGTGGCGTTATTAAAATAAAACAGCTACTACGAAGTGGGACCACAGTTTTTTTTTAATTGTTTGATGTTCAATGTGCAGTTTTTTTTACTTTATAATGTGGAATCATGCTCGTTTGGTTGAAAGATGCAATTTTATATGAGTCCCCATGGGAATTTATGCTTCAAAATAACTTGCCGAGGCTTATGTCGTTCCATAGATGTTGATAGACCGAAAAAAAAAAACAAATAAAAATTCAACGAAATAACCATGGTTATGTCGGCCTATCAACATCTATGGCACGACATAAGCCTCTTCCCGTTTCTTTTATCCAAAAATTCCCACACACAAAGGAATGACAAGGACATATTTTCGACTTGTACGAAATTTTTGTTTAGACTGACCTTTTTGTACAGGAAATGTGAGATGTTAGTAGTTTTTGTTGAATACCTACACCATGTGTAGTTTTCTCTTAGCAACCAGATTTCACCAAATTATTGAAAAAGTAAAAAATGGAAATACGGTCATTTGTTTGGTCACTCCTCATTTATATATTGTTCTACCTAGCGGCACAAGTAAACAGGTTATTATAGTTTTCCCACAACGGCATATCAAAGCTCTTCTAATGAAGAGATAAATCTATTGAACTAAGGCTAGGCTCACACTGCAACCGACTTTTTCATTCGACATCATCAGAGAAATTCGAGCGCGTTCTATTTTATTGGGCGGCCAAAGTTTGATTACATTCGGGTGAAATCGGGTAGCTCATTTAAAACACATGTGTGCGGATGTGTATTTGCTGCCGGACGGCAAAAGTCGGTTGCAGTATGAGCGTAGCCCAAGTCAGTTCGTCCGCCTCACATAGGGTTGCCAATACTTTTTCTACAGTACTTTTACAAATTAATTTGAAGAGATAATGGGGCATAGTCATAGTCGAGATAAAGTAGGCACTAAAGTTAGCGTCAGTTTTTTGACACCATTTCCAACGGCCTATCCGTCCAAAAAGCTGACACTAACTTTGGCATGTACTTTATACGTACTTTATTTGCACTATGACTCTGCGCCAATACCTACATTTCCAAAATATATATTAGGTATGTTTCTTGAAAAATCCAGCAAAGAACTGTCAGCAGAAGAGAAAAGCTGTCAGAAAAAGCTGTCAAAATCTCATTTCTGATCATTTTTCGTCGATCAGGAATCAGTAGAAACTTGCAGACAAAACAGCGGCTACGTTTCTGATTGGCTAATAATTTGAATTTACATTTTTTGTTAGTGCTTGCTAGTTTCTGCTGGACGAAAAATCTCCAGCAATAGCTAGCAGCGAATTGGCGCTCTCTCTCTCAATTAAATGTCAAAAATCTGCTGAACTCGCTGCTAGTTTTGTTCAGGAAACGCTTTTTCAGGAATAATTATTCATAATTAGCAGGAAATATACTAAGCTATTATTTTATTGTAAAGAAAGAAATAGTACCCCGGCAAACATTTAGGCTTGAGTTACGTTAGATATCAAGTTGAGAACTAAGGGGCTTCTCCAACCTCAAGCGTTGTTTCTCAACAGGAGAAACACTTGAGAACGATGGCGTTCTCAAGCAAAAGGGCATTTTTTATATGAAAAAAAAAACGCTGTTTCTCAAGTTGAGAAAGGGATGGTTCTCCAATGGGATTCTCTAACTGGACTTAAGGGTATGAATGCGACTCTGAAAATAAATACCGAAAAAAATAAACCATGATTTTTTTAAGTTAAAACGCCATGAATTATTTGACAAACATTTTTATTTACATAAATTTTAGACTAAGCTCTTCAAATTTAATTTGAATATTAGAAGCTGGAAAATATGTTGGAAATCAACTTGAGAACTACAAAATATCTCTAAGGTTGGAGAAGGATGTTGGATATTAACTTGAGAACTAGAAAGTTATCAAAATATCCTTGGTTGGAGAATGATGTTGGATATAAACTTGAGAACTGCAAGGTTATCAAAAGTCTCTAAGGTTAGACAATACTTGGCGAATGATGTTGGATATCAACTTGAGAACTACAAAGTTATCTATGACTATGTTCTGCGGCCAAAAGTCGACTTTTTTAGTTCCGAATTTTGGGAAAATTGCATTTTCTCTGAATAGTAAATATACCATACATTTCGGCTAGGTTCAAGTGGCTGCCGCAAAGGCACACCTAGGCCAGTATTAAAACGCCCGTTGTGATACCACCAACATTGTGCATAAATACCAAGTGAATTCACTTGACGATAAACGTCAAAATTCCAAAATGAGTTTAACACCTGTTTGAGATTATGGTTAATAACAAGTGTGATATCATAGACATAGTCGTGAAAACTTCAAAGTGAGTTTAGTCACCTGTTTTTAATTTCCTTTTTTGTCTCACTTTCCATCTTCCCATCTCTTTCTACCATTAGGTAAAAGATAGGAGACCGCCATGTTGATGTGTGCAGGATGTTAAACAACACGCCATTGCTTTTCTGTTATTCGGTGCTGGCGACATTTTAATATGTGCAGGATGTAAACAAACCGACATTTTAATGTGTGTTGTCAAAAGAAGAGTTCACACTTTTTATTGATACACAATGACCACCAACACTAGGAGAGTCAGTTCCGGGACCCTGCCATATGGAAAATACCGGTATTATCGGGATTCTCCACATAGCAGAATCCCGGGACTGACGTTCCTAAATCGACACCGTTGCTCTTGACTTGATGGAGGCCTTTATGTCCAGCTCCGTGACATGACGTAGGCTAACAAGGAAGGGAACTCCCAAAAAGCACATTCTGTTGTTGTTGTTGTTAACAGCAAAACACTCCCCAAAGGTTTTGGGGAGTGATGCCGAAGTTGACAGTCCTTGGCCGGATATGACCCCGGTACTGCCCGACTGTCGTGGTAGCGATTTGGTATGACCAGTGGAACCTTCTAGGTCATGTCATCTCTCCATCCTTGAGGAAGGAGAAGATGGGTAATGAGAGGTGAGAGGCATCATATCCGTTGATCAACGATAGAGTAGCACTTTAATTACCTATGTGCATGTTAGTCGCCTCTTACGACCGGTATGCCTACCTCGGCCATATTCTAAACCCCTAACCCGCAGGGTTTTAAAAGCACATTCTCGCGCCACTTAATGCCGTGTAGTTGCAGATGAGGTGCTCCACCGTTTCCTCCTCATCATCATCTTTGCAACTCCTACAGCATCGTCGGTAGAGCACACGTAGTCTTTCTGCGTGCCTACCAATAAGCCAGTGCCCAGTTATTCTTTATTCTTTATTTCTTTAATTGACCTCTCTGAAGTTGGCAAGACAACTTTTACGTAGCAAAAAAGTAACTAGTGGACAATTAGCCGTAATTTATACGTAAATTATCCGTGAAAACAAAAAATTTGCCGCGGCCGTATTTTGGAAAATATTGAGTGGTACGCCAACATCATGTGAAGTGAAACTACCTTAGGGACCTGCTAGAGAAAAAATGTTAGCACGTGATTTTGCCGTGAATTAGCCGTAATTAAATGACATATTTAAAAAAAATTTTTTTTTTTAGTGCACCGTCAACTTCACATGAAGTTAGCGTGCCACCTTTGAAAACATATCTTAGGGACCAGCTAAGGAAAAAATATTTGAACGTGATTTTGCCGTGAATTATCCGTAATTAAATGGCATATTGGCGGCCGCCGTGGTGTAGCGGTTAAGTGTTCGGCCTTCTACACCAAGTCGTGGCGGTTCGATGCCCAGCAAAAGTAACATCAACAATTATTTAGAAAAACCAAAACTCTCCGGGTGTATTTCTGCCATGAGAAGCTTCTCAGCAAACAATTCATTTGCTTTGCAAGTGCCGTTCGGAGTCGGCAAAAAACTGTAGGTGCCGCCAACTTGTAGGAAATTTAAAAAGCAACACACCACAACTTGGTTAAAAATCTCGTTGGCTCGCTGAAACCCTATAGTGGCCTTAGCGGCGGTACGCAATGAGTGAGAGATATGCTGTGAGAGTCGAGTGGAGAAATTATCAGCTGTCTGTGTCATGCGCAGCTTCTCGACGTGAAACTTTCCTTCCGTTACTTGCGCACTTTCTTCGCTGCACAGAGGCGTGTGCGTATCTTGGCTGCAACAAGATAATGGTCCGAGTCGATATTGGGACCATGTAAGGTACGCACGTCCAGAACGGCGGAGCTGTGTCTGCCGTCGATCATGACATGATCAATCTGGTTTCTAGTTCTTTGATCAGGGGACAGCCATGTGGCTTGGTGTATTCGCTTATGCTGGAACCTCGTACTACTGATGACCATATTGCGAGCAGCGGCGAAGTCAATCAACCTAGTGCCGTTGGGGGATGTTATATCGTGGAGACTGAATTTTCCAACTGTAGGACCAAAGACTCCATAGTGAGATCTATGACCTGCCTGCGGGTTTTAGTAATAAACGTAGGTTCGTTACCCACGTTGCAAACTACCAGGTTAGTTGTTAACAAATAGTCAAACAACGCTCTCCCTAGCATTGGTATCGAAGATTCCCCACTGGACGTGATGAGAATTAGCGTCAGTTCCGATAATAAGATGAACCATGGAAAAATTTGCCACCAGGTCTTTTACCTCCCTCTGTGAAGGAGGTTGTTCGGCTTCGTAGGGCATATAGACCGACGCCATCGTCAGGCTGGTACTGTCGACTGTTAAACTGGCAGCCGTAACGTTACCATTGGTATAGTTGGGCAAGAGAGAGGCATTCAGCTCAGACTTAACCAAAATACAGGCTCTAACCCTGCCCCCCTCGCTGGCTCGGATAAGCTTAGTCCCCAAACCGCAAATCCTTGAGCTGTTGATCCAGGGTTCTTGGATGAGGACCACATCTACGTCGCCTTTAGATAGACGACTGATTAAAGCAGCCGATGCTGCTTTAGATTTGTGCAGGTTTATCTGAATCACCACCAACATGAGAGCGCTCAGACTTCCCTGCCACCGCCGTATCGTCGAGTTCCACCTCGTCTGGAGGCTTATCTTTCAACGACGATTTGTTCAGAAAACGATTTGACGTGGCGGAAACCCTACTAACTGTGTCAGTATCAACATTGGTACGCTCAGGACTAGCTGCTATCACCGTGACGTTGAGGTCTTCCCCGTACAGCAGGCTGTCTCCCATCGCCGAGCTGTTCACTGCTCCTTCGCCATTTAACGTAGCAAATACCATATTTTCCGAGTCGGACATCTCCGACTCCTCTTCCGGCACTGCGATGTCCGAGTCCTCCGGTGCAGCCGAAATATCAGCGAGCTGTGCAAAGCTTAGTTTACCCACTACGGGGGTGTTCTGCTGCCGCTTCGGATAAGGTTTTAAATCCATGTCCGATTTTGGCGTTTGAAGGGATTTCCATTAACCTTCTTTGGCGCATAATTGCTTTGGAAGTCCGGTAAGTGAGCTTCGGCCATCTCCACCGTCTTTCTGGCATTCGGCGATAGCGTATCTTGGAAAACTCCGCTCTTTTGTCCAAGTACTCAGGGCGACTGGGTGATGTCTTTTGGGGTGAATTTCAACCCGTAGTTGCCATCGCGGTCGTTGCTGCCACAGACGTTAAGGACTTGGTTTCGGTACCGGCACTTACTGGAGGCTTAGCATCAGCCGCTGTTGGCTTCACTGTGTTTGTACCGGTACTTGATTTGGGGATTGTCCCCTATTATCCGGAGCTAATCGACCCGTAGTTGCCATCGCTGTCGATCTCTCGGCTGATAAAGAAATGGAGTTTGTCCTCCGACGTTGCATTCTCGCTTGTTCCAGCATTGTCCTCCTCTGCTGTGCAGGAAACGTAGTTGTATCTTTAGTTCTACCCCCCTATTCATAAATATTAAAAAAGGTTTATAAAGCTTTTTAAAATGACATTTCCATACAATCTTTGAATTATAGGAGCTTATTAAACCTTTTATATTTTTTCTGAATATGGAGGTTAGTGTTTTTATTATTTTTATTATTATTATTCATCTTGTTCGTACGGCCACTCGCCGGGCAATGCCAGTTTAGGGTCAAGGAAAGAGTAAGGGGAATGTGTCGTCCGCCGCGGCAGAGCCCTATACCGGCCATAGTTACCCTACGAGGCGGCGCGGTATCAGAGAGGCTCCGTTCGATTATAGCCACGATTTGCCTCCCAGCTGCAAACGTCCAATGGGCACGTGGTCGCATAACACCCCGCATTGTGAGGGGAAGATCTTAGTTGTCGTGCCAGAGAGGCTTTGCTTCTCTCGTGATGTAGTACCGGGCGGCGCTATGAGCACAAGGGCTCGCTGAAACCCTATAGTGGCCTCAGCGGCGGTAAGCAATGAGTGAGATATGGTGTGAGAGTCGAGTGGAGAAATTATCAGCTGACTGTGTCATGCGCAGCTTCTCGACGTCAAACTTTCCCTCCGTTACAGGCGCACTTTCTTCGCTGCACAGAGGCGTGTGCGTATCTTGGCTGCAACAAGATAATGGTCCGAGTCGATATTGGGACCACGTAAGGTACGCACGTCCAAAACGGCGGAGCTGTGTCTGCCGTCGATCATGACATGATCAATCTGGTATCTAGTTCTTTGATCAGGGGACAGCCATGTGGCTTGGTGTATTCGCTTATGCTGGAACCTCGTACTACTGATGACCATATTGCGAGCAGCGGCGAAGTCAATCAACCTAGTGCCGTTGGGGGATGTTATATCGTGGAGACTGAATTTTCCAACTGTAGGACCAAAGACTCCATAGTGAGATCTATGACCTGCCTGCGGGTTTTAGTAATAAACGTAGGTTCGTTACCCACGTTGCAAACTACCAGGTTAGTTGTTAACAAATAGTCAAACAACGCTCTCCTCTAGCATTGGTATCGAAGATTCCCCACTGGACGTGATGATAATTAGCGTCAGTTCCGATAATAAGATGAACCATGGAAAAATTTGCCACCAGGTCTTTTACCTTCCTCTGTGGAGGAGGTTGTTCGGCTTCGTAGGGCATATAGACCGACGCCATCGTCAGGCTGGTACTGTGGACTGTTAAACTGGCAGCCGTAACGTTACCATTGGTATAGTTGGGCAAGAGAGAGGCATTCAGCTCAGACTTAACCAAAATACAGGCTCTAACCCTGCCCCCCTCGCTGGCTCGGATAAGCTTAGTCACCAAACCGCAAATCCTTGAGCTGTTGACCCAGGGTTCTTGGATGAGGACCACATATACGTCGCCTTTAGAGAGACGAATTATTAAAGCAGCCGATGCTGCTTTAGATTTGTGCAGGTTTATCTGAATCACCACCAACATGAGAGCGCTCAGACTTCCCTGCCACCGCCGTATCGTCGAGTTCCACCTCGTCTGGAGGCTTATCTTTCAACGACGATTTGTTCAGACCACGATTTGACGTGGCGGAAACCCTACTAACTGTGGCAGTATCAACATTGGTACGCTCAGGACTAGCTGCTATCACCGTGACGTTGAGGTCTTCCCCGTACAGCAGGCTGTTTCCCATCGCCGAGCTGTTCACTGCTCCTTCGCCATTTGACGTAGCAGATACCATATTTTCCGAGTCGGACATCTCCGACTCCTCTTCCGGCACTGCGATGTCCGAGTCCTCCGGTGCAGCCGAAATATCAGCGAGCTGTGCATCGCAGCGGTATACGTGAATCGCGATCTGACCTATGCCGTAGTGCACTCGTCCATTTCACCGTTTAAGGGACTCGAGTGCCTCCTTATTCAAGGTGAAGACCACTTGCCTATCAGGCCCCATCGCATCCTCAACCAGATTGATACTCCAGTCCTGCGTTGGGAGAGACGGGTTCATGATCCGCAGCACCCTGAGAATTCTCTCAGGTTCAGCAGGGATGGCAGGAATTCATGCTCTTGCCTTGGCCGAGCTGGGATGTCCTTCCAGTCGACAAACTCGATTCTTGCCCCTTGGTAGATCTCACCCAGTCTTGCAGCTGCTGCCTTGTACAGTGCAACAGTTTTTGCACCCTCGCAAGCGAATACCTTGATTCGGCCCTGGTGCCATCCCGCATCAGAACCCATCGGCGTGGCACCCGGAGACTCATCCATAATGTCAAGAAGGGCATTACCGATCGCGTTCCGGACGTACCGCCACTGGTCCCTAGTGATGACCCAGCTTTCGTTACCTCGGTCAATGACGCCTGAGAGGATCCTTTCCTTGGTCACTTCAGCAAAGCTTAGTTTACCCACTACGGGGGGTTCTGCTGCCGCTTCGGATAAGGTTTTAAATCCAGGTGCGATTTTGCGTTTGAAGGGATTCCCATTAACCTTCTTTGGCGCATAATTGCTTTGGAAGTCCGGTAAGTGAGCTTCGGCCATCTCCACCGTCTTTCTGGCATTCGGAGATAGCGTCTCTTGTGAAACTCCGCTCTTTTGTCCAAGTACTCAGGGCGACTGGGTGATGTCTTTTGGGGTGAATTTCAACCCGTAGTTGCCATCGCGGTCGTTGCTGCCACAGACGTTAAGGACTTGGTTTCGGTACCGGCACTTACTGGAGGCTTAGCATCAGCCGTTGTTGGCTTCACTGTGTTTGTACCGGTACTTAATTTGGGGATTGTCCCCTTATTATCCGGAGCTAATCGACCCGTAGTTGCCATCGCTGTCGATCTCTCGGCTGTGCAGGAAACGTAGTTGTATCTTTAGTTCTACCCCCCTATTCATAAATATTAAAAAAGGTTTATAAAGCTTTTTAAAATGACATTTCCATACAATCTTTGAATTATAGGAGCTTATTAAACCTTTTATATTTTTTATGAATATGGGGGTTAGTGTTTTTATTATTTTTATTATTATTATTCATCTTGTTCGTACGGCCCCTCGCCGGGCAATGCCAGTTTAGGGTCAAGGAAAGAGTAAGGGGAATGTGTCGTCCGCCGCGGCAGAGCCCCATACCGGCCATAGTTACTCTACGAGGCGGCCCGGTATCTGAGAGGCTCCGTTCGATTATAGCCACGATTTGCCTCCCAACTGCAAACGTCCAATGGGCACGTGGTCGCATAACACCCCGCATTGTGAGGGGGAAGATCTTAGTCGTCGTGCCAGAGAGGCTTTGCTTCTCTCGTGATGTAGTACCGGGCGGCGCTATGAGCACAAGGGCAGCGTAGCCCTGTGGCTATCGACTTAAGCCCTCGTACCGCTGCAAGGTGTTCACTAGACCGTGTCGGTGCCCATACAAAAAAAAAAAAGTTTGCAATTACCTCAAATTGTATCATCCCAAATTCACCGCAGGGTCATCTTTCATCCTAGGGGGAGTAATTGCAAACTTTTTTTCGACCCGGTCTAGTGTCCACCCTTCACAGGCTATTTTTACATAAAAACCATTTAAAGTTGAAATTGCTCTAAAGGAAAAGTAATAAAGATAAATTTGTTTTCTGTTTTGGAAACTTGTCGTGAGGGCGTGTATAAAAATTTGTATTAGCACCAAAATTATACAAAAATACAAATGTCTAAAATTTCGCACTGGTAATAGGCTAGTCAAAATTATGTGGTTTTAAAAATATTGTTCTTGTTTCGTAAAGTAAAGTTACGTGGTCCGAGTAGGTTCTTTTTCAAGTGATCCAAATTTCAACCGCCATGCTACGGATTTTGTTTAAATTCGGCTTACATTTTCTCGATTTTCTTGAATGAAAACATGTACCTACTCAATCCATCATATCTTGGCTTGTTTTAATGCTACAAACTTCAACTTGAGCTCATTTGAAAACTAATTAATAAGGCTTTGCGTTTCTTAGTAATTTTTTTTTAATCTGGCAATTTTTTTAATTTTATTATAAAAATAGCATTTCTAACATTGCAACTGCACAGTGTTACCCACAACATTTTTAGTTCTAAATAATAGCATTCGATTGCTTATTAGGTTAGTAGGTTAGGTTCAAGTGGCTGTCGCAGAGGCACACCTAGGCCAGTATTAAAAGGCCCGTTGTGATACCACCAACACTAGGAAAGTCAGTTCCGGCACCCTGCCATATGGAAAATCCCGGTATTATCGGGATTCTCCACATAGTAGAATCCCGGGACTGACGTTCCTAAACCGACACCGTTACTCCTCCTCGAACCATTTAGATGACTTAATGAAGGCCAACAGGTCCTTTATGTCCAGCTCCGTGACCTGGCGTAGGCTAATCAGGAAGGGAACTTCCAAAAAGCGCATTATCGCGCCACTTAAAGCCGGGCAGTTGCAGATGAGGTGCTCCACCGTTTCCTCCTCCTCATCATCCTTACAACTCCTACAGCATATTCGGTAGGGCACACCTAGTCTTTCTGCGTGCCTACCAATGAGACAGTGCCCAGTTAATACGCCTATTAGTATGGAGATTTCTCTTCTCCTTAGGGCATAAATTTGTCTTGATCTTTTATGATCCCATTTCGGCCAAGTTTCTTTGGATATCCGGCATCCTGGAGATTGCAGCCATCTTTCGTTGGCTTGGCGGAGTGTATTCTCTTTCAGCATTATCTTGCATGTGGCAAACGGCATACCTAAGCGCTCTTTATCCCGAAGAACCTGCTTGGTCGTGTCCTGCCTCGCAAGTTCGTCTGTCCTACAATTTCCCTCAATGTCCCTATGCCCCGGGACCCATGTTAGGTTCACGCGGTTCTGTTGGGCCATCTCTTGTAGAGATCGATGACAGCTGAGCGTCAGTTCAGAGTTGAACGAGTAAGAGGCAAGGGCCTCTTGGCCCCTTCGCAGTCGCTGAAAATAAAAATATCCTGTCTGGTAGTGTGTTGGCCTATCCAAGCCGCGGCGTCAATGATTGCTGGAACTTCAGCCTGGAAGACACTGCAGTGATCAGGTAGTGCGGAGGAGAGCTCAAGGTTCAGATCCTTTGAATAAACCCCTCCTCCAACTCTGCCGTCTAACTTCAAGCCATCAGTATAAATGGAAGTGCCGACATGAGTGGCGGGACTCCGATCCGTGCTCTCCCATTCTTCCCAGCTGGGAATCTTTATTTTAAAACCGACTGTTGTGGTCGCACAACGATCTGTGCTCAAAGGAAGAAAGCTATAGGACTCCAAAATACTGGCGTGTCCAGTAGTGCTTGCGCCCCAGCCGGACGTTTCCCTTAGACGCAGAACCGATGCTGCTGCTACCCGGTGCCCTTCCAGATCGAGTGGCAAAATGCCAAGAATGGCCTGGTGTGCTTCATTGGGCGTTGTTCTTAACGCACCGCTTATACAGATCATGCAAGATCTGTGTACTTTACCTAACAGATTAAGGTTTGTTGCCTTAATCAGCGCAGGCCACCATACCACAACTCCATAGAGCATGATTGGTCGAATGATTGCAGTGTAGATCCATTTGCATATTTTGGGGCTGCGCCCCCATTTTTTCCAATGACTCTTTTGCACGTGTAGAGTGCAATACACGCTTCTTCTGGCGCTGAAGAACATTCTCCTTCCAAGTTAGTTTCCTATCCAGAACTGTGCCCAAGAACTTGGCTATGTCATCCAAGTTCAGGCGCACTTCATTCAGTTTTGGTAGTACTAATGGTGGTATGTTATAGCGGTTGGTGAAAAGGACCAATTCTACCTTTCCCAGGTTGTTGCTCAGTCCGCAGCGCGAGCACCTCTCGCAGTGCTACTTACATCAAGTCGAACATTCTGATAGCTAGAGATAAGATTGCTATCATTAGTAGAGGAGAGGTAGTCATTTATTTTCCTCTCGAAGGTTTTGAGCACAAAGGATGAGAGACTGATCGGCCTATAGTCCTTGGGCTCGTAATGAGACGCCTTCACCACCTTAGGAATAAACACTTCCGTGGAACTTCTCCAGGAGCACGGAATGTAGCTAAGAGCCAGGCTGGATGTATAGAGAAATCCCAGCCACTTGGCTGATGTCTCCAGCGTGTTTATGAGTTGTGCGGGAATAATCCCGTCTGGCCCGGCAGCCTTGAACGGTTCGAAGCTTTTAACCGCCCACCTAACCTGTTCCTACATGATGGGTATATATACAGCCAGGTTTGTTGTTGGTGCTAAGGGTTCCTCATGCAAGTTCCCAGGGAAGTGCGTATTCAAGAGCAGCTCTAGGGTTTCTCCCTCCGTGCTGGTCCAGGATCCGTCAGGTTTGCGCAAATAGCGTGTGGCTGTTTGAGTTTTTGAGAGCACTCGTCTAAGTCTCGCCGTATCGTCGGCATTTTCGATCCCAGTGCAGAAATTTCTCCACGATACTCTCTTCGCCTGCCTCAGAGCTTTTTTGTAGGCCCTGAGTTTAACTTTATATTCGAGCCATTGAGTTTCCGTGCAAGGCTCTTGGCCTTATTAAATTGTGTCCTACATGATTTACGGAGCGAGTCCAGGTCGTAGGACCACCAATGCGGCCTATGTTTACCGCGTGGTGTTGGCACTGGGTAAGCCTGTTCTAGGGCATTCGAGAGCGCCGTCTTTACCAGATCCTCCAACTCTCTTACTGATGAGGGGATTTGTGGGGGCAGTGGTGGTAGGTCCCTATATAGTATTTCATTGTGTAGCTGCCAGTTAGTGTTACGTGGGTTGCGTTTCATAACCGGCTGCTCAACAGAAAAGTCTAGAACTAATTGTACGTACCGGTGTTCGGAGAATGAATGTTCATCGAGAACACGCCATTTTTTGACCCACTCATAAGCGCCTTCGCTGCAAATAGTGAGATCTATGACCTCCCTACGGGTTTTAGTAATAAACGTAGGTTCGTTACCCACGTTGCAAACTACCAGGATAGTTGTTAACAAATAGTCAAACAACGCTCTCCTCTAGCATTGGTATCGAAGATTCCCCACTGGACGTGATGAGAATTAGCGTCAGTTCCGATAATAAGATGACCCATGGAAAAATTTGCCACCAGGTCTTTTACCTCCCTCTGTGGAGGAGGTTGTTCGGCTTCGTAGGGCATATAGACCGACGCCATCGTCAGGCTGGTACTGTCGACTGTTAAACTGGCAGCCGTAACGTTACCATTGGTATAGTTGGGCAAGAGAGAGGCATTCAGCTCAGACTTAACCAAAACCCTGGCCCCCTCGCTGGCTCGGATAAGCTTAAAACCCTTAGTCCCCAACCCGCAAATCCTTGAGCTGTTGACCCTGGGTTCTTGGATGAGGACCACATCTACGTCGCCTTTAGAGAGACGACTGATTAAAGCAGCCGAGGCTGCTTTAGATTTGTGCAGGTTTATCTGAAGCATCACCAACATGAGAGCGCTCAGACTTCCCTGCCACCGCCGTATCGTCGAGTTCCACCTCGTTTGGAGGCTTATCTTTTAATGACGATTTGTTCAGATCACGATTTGACGTGGCGAAAGCCCTACTAACTGTGGCAGTATCAACATTCGTGCGCTCAGGACTAGCTGCTATCACTGTGACGTTGGGATCTTCCCCGTCCAGCAGGCTGTTTCCGATCTCGGAGCTGTTCACTGCTCCTTCGCCATTTGACGTGGCAGATACCATACTTTCCGAGTCGGACATCTCCGACTCCTCTTCCGGCACTGCGATGTCCGAGTCCTCCGGTGGAGCCGAAATAGCAGCGCGCTGTGCATCGCCGCGGTATATGTAGATCACGATCTGACCCATGCCGTAGTGCACTCGGCCATTTCACCGTTTAAGGGGTTCGAGTTCCTCCTTATTCAGGGTGAAGACCTATCAGGCCCTACCGCATCCTTAACCAGATTGACACTCCAGTCCTGCGTCGGGAGAGACGGGTTCATGACCCGCAGCATCCTGAGAATTCTCTCAGGTTCAGCAGGGATGGCAGGAATCCATGCTCTTGCCCTTGGCCGAGCCGTGATGTCCTTCCAGTCGACAACCTCGATTCTTGCCCCTTGGTAGATCTCACCCAGTCTTGCAGCTGCTGCCTTGTACAGTGCAACAGTTTTTGCATCCTCGCAAGCGAATACCTTGCTTCGGCCCTGGTGCCATCAGAACCTATCGGCGGGGCACCCGGAGACTCCTAGAAATGGAGTTTGTTCTCCGAATTTGCGTTCTCGCTTGCTCCAGCATTTTCCTCCTCTCGGCTGTGCAGGAAACGTAGTTGTATCTTTAGTTCTACCCCCCTATTCATAAATATTAAAAATGGTTTATAAAGCTTTTTAAAATGACATTTCCATACAATTTTTGAATTATAGGAGCTTATTAAACCTTTTATATTTTTTATGAATATGGGGGTTAGTGTTTTTATTATTTTTATTATTATTATTCATCTTGTTCGTACGGCCCCTCGCCGGGCAATGCCAGTTTAGGGTCAAGGAAAGAGTAAGGGGAATGTGTCGTCCGCCGCGGCAGAGCCCCATACCGGCCATAGTTACTCTACGAGGCGGCCCGGTATCAGAGAGGCTCCGTTCGATTATAGCCACGATTTGCCTCCCAACTGCAAACTTCCAATGGGCACGTGGTCGCCTAACACCCCGCATTGTGAGGGGGAAGATCTTAGTCGTCGTGCCAGAGAGGCTTTGCTTCTCTCGTGATGTAGTACCGGGCGGCGCTATGAGCACAAGGGCAGCGTAGCCCTGTGGCTATCGACTTAAGCCCTCGTACCGCTGCAAGGTGTTCACTAGACCGTGTCGGTGCCCATACAAAAAAAAAAAAGTTTGCAATTACCTCAAATTGTATCATCCCAAATTCACCGCAGGGTCATCTTTCATCCTAGGGGGAGTAATTGCAAACTTTTTTTCGACCCGGTCTAGTGTCCACCCTTCACAGGCTATTTTTACATAAAAACCATTTAAAGTTGAAATTGCTCTAAAGGAAAAGTAATAAAGATAAATTTGTTTTCTGTTTTGGAAACTTGTCGTGAGGGCGTGTATAAAAATTTGTATTAGCACCAAAATTATACAAAAATACAAATGTCTAAAATTTCGCACTGGTAATAGGCTAGTCAAAATTATGTGGTTTTAAAAATATTGTTCTTGTTTCGTAAAGTAAAGTTACGTGGTCCGAGTAGGTTCTTTTTCAAGTGATCCAAATTTCAACCGCCATGCTACGGATTTTGTTTAAATTCGGCTTACATTTTCTCGATTTTCTTGAATGAAAACATGTACCTACTCAATCCATCATATCTTGGCTTGTTTTAATGCTACAAACTTCAACTTGAGCTCATTTGAAAACTAATTAATAAGGCTTTGCGTTTCTTAGTAATTTTTTTTTAATCTGGCAATTTTTTTAATTTTATTATAAAAATAGCATTTCTAACATTGCAACTGCACAGTGTTACCCACAACATTTTTAGTTCTAAATAATAGCATTCGATTGCTTATTAGGTTAGTAGGTTAGGTTCAAGTGGCTGTCGCAGAGGCACACCTAGGCCAGTATTAAAAGGCCCGTTGTGATACCACCAACACTAGGAAAGTCAGTTCCGGCACCCTGCCATATGGAAAATCCCGGTATTATCGGGATTCTCCACATAGTAGAATCCCGGGACTGACGTTCCTAAACCGACACCGTTACTCCTCCTCGAACCATTTAGATGACTTAATGAAGGCCATCAGGTCCTTTATGTCCAGCTCCGTGACCTGGCGTAGGCTAATCAGGAAGGGAACTTCCAAAAAGCGCATTATCGCGCCACTTAAAGCCGGGCAGTTGCAGATGAGGTGCTCCACCGTTTCCTCCTCCTCATCATCCTTACAACTCCTACAGCATATTCGGTAGGGCACACCTAGTCTTTCTGCGTGCCTACCAATGAGACAGTGCCCAGTTAATACGCCTATTAGTATGGAGATTTCTCTTCTCCTTAGGGCATAAATTTGTCTTGATCTTTTATGATCCCATTTCGGCCAAGTTTCTTTGGATATCCGGCATCCTGGAGATTGCAGCCATCTTTCGTTGGCTTGGCGGAGTGTATTCTCTTTCAGCATTAGCTTGCATGTGGCAAACGGCATACCTAAGCGCTCTTTATCCCGAAGAACCTGCTTGGTCGTGTCCTGCCTCGCAAGTTCGTCTGTCCTACAATTTCCCTCAATGTCCCTATGCCCCGGGACCCATGTTAGGTTCACGCGGTTCTGTTGGGCCATCTCTTGTAGAGATCGATGACAGCTGAGCGTCAGTTCAGAGTTGAACGAGTAAGAGGCAAGGGCCTCTTGGCCCCTTCGCAGTCGCTGAAAATAAAAATATCCTGTCTGGTAGTGTGTTGGCCTATCCAAGCCGCGGCGTCAATGATTGCTGGAACTTCAGCCTGGAAGACACTGCAGTGATCAGGTAGTGCGGAGGAGAGCTCAAGGTTCAGATCCTTTGAATAAACCCCTCCTCCAACTCTGCCGTCTAACTTCAAGCCATCAGTATAAATGGAAGTGCCGCCATGAGTGGCGGGACTCCGATCCGTGCTCTCCCATTCTTCCCAGCTGGGAATGTTTATTTTAAAACCGACTGTTGTGGTCGCACAACGATCTGTGCTCAAAGGAAGAAAGCTATAGGACTCCAAAATACTGGCGTGTCAGTAGTGCTTGCGCCCCAGCCGGACGTTTCCCTTAGACGCAGAACCGATGCTGCTGCTACCCGGTGCCCTTCCAGATCGAGTGGCAAAATGCCAAGAATGGCCTGGTGTGCTTCATTGGGCGTTGTTCTTAACGCACCGCTTATACAGATCATGCAAGATCTGTGTACTTTACCTAACAGATTAAGGTTTGTTGCCTTAATCAGCGCAGGCCACCATACCACAACTCCATAGAGCATGATTGGTCGAATGATTGCAGTGTAGATCCATTTGCATATTTTGGGGCTGCGCCCCCATTTTTTCCAATGACTCTTTTGCACGTGTAGAGTGCAATACACGCTTCTTCTGGCGCTGAAGAACATTCTCCTTCCAAGTTAGTTTCCTATCCAGAACTGTGCCCAAGAACTTGGCTATGTCATCCAAGTTCAGGCGCACTTCATTCAGTTTTGGTAGTACTAATGGTGGTATGTTATAGCGGTTGGTGAAAAGGACCAATTCTACCTTTCCCAGGTTGATGCTCAGTCCGCAGCGCGAGCACCTCTCGCAGTGCTACATACATCAAGTCGAACATTCTGATAGCTAGAGATAAGATTGCTATCATTAGTAGAGGAGAGGTAGTCATTTATTTTCCTCTCGAAGGTTTTGAGCACAAAGGATGAGAGACTGATCGGCCTATAGTCCTTGGGCTCGTAATGAGACGCCTTCACCACCTTAGGAATAAACACTTCCGTGGAACTTCTCCAGGAGCACGGAATGTAGCTAAGAGCCAGGCTGGCTGTATAGAGAAATCCCAGCCACTTGGCTGATGTCTCCAGCGTGTTTATGAGTTGTGCGGGAATAATCCCGTCTGGCCCGGCAGCCTTGAACGGTTCGAAGCTTTTAACCGCCCACCTAACCTGTTCCTACATGATGGGTATATATACAGCCAGGTTTGTTGTTGGTGCTAAGGGTTCCTCATGCAAGTTCCCAGGGAAGTGCGTATTCAAGAGCAGCTCTAGGGTTTCTCCCTCCGTGCTGGTCCAGGATCCGTCAGGTTTGCGCAAATAGCGTGTGGCTGTTTGAGTTTTTGAGAGCACTCGTCTAAGTCTCGCCGTATCGTCGGCATTTTCGATCCCAGTGCAGAAATTTCTCCACGATACTCTCTTCGCCTGCCTCAGAGCTTTTTTGTAGGCCCTGAGTTTAACTTTATATTCGAGCCATTGAGTTTCCGTGCAAGGCTCTTGGCCTTATTAAATTGTGTCCTACATGATTTACGGAGCGAGTCCAGGTCGTAGGACCACCAATGCGGCCTATGTTTACCGCGTGGTGTTGGCACTGGGTAAGCCTGTTCTAGGGCATTCGAGAGCGCCGTCTTTACCAGATCCTCCAACTCTCTTACTGATGAGGGGATTTGTGGGGGCAGTGGTGGTAGGTCCCTATATAGTATTTCATTGTGTAGCTGCCAGTTAGTGTTACGTGGGTTGCGTTTCATAACCGGCTGCTCAACAGAAAAGTCTAGAACTAATTGTACGTACCGGTGTTCGGAGAATGAATGTTCATCGAGAACACGCCATTTTTTGACCCACTCATAAGCGCCTTCGCTGCAAATAGTGAGATCTATGACCTCCCTACGGGTTTTAGTAATAAACGTAGGTTCGTTACCCACGTTGCAAACTACCAGGATAGTTGTTAACAAATAGTCAAACAACGCTCTCCTCTAGCATTGGTATCGAAGATTCCCCACTGGACGTGATGAGAATTAGCGTCAGTTCCGATAATAAGATGACCCATGGAAAAATTTGCCACCAGGTCTTTTACCTCCCTCTGTGGAGGAGGTTGTTCGGCTTCGTAGGGCATATAGACCGACGCCATCGTCAGGCTGGTACTGTCGACTGTTAAACTGGCAGCCGTAACGTTACCATTGGTATAGTTGGGCAAGAGAGAGGCATTCAGCTCAGACTTAACCAAAACCCTGGCCCCTCGCTGGCTCGGATAAGCTTAAAACCCTTAGTCCCCAACCCGCAAATCCTTGAGCTGTTGACCCTGGGTTCTTGGATGAGGACCACATCTACGTCGCCTTTAGAGAGACGACTGATTAAAGCAGCCGAGGCTGCTTTAGATTTGTGCAGGTTTATCTGAAGCATCACCAACATGAGAGCGCTCAGACTTCCCTGCCACCGCCGTATCGTCGAGTTCCACCTCGTTTGGAGGCTTATCTTTTAATGACGATTTGTTCAGATCACGATTTGACGTGGCGAAAGCCCTACTAACTGTGGCAGTATCAACATTCGTGCGCTCAGGACTAGCTGCTATCACTGTGACGTTGGGATCTTCCCCGTCCAGCAGGCTGTTTCCGATCTCTGAGCTGTTCACTGCTCCTTCGCCATTTGACGTGGCAGATACCATACTTTCCGAGTCGGACATTTCCGACTCCTCTTCCGGCACTGCGATGTCCGAGTCCTCCGGTGGAGCCGAAATAGCAGCGCGCTGTGCATCGCCGCGGTATATGTAGATCACGATCTGACCCATGCCGTAGTGCACTCGCCCATTTCACCGTTTAAGGGGTTCGAGTTCCTCCTTATTCAGGGTGAAGACCTATCAGGCCCTACCGCATCCTTAACCAGATTGACACTCGCGTCGGGAGAGACGGGTTCATGACCCGCAGCATCCTGAGAATTCTCTCAGGTTCAGCAGGGATGGCAGGAATCCATGCTCTTGCCCTTGGCCGAGCCGTGATGTCCTTCCAGTCGACAACCTCGATTCTTGCCCCTTGGTAGATCTCACCCAGTCTTGCAGCTGCTGCCTTGTACAGTGCAACAGTTTTTGCATCCTCGCAAGCGAATACCTTGCTTCGGCCCTGGTGCCATCAGAACCTATCGGCGGGGCACCCGGAGACTCCTAGAAATGGAGTTTGTTCTCCGAATTTGCGTTCTCGCTTGCTCCAGCATTTTCCTCCTCTCGGCTGTGCAGGAAACGTAGTTGTATCTTTAGTTCTACCCCCCTATTCATAAATATTAAAAAAGGTTTATAAAGCTTTTTAAAATGACATTTCCATACAATTTTTGAATTATAGGAGCTTATTAAACCTTTTATATTTTTTATGAATATGGGGGTTAGTGTTTTTATTATTTTTATTATTATTATTCATCTTGTTCGTACGGCCCCTCGCCGGGCAATGCCAGTTTAGGGTCAAGGAAAGAGTAAGGGGAATGTGTCGTCCGCCGCGGCAGAGCCCCATACCGGCCATAGTTACTCTACGAGGCGGCCCGGTATCAGAGAGGCTCCGTTCGATTATAGCCACGATTTGCCTCCCAACTGCAAACGTCCAATGGGCACGTGGTCGCATAACACCCCGCATTGTGAGGGGGAAGATCTTAGTCGTCGTGCCAGAGAGGCTTTGCTTCTCTCGTGATGTAGTACCGGGCGGCGCTATGAGCACAAGGGCAGCGTAGCCCTGTGGCTATCGACTTAAGCCCTCGTACCGCTGCAAGGTGTTCACTAGACCGTGTCGGTGCCCATACAAAACAAAAAAGTTTGCAATTACCTCAAATTGTATCATCCCAAATTCACCGCAGGGTCATCTTTCATCCTAGGGGGAGTAATTGCAAACTTTTTTTCGACCCGGTCTAGTGTCCACCCTTCACAGGCTATTTTTACATAAAAACCATTTAAAGTTGAAATTGCTCTAAAGGAAAAGTAATAAAGATAAATTTGTTTTCTGTTTTGGAAACTTGTCGTGAGGGCGTGTATAAAAATTTGTATTAGCACCAAAATTATACAAAAATACAAATGTCTAAAATTTCGCACTGGTAATAGGCTAGTCAAAATTATGTGGTTTTAAAAATATTGTTCTTGTTTCGTAAAGTAAAGTTACATGGTCCGAGTAGGTTCTTTTTCAAGTGATCCAAATTTCAACCGCCATGCTACGGATTTTGTTTAAATTCGGCTTACATTTTCTCGATTTTCTTGAATGAAAACATGTACCTACTCAATCCATCATATCTTGGCTTGTTTTAATGCTACAAACTTCAACTTGAGCTCATTTGAAAACTAATTAATAAGGCTTTGCGTTTCTTAGTAATTTTTTTTTAATCTGGCAATTTTTTTAATTTTATTATAAAAATAGCATTTCTAACATTGCAACTGCACAGTGTTACCCACAACATTTTTAGTTCTAAATAATAGCATTCGATTGCTTATTAGGTTAGTAGGTTAGGTTCAAGTGGCTGTCGCAGAGGCACACCTAGGCCAGTATTAAAAGGCCCGTTGTGATACCACCAACACTAGGAAAGTCAGTTCCGGCACCCTGCCATATGGAAAATCCCGGTATTATCGGGATTCTCCACATAGTAGAATCCCGGGACTGACGTTCCTAAACCGACACCGTTACTCCTCCTCGAACCATTTAGATGACTTAATGAAGGCCATCAGGTCCTTTATGTCCAGCTCCGTGACCTGGCGTAGGCTAATCAGGAAGGGAACTTCCAAAAAGCGCATTATCGCGCCACTTAAAGCCGGGCAGTTGCAGATGAGGTGCTCCACCGTTTCCTCCTCCTCATCATCCTTACAACTCCTACAGCATATTCGGTAGGGCACACCTAGTCTTTCTGCGTGCCTACCAATGAGACAGTGCCCAGTTAATACGCCTATTAGTATGGAGATTTCTCTTCTCCTTAGGGCATAAATTTGTCTTGATCTTTTATGATCCCATTTCGGCCAAGTTTCTTTGGATATCCGGCATCCTGGAGATTGCAGCCATCTTTCGTTGGCTTGGCGGAGTGTATTCTCTTTCAGCATTAGCTTGCATGTGGCAAACGGCATACCTAAGCGCTCTTTATCCCGAAGAACCTGCTTGGTCGTGTCCTGCCTCGCAAGTTCGTCTGTCCTACAATTTCCCTCAATGTCCCTATGCCCCGGGACCCATGTTAGGTTCACGCGGTTCTGTTGGGCCATCTCTTGTAGAGGTCGATGACAGCTGAGCGTCAGTTCAGAGTTGAACGAGTAAGAGGCAAGGGCCTCTTGGCCCCTTCGCAGTCGCTGAAAATAAAAATATCCTGTCTGGTAGTGTGTTGGCCTATCCAAGCCGCGGCGTCAATGATTGCTGGAACTTCAGCCTGGAAGACACTGCAGTGATCAGGTAGTGCGGAGGAGAGCTCAAGGTTCAGATCCTTTGAATAAACCCCTCCTCCAACTCTGCCGTCTAACTTCAAGCCATCAGTATAAATGGAAGTGCCGCTATGAGGGGCGGGACTCCGATCCGTGCTCTCCCATTCTTCCCAGCTGGGAATGTTTATTTTAAAACCGACTGTTGTGGTCGCACAACGATCTGTGCTCAAAGGAAGAAAGCTATAGGACTCCAAAATACTGGCGTGTCCAGTAGTGCTTGCGCCCCAGCCGGACGTTTCCCTTAGACGCAGAACCGATGCTGCTGCTACCCGGTGCCCTTCCAGATCGAGTGGCAAAATGCCAAGAATGGCCTGGTGTGCTTCATTGGGCGTTGTTCTTAACGCACCGCTTATACAGATCATGCAAGATCTGTGTACTTTACCTAACAGATTAAGGTTTGTTGCCTTAATCAGCGCAGGCCACCATACCACAACTCCATAGAGCATGATTGGTCGAATGATTGCAGTGTAGATCCATTTGCATATTTTGGGGCTGCGCCCCCATTTTTTCCAATGACTCTTTTGCACGTGTAGAGTGCAATACACGCTTCTTCTGGCGCTGAAGAACATTCTCCTTCCAAGTTAGTTTCCTATCCAGAACTGTGCCCAAGAACTTGGCTATGTCATCCAAGTTCAGGCGCACTTCATTCAGTTTTGGTAGTACTAATGGTGGTATGTTATAGCGGTTGGTGAAAAGGACCAATTCTACCTTTCCCAGGTTGATGCTCAGTCCGCAGCGCGAGCACCTCTCGCAGTGCTACTTACATCAAGTCGAACATTCTGATAGCTAGAGATAAGATTGCTATCATTAGTAGAGGAGAGGTAGTCATTTATTTTCCTCTCGAAGGTTTGGAGCACAAAGGATGAGAGACTGATCGGCCTATAGTCCTTGGGCTCGTAATGAGATACCTTCACCACCTTAGGAATAAACACTTCCGTGGAACTTCTCCAGGAGCACGGAATGTAGCTAAGAGCCAGGCTGGCTGTATAGAGAAATCCCAGCCACTTGGCTGATGTCTCCAGCGTGTTTATGAGTTGTGCGGGAATAATCCCGTCTGGCCCGGCAGCCTTGAACGGTTCGAAGCTTTTAACCGCCCACCTAACCTGTTCCTACATGATGGGTATATATACAGCCAGGTTTGTTGTTGGTGCTAAGGGTTCCTAAAGGTTGCCGTAGTGCACTCGCCCATTTCACCGTTTAAGGGGTTCGAGTTCCTCCTTATTCAGGGTGAAGACCTATCAGGCCCTACCGCATCCTTAACCAGATTGACACTCGCGTCGGGAGAGACGGGTTCATGACCCGCAGCATCCTGAGAATTCTCTCAGGTTCAGCAGGGATGGCAGGAATCCATGCTCTTGCCCTTGGCCGAGCCGTGATGTCCTTCCAGTCGACAACCTCGATTCTTGCCCCTTGGTAGATCTCACCCAGTCTTGCAGCTGCTGCCTTGTACAGTGCAACAGTTTTTGCATCCTCGCAAGCGAATACCTTGCTTCGGCCCTGGTGCCATCAGAACCTATCGGCGGGGCACCCGGAGACTCCTAGAAATGGAGTTTGTTCTCCGAATTTGCGTTCTCGCTTGCTCCAGCATTTTCCTCCTCTCGGCTGTGCAGGAAACGTAGTTGTATCTTTAGTTCTACCCCCCTATTCATAAATATTAAAAAAGGTTTATAAAGCTTTTTAAAATGACATTTCCATACAATTTTTGAATTATAGGAGCTTATTAAACCTTTTATATTTTTTATGAATATGGGGGTTAGTGTTTTTATTATTTTTATTATTATTATTCATCTTGTTCGTACGGCCCCTCGCCGGGCAATGCCAGTTTAGGGTCAAGGAAAGAGTAAGGGGAATGTGTCGTCCGCCGCGGCAGAGCCCCATACCGGCCATAGTTACTCTACGAGGCGGCCCGGTATCAGAGAGGCTCCGTTCGATTATAGCCACGATTTGCCTCCCAACTGCAAACGTCCAATGGGCACGTGGTCGCATAACACCCCGCATTGTGAGGGGGAAGATCTTAGTCGTCGTGCCAGAGAGGCTTTGCTTCTCTCGTGATGTAGTACCGGGCGGCGCTATGAGCACAAGGGCAGCGTAGCCCTGTGGCTATCGACTTAAGCCCTCGTACCGCTGCAAGGTGTTCACTAGACCGTGTCGGTGCCCATACAAAACAAAAAAGTTTGCAATTACCTCAAATTGTATCATCCCAAATTCACCGCAGGGTCATCTTTCATCCTAGGGGGAGTAATTGCAAACTTTTTTTCGACCCGGTCTAGTGTCCACCCTTCACAGGCTATTTTTACATAAAAACCATTTAAAGTTGAAATTGCTCTAAAGGAAAAGTAATAAAGATAAATTTGTTTTCTGTTTTGGAAACTTGTCGTGAGGGCGTGTATAAAAATTTGTATTAGCACCAAAATTATACAAAAATACAAATGTCTAAAATTTCGCACTGGTAATAGGCTAGTCAAAATTATGTGGTTTTAAAAATATTGTTCTTGTTTCGTAAAGTAAAGTTACATGGTCCGAGTAGGTTCTTTTTCAAGTGATCCAAATTTCAACCGCCATGCTACGGATTTTGTTTAAATTCGGCTTACATTTTCTCGATTTTCTTGAATGAAAACATGTACCTACTCAATCCATCATATCTTGGCTTGTTTTAATGCTACAAACTTCAACTTGAGCTCATTTGAAAACTAATTAATAAGGCTTTGCGTTTCTTAGTAATTTTTTTTTAATCTGGCAATTTTTTAATTTTATTATAAAAATAGCATTTCTAACATTGCAACTGCACAGTGTTACCCACAACATTTTTAGTTCTAAATAATAGCATTCGATTGCTTATTAGGTTAGTAGGTTAGGTTCAAGTGGCTGTCGCAGAGGCACACCTAGGCCAGTATTAAAAGGCCCGTTGTGATACCACCAACACTAGGAAAGTCAGTTCCGGCACCCTGCCATATGGAAAATCCCGGTATTATCGGGATTCTCCACATAGTAGAATCCCGGGACTGACGTTCCTAAACCGACACCGTTACTCCTCCTCGAACCATTTAGATGACTTAATGAAGGCCATCAGGTCCTTTATGTCCAGCTCCGTGACCTGGCGTAGGCTAATCAGGAAGGGAACTTCCAAAAAGCGCATTATCGCGCCACTTAAAGCCGGGCAGTTGCAGATGAGGTGCTCCACCGTTTCCTCCTCCTCATCATCCTTACAACTCCTACAGCATATTCGGTAGGGCACACCTAGTCTTTCTGCGTGCCTACCTATGAGACAGTGCCCAGTTAATACGCCTATTAGTATGGAGATTTCTCTTCTCCTTAGGGCATAAATTTGTCTTGATCTTTTATGATCCCATTTCGGCCAAGTTTCTTTGGATATCCGGCATCCTGGAGATTGCAGCCATCTTTCGTTGGCTTGGCGGAGTGTATTCTCTTTCAGCATTAGCTTGCATGTGGCAAACGGCATACCTAAGCGCTCTTTATCCCGAAGAACCTGCTTGGTCGTGTCCTGCCTCGCAAGTTCGTCTGTCCTACAATTTCCCTCAATGTCCCTATGCCCCGGGACCCATGTTAGGTTCACGCGGTTCTGTTGGGCCATCTCTTGTAGAGGTCGATGACAGCTGAGCGTCAGTTCAGAGTTGAACGAGTAAGAGGCAAGGGCCTCTTGGCCCCTTCGCAGTCGCTGAAAATAAAAATATCCTGTCTGGTAGTGTGTTGGCCTATCCAAGCCGCGGCGTCAATGATTGCTGGAACTTCAGCCTGGAAGACACTGCAGTGATCAGGTAGTGCGGAGGAGAGCTCAAGGTTCAGATCCTTTGAATAAACCCCTCCTCCAACTCTGCCGTCTAACTTCAAGCCATCAGTATAAATGGAAGTGCCGCTATGAGGGGCGGGACTCCGATCCGTGCTCTCCCATTCTTCCCAGCTGGGAATGTTTATTTTAAAACCGACTGTTGTGGTCGCACAACGATCTGTGCTCAAAGGAAGAAAGCTATAGGACTCCAAAATACTGGCGTGTCCAGTAGTGCTTGCGCCCCAGCCGGACGTTTCCCTTAGACGCAGAACCGATGCTGCTGCTACCCGGTGCTCTTCCAGATCGAGTGGCAAAATGCCAAGAATGGCCTGGTGTGCTTCATTGGGCGTTGTTCTTAACGCACCGCTTATACAGATCATGCAAGATCTGTGTACTTTACCTAACAGATTAAGGTTTGTTGCCTTAATCAGCGCAGGCCACCATACCACAACTCCATAGAGCATGATTGGTCGAATGATTGCAGTGTAGATCCATTTGCATATTTTGGGGCTGCGCCCCCATTTTTTCCAATGACTCTTTTGCACGTGTAGAGTGCAATACACGCTTCTTCTGGCGCTGAAGAACATTCTCCTTCCAAGTTAGTTTCCTATCCAGAACTGTGCCCAAGAACTTGGCTATGTCATCCAAGTTCAGGCGCACTTCATTCAGTTTTGGTAGTACTAATGGTGGTATGTTATAGCGGTTGGTGAAAAGGACCAATTCTACCTTTCCCAGGTTGATGCTCAGTCCGCAGCGCGAGCACCTCTCGCAGTGCTACTTACATCAAGTCGAACATTCTGATAGCTAGAGATAAGATTGCTATCATTAGTAGAGGAGAGGTAGTCATTTATTTTCCTCTCGAAGGTTTGGAGCACAAAGGATGAGAGACTGATCGGCCTATAGTCCTTGGGCTCGTAATGAGATACCTTCACCACCTTAGGAATAAACACTTCCGTGGAACTTCTCCAGGAGCACGGAATGTAGCTAAGAGCCAGGCTGGCTGTATAGAGAAATCCCAGCCACTTGGCTGATGTCTCCAGCGTGTTTATGAGTTGTGCGGGAATAATCCCGTCTGGCCCGGCAGCCTTGAACGGTTCGAAGCTTTTAACCGCCCACCTAACCTGTTCCTACATGATGGGTATATATACAGCCAGGTTTGTTGTTGGTGCTAAGGGTTCCTCATGCAAGTTCCCAGGGAAGTGCGTATTCAAGAGCAGCTCTAGGGTTTCTCCCTCCGTGCTGGTCCAGGATCCGTCAGGTTTACGCAAATAGCGTGTGGCTGTTTGAGTTTTTGAGAGCACTCGTCTAAGTCTCGCCGTATAGTCGGCATTTTCGATCCCAGTGCAGAAATTTCTCCACGATACTCTCTTCGCCTGCCTCAGAGCTTTTTTGTAGGCCCTGAGTTTAACTTTATATTCGAGCCATTGAGTTTCCGTGCAAGGCTCTTGGCCTTATTAAATTGTGTCCTACATGATTTACGGAGCGAGTCCAGGTCGTAGGACCACCAATGCGGCCTATGTTTACCGCGTGGTGTTGGCACTGGGTAAGCCTGTTCTAGGGCATTCGAGAGCGCCGTCTTTACCAGATCCTCCAACTCTCTTACTGATGAGGGGATTTGTGGGGGCAGTGGTGGTAGGTCCCTATATAGTATTTCATTGTGTAGCTGCCAGTTAGTGTTACGTGGGTTGCGTTTCATAACCGGCTGCTCAACAGAAAAGTCTAGAACTAATTGTACGTACCGGTGTTCGGAGAATGAATGTTCATCGAGAACACGCCATTTTTTGACCCACTCATAAGCGCCTTCGCTGCAAATAGTGAGATCTATGACCTCCCTACGGGTTTTAGTAATAAACGTAGGTTCGTTACCCACGTTGCAAACTACCAGGATAGTTGTTAACAAATAGTCAAACAACGCTCTCCTCTAGCATTGGTATCGAAGATTCCCCACTGGACGTGATGAGAATTAGCGTCAGTTCCGATAATAAGATGACCCATGGAAAAATTTGCCACCAGGTCTTTTACCTCCCTCTGTGGAGGAGGTTGTTCGGCTTCGTAGGGCATATAGACCGACGCCATCGTCAGGCTGGTACTGTCGACTGTTAAACTGGCAGCCGTAACGTTACCATTGGTATAGTTGGGCAAGAGAGAGGCATTCAGCTCAGACTTAACCAAAACCCTGGCCCCCTCGCTGGCTCGGATAAGCTTAAAACCCTTAGTCCCCAACCCGCAAATCCTTGAGCTGTTGACCCTGGGTTCTTGGATGAGGACCACATCTACGTCGCCTTTAGAGAGACGACTGATTAAAGCAGCTGAGGCTGCTTTAGATTTGTGCAGGTTTATCTGAAGCATCACCAACATGAGAGCGCTCAGACTTCCCTGCCACCGCCGTATCGTCGAGTTCCACCTCGTTTGGAGGCTTATCTTTTAATGACGATTTGTTCAGATCACGATTTGACGTGGCGAAAGCCCTACTAACTGTGGCAGTATCAACATTCGTGCGCTCAGGACTAGCTGCTATCACTGTGACGTTGGGATCTTCCCCGTCCAGCAGGCTGTTTCCGATCTCTGAGCTGTTCACTGCTCCTTCGCCATTTGACGTGCAGATACCATACTTTCCGAGTCGGACATCTCCGACTCCTCTTCCGGCACTGCGATGTCCGAGTCCTCCGGTGGAGCCGAAATAGCAGCGCGCTGTGCATCGCCGCGGTATATGTAGATCACGATCTGACCCATGCCGTAGTGCACTCGCCCATTTCACCGTTTAAGGGGTTCGAGTTCCTCCTTATTCAGGGTGAAGACCTATCAGGCCCTACCGCATCCTTAACCAGATTGACACTCCAGTCCTGCGTCGGGAGAGACGGGTTCATGACCCGCAGCATCCTGAGAATTCTCTCAGGTTCAGCAGGGATGGCAGGAATCCATGCTCTTGCCCTTGGCCGAGCCGTGATGTCCTTCCAATCGACAACCTCGATTCTTGCCCCTTGGTAGATATCACCCAGTCTTGCAGCTGCTGCCTTGTACAGTGCAACAGTTTTTGCATCCTCGCAAGCGAATACCTTGCTTCGGCCCTGGTGCCATCAGAACCTATCGGCGGGGCACCCGGAGACTCCTAGAAATGGAGTTTGTTCTCCGAATTTGCGTTCTCGCTTGCTCCAGCATTTTCCTCCTCTGCTGTGCAGTATACAAGGTTGTATCATTAGTTTTAAGGTTTTTATTACTATTTTTCATCTTGTTCGTACGACCCCTCGCCGGGCAAGGCCAGTTTAGGGTCAAAGGAAGAGTAAGGGGAATGTGTCGTCCGCCGCGGCAGAGCCCCATTCCGCGGTAAGGCCATAGTTACTCTCCGAGGCGGCCCGGTATCACAATTTGCCTCCCGGCTGCAAACGTCCAATGGGCACGTGGTCGCTTGACACCCTGGATTGGGAGGGGGATTGCTTATTAAATTCTCTACAAAATCAATATATTTCAAAAATGGGGTCTACATACGGACTATTACTAAAGTACATATTTATAAGACTAACTATACATGAAAAAAATAAAAAAATTTAATCAAATTTTTTAACAATCTTTTTTTGTAGTATAACATTGAGAGGTAATGCTATCCAAGTGAGATTTATTGAATAGAGAGAAATATTGAAATCTAAACTAATGGTTGTTTCAAGCAGAAATTCTGCGACTTCATTCTCCCTACTTGGTTAATGTGTTATGTTAACTAAAATACCACTATCCTTCTTTTGGTAAACATATATAGTGCATAGTAGACTAGGATGGAACTTTATTTTATGACTTTGACTTGACAAAATAAGAAACAGGAAGAAAATAGGTTGACGCAGTTACATCCCTGTATATTAGTGAAACGTACGAATAGTAATAAAATTACTCTAATAATTTCTAAAAAGCGCTCGCTTAATAAAAATTGGATAATGCCTAAAACATCAGAGAGAGAGGAGAGGCGATAGATGCTTCAATCCACATAGGCAATGGGAACGCCATCTTTTTTACTCATGTCTTAGTCTCTTTAAGTAGGTTGATTTGGTCCAATACCCAGCCGGCTGCTGTACAATATAAAAATATTATTAACGTTATGTATGGATCATTCAGCTATAGCTAAATTTCCTCTTTCAGAATTTGATACTGAGGTCAAAACGTGTCTTTTGTAGCATTGCTCGACAATCTTCCATGAGAGCTTTTCAGGGTACCCTTTGGTAAAAGAAAATCATCATCATCATCATTTATTGGCGCTTAACCGCCTAAGCGATTTTGGCCGTTGCATATCAAAGCACGCCAGTCATTCCTTTTTAGCGATAACTGACGCCAATTAGAAACCCCAAGGGAGTTCAAGTCATCCTCCACCTGTTGTTTTCATCTCAGTCGAGGCCTCCCCTTCCTCTGCTGCCGAATTCAGGTGAAGATAGGAAAACCTTCTGTGCTGGAGCTTCTTTGTCCATTCGCATAAACTGGCCCAGCCAGCGGAGTCTTTGTTATTTAATTCGCTGGACTATGGTCAGATCTGCGTAGAGCTCGTTAAATTTCCTTCGATACTCGCCGTTGGCATCACGGGAAGGACCATAAATCTTCCGGAGAACTTTTCTCTTAAATTCTCCAAGGGCCGTCTCATCTTCTCTTGACATAGTCCATGAATCTGAGCCATACATCAGGACAGGTATGATTGGAGACTTATAGAGCGTGATCTTTGTTCTTCGAGAGAGGACTTTACTTCTCAATTGCCTACTCAGTCCAAAGTAGCACTTGTTGGCAAGAGTGATTCTCCGCTGGATTTCTAGACTGATATAATTTTCGGTGTTGATACTGGTTCCCAAATAGACGAAGTCCCTCACAGTGTCAAATTTGTAACTATCAACAATGACATGGCTGCCAAGGCGCAGGTGCGCCGATTCTTTCTTTGATGACAGCAAATACTTCGTCTTGTCCTCGTTCACGGCAAGACCCACTTTTTTCGCTTCCTTATCCAGTCCAGAGAAGGCAGCGCTTACGGCGCGGTTGTTAAGACCAATGATATCAATATCATCGGCATACGCCAGCAATTGCACGCTCTTGTAAGAGATTGTACCATTGCGGTTTAGCTCTGCTGCTCGAATTATCTTCTCCAACATCAGATTGAAGAAATCGCAGGAAAGGAAGTCGCCCTGTCTGAAGCCTCGTTTGGTTTCAAATGGCTCAGAGAGGTCCTTCCCGATTCTGACGGAGCTGTTGGTATTGCTCAACGACATTTGCAAAGCCGTATAAGCTTTGCAGGGAAGTCAAATTCAGACATGGCGGCATACAGGCAACTCCTTTTTGCGCTGTCAAACGCGGCTTTGAAATCGACAAAGAGATGTTGAGTGTCGATTCTTTTATCATGGGTCTTCTCCAGGATTTGGCGTATCGTGAAAATCTGGTCGATGGTAGACTTACCAGTTCTAAAGCCACACTGATAAGGTCCAATCAGTTTGTCTACGATGGGCTTCAGGCTTTCACACAACACGCTAGAAAGAACCTTATATGCGATATTAAGAAGACTGATTCCGCTGTAGTTGGTGCGGTTAGCGGGATCGCCTTTCTTGTGGATTGGGCAAAGCACACTTAAATTCCAATCCGGAGGCATGCATTCTTCTGACCATATTCTGCATAAGAGCTGATGCATGCTTTTTACCAGCTCTTCGCCTCCATGTTTGAACAGCTCGGCGGGTAGTCCGTCTTTTCCAGGCGCTTTGTTGTTTTTGAGCCGGGATATAGCTATTCTCACTTCATCATAGTCAGGTGGTGGGACGACTTTTCCATCGTCAGGGATTGGGGTATCGGGTTCGACGTCTGCCTCGCAATTTAGCAGTGAGGAGAAGTGCTCCCTCCATAATTTAAGTACACTTTGTACGTCGGTTACCAGGTCGCCGTTATTGTCCATACAGGAGCTTGCCCCGGTCTTAAAACCTTCCGTCATCCGCCGGATCTTTTCATAGAATTTTCGGGCATCATTCCTGTCAGCCAGCATCTCAAGCTCCTCACACTCCCGCCTTTCGGCCTCACTTTTCTTTTTTCTGAAAAGGCGTCTCTCTTCCTTCTTTGCCTCACGATATTGTTGCCATAGACTGCGGGTTGCGCCCGTTCGCAACGTCTCCTTGTAGGCAGCGTACTTTTTGTCCGAGGCTGTGGTGCATTCCTCATCGTACCAGTTGTTCTTGCGGCCTCCTTGAAACCCTATAGTGGCTTCAGCGGCGGTACGTAATGAGTGAGAGACATGCTTCCATTGCTCGGTTACATCGTTAGGTCGAGGATTGCTCTCCGATAGCAGGTGTGAGAGTCGAGTGGAGAAATTATCAGCTGTCTGTGTCACGCGCAACTTCTCGACGTCAAACTTTCCTTCCTTTACTGTGCGTACTTTCTTCGCTGCACAGAGGCGTGTGCGTATCTTGGTTGCAACAAGATAATGGTCCGAGTCGATATTGGGACCGCGTATGGTACGCACGTCTAGAACGGTGGAGCTGTGTCTGCCGTCGATCGTGACATGATCAATCTGGTTTCTTGTTCTTTGATCAGGGGACAGCCAGGTGGCTTGGTGTATTCGCTTATGCTGGAACCTGGTACTACTGATGACCATATGGTGGGAAGCGGCGAAGTCAATCAACCTAGTGCCGTTGGGGGATGTTATAAAAGAAAATATGTTCCCATAAAAAGACCCGGTTTCGGTTTCGTTCTTTTTTAGATCAAAATAACGGTTACGAAAAATGAATCGGTTTCAATATGGTACAGTTACGGTTTCAGTTTCAGTTAAAACCAAACACAGTTACTTATTACGATATCAAATTTAAATTAGTGTGGTGGCGGACGAGATTTATAATTGTTTTTTGTATTCAATGTTAGTTGTAATTTTTATACCTTTCATGAACAAGTATGAGAAGAAGAAGAGATAGACCCTCTAATAAGTATACCGTTATGATCAGGACGATGAGCTGATTCCATTTAGCCATGTCCGTCTGCTTGTACGCAAACTAGTCCCTCAATTTTAGAGATATCTCGATCAAATTTGGTATGGAGGCGTTATTTTATATGAGAATAATCATTTGTCGGAACCAGCAATATCGGACCAAAACTACTCATAGTTCCCATACAATCGCTTGTTCCGATAAACGGATTTCGGGCTATAACTTCTGCAATTACAGAGCCAGTAACGTGAAATTTTGTAACTTTTGTTATTTTTACATGGAAAATGTCGATATTGAAAATCAGTAAGACCAATAGTACTCACAGGTCCCATACAATCGATAGTTTCGATAAACGGATTTTGGGCTATAACTCCTGTTATTAAACAGGAAGAAACATCAAATTTTGTAACTATCGCTCTTTTTGCATGAACAACATCGATGTTGAAAATCATTGAGACCCGATTAATATATCACATAGCCCCCATACAATCGATAGTTCCGATAAACGGATTCTGGCAGAATTTTGCGTTTCACGTATTGCCGGTTCTGCGAGAACGGTATTTGTACTTGTACATTACCCTTCGTACCTAAACGACCCGGGCTGTTTTTTTTATAATGACTCGGCCAAGAGTGAAGTGACCCTGTCTAACGCGTCACGATTCCCTCACCTATAAACGGATTTTGGGCTATAACTTCTGTAATTAAAAAGGTAGAAAAGTAACTATTGCTCTTTTTGCCTGTGCAATGTCTACAGTAGGGTTGACCTAATTTACCACATAGCCCCTATACAATTGATTGTATCTGTGGGGGATATGTATTCCTCGAAATGAAAATATGCCGTTTTGGTTTCAACAATGCATTTAATTACAACTATTTAATAAAATTACAAGAATATAGCAAATTGGAAAAAGATCGAGAAAAAAGTGAAAGAGAAATGTCAAAGTTAGAGATCGCCTATCATAGGTATCGGGCTCTCGCCTTACCGATAGTGTTACGATAAATCCATGTTGTGGGCCGAATGATGTAAATGTTTCTTTGCTATGTGATAGTCACCACAATCCCCCCCGGCTAGTTATTCACTAACGATACCGAAGGGAATTCGTACTTGCCGCCCTGAATATGTATGTTTTGCGGCGTCTGCACTCTTAGCTTCTTGATTGCCTTTGCTTAGGGGGGTGAAACTGCTAAAGTATCGGGATTAGTGTCGCTATTGTTATTTTGTGTAGTCTCAATACCTGGACTGCTGGTATTGTTTCGCTGTCTTTGTAGATATATGCTGCTTTAACCGATCGATGGAAATTTTCAACGTGGTATTGTTGTAGGCAAGTCTCTCATTGCTTTTCGCAAAATCTAGATGAATTCTGATTCAGTAGGCTTTTTTTTCGCCCTTGTAAGAACTCTCCTGGTATTCGTAATGGTGTGCCATACAACATTTCTGCAGCGCTCGTGCCGATGTCTGCTTTGATTGCAGTGCGCATTCCTAGTAATATAAGAGGCAACGCAATACTCCAATTCTTCGTAGAGGAGCACTTGATTGCCGAATTGAGTGTGCGATGCCAGCGTTCAATCAGCCCATTGGACTGGGGGTGATAGGGCGTAGTGCGAAAATGTTGTACGCCTTGCAATCTTGTTAATGATCTGAATACCTCGGATTCGAAATGGCGTCCCAAATCTGTAGAAATCTTCTGGGGTATGCCATAAGCTGATAGCCAACCACTAATGAGAGCGTTCGCTACGCTTTCGGCAGTTATGTCGACTAATGGTACTGCAACAGGCCATCTCGAAAATCTGTCAATGCATGTTAGACAGTAGCGGAAACCATTTGAAGTTGGTAGCGGCCCCACGATGTCAACATTTATGTGCTGAATCCTATTATCAACATTTGCGTGACGTTGTATTTTCGCTTTCTGGCACGGAATACATCCACGTACTATTTTAGCGACTTCGGAAGCCATCTGTGGCCAAATGAATCGATCCGCTATTAAACGCTGCGTTGTTTTTATACCCGGGTAAGACAAATTATGTAGCTTACGAACGATTTTTTCCCGAAAGCTTTTCGGTACGTAAGGTCGTACCCTTCCGTTTGAGACGTCGCAGAATATTTGGAAATGGTACTTTTTTAAACGAGATAGAAGCATTCTCGCCTCGCTCGCTTGCGCTGTCGCCATAGTATCGAAGTCAATGGTGTCGTTCTCTATGGTGTTGATACTGGAGAGCAAATCGGCAATATTGTTGTCACGTCCCGGTAGGTGACGAATATCTGTAGTGAATTGACTAATGGTGTCGAGTTGCCGCGCTCTTCTCGGAGGTGCTTTCTCGCTGCTTTGACGAAACGCGAAAATGAGCGGTTTGTGGTCGGTGAACAGTATAAATTCTCTTCCTTCGAGAGCGTACTTGAAATGGTGTACGCCTTGAAACGCTGCGGTAAGCTCCTTGTCGTATGCGCTATACTTCTTCTGCGCTGCCGTCAGTTTCTTCGAATAGAAACCTAAAGGTCGCGCTTGCCCATTTCCGACTTGATGCAGCACAGCACCCACAGCATCGTCTGAAGCGTCTACTGTTAAGGTTAGTTGCGCGTTCGGTGACATAGCAGATGAGTGTACCGTTCGCTAGATAGTCTTTGCAAGCGTCAAATGCTTTTTTTGCTTCCGTTGACCAAGAAATAATGGTGTTGTAATTTTTAGGATTACCCATGATGAGGCGTTGGAGGATGTCCTGGTTCTTAGTCGCATGTGGAATAAATGATCGATAAAAATTAATCATGCCAAGGAATTTTTGTAAGTCCTTGGCGACGGTTGGTAGTTTGAAATTGCGTACGGCTTTGACTTTGTCTTCGGGAGGTTTTATACCATCTGCGTTTATAGTGTGACCCAAAAACCTAAGTTCCCTCATTCCGAGTTTGCATTTACTGAGTGCGATTGCTAGATTACTTTGACGTAGGCGCTCGAATACTATTCGCAAATGCTTTTCGTGCTCCTCTTCTGACTCCGAAGCCACCAATATGTCGTCAATATAAACGAAAGTCAAATCTAGTCCTTTAAGAACCTGGTGAATGTGCCGCTGGAATGTCTGAGCGGCGTTTCTCAGACAAAAAGTCATGAAGAGGAACTCAAATAACACAAAGGGTGTAGATATCGCGGGTTTGGGAATGTCACACGGCTCTATGGGTATCTGGTGATAGGCCTTCTGAAGGTCAATTGCCGAAAAAATCTTTTTGTTGTGCAATATACTCGTTACGTCATGGAGATACGGAATTGGGTACCTATCGGACACTGTGATCGCGTTGAGTGCCCGGTAGTTTCCACAGGGTCTCCATGTTCCGTCTTGCTTGCGTACGAGATGCAGTGGGCTTGCCCAATTGCTCTTGGGCGGCCGGCAAATACCTTTTTGTAGCAGGTAGTCGAACTCTCGTTTAGTTTCAGCAAGCATATCCGGCGCTAGTCTTCGCGGCCTTGCAAACACAGGATCCCCTATTATTGTAATGTGATGTGTCACTTCTGACTTGGCAGGTTTTTTGTTCACGTTGATTGTGCCAATGTCTTGATACTCGCGCAATAATTTCGCATACTTGCCGTGTACGTCGTAAACAAATACCTGTGCTACGGTTGATTGTGTGCGAGTGCCCTTTGTTTCGAGAAGCGTATTGGCAGCATAAAGATTTGTTGTACTTACTGTTTTAAATGACTTTTCATTCCGGGCCGGTAGCACCGACACATCTGCGCCGGTGTCGATTCAAAATTTCGTTTTCGTGTTGACATCATGAACAAATATGCGAGCAATTCGACTATTACTTTCGGGTCTGCCCGCATTATGCGAAATTTCGATTAGTTTTTTTGGCTTTGCTTTATCGTACGTGCAAGGGTCTCGGCATTTACACGCGTTTTCTCCATGTGCTTCATGATACCAGCAGTATTCTTCGTTTACCCTTTTTGGTGTGTCTGAGCGACTGCGGCGTCATGCTGAAACTGAGCGAGATCGATTTCGTTGATTTCCCCTTTGTAACAACTTTTCGAATTTTGTTTCGAGGCGTTCGATTCGCTTACCTATTTCGGAATCCGATGAATTCTTGGTATCGCTTGCGCCAACAACGGTCATTTGATGGTAATCGCCTACCTCTAAAATTTTGTCCGCCAGCTTTGCAAGCTCTGTCAGTTTCGCATCCGAAGCTTGTAGAATGGCTCTAGCCTGTGCAGGCAACCGCTGTAGCCAAAGTGATTTTAGGAGTTCGTCGCTAACCTTGCCCTTCGCAGGGCCACTTAATTCGTTGTAAAGTTGCATTGGTCGCTTATCACCCAAATCTATTTCCGAAGCAGCTTTTGCGTTTTCTTTTGTTCACTCTCACAATAGCGCTCTACAAGGGCGAAGCCATTTGGGTGTGTCTGTCTGTCTGTCTGTCCGTATGTTTGTGGCCGTATCACTGTCTGTCTGTCTGTCCGTATGTTTGTGGCCGTATCACTGTGAAAGTAATGAATGGAATTGAATGGGTTGCTCGACGCTCAACTTAAAATTTAAGACATTACTCAACCGGTTTTGGAGTAATCGCCCAATATGTGGACCATGTGTGTCTGTATGTTTGTGGTCCTAACACTCTAAAAGTACTGAATCTTTGGATTAGACGCTCAAGTTAAAGTTTAAGATAATATTTTTTGCGATATCTCAACGGGTTTTGGGGTTATCGCCCAATATGTGGACCAGGGATACCAAAAATGTCTTAGTACAATATGGGTGTCAAACGAAAGGTGTCAATGAGTGCTAAATATTCGATGTGATTCATTGAAATATCTGAAGTGGTTTGGGAGATATCTTGAAATTTCGATAGCTCGACCGGTTTCGGAGGTATGGACGAATATTTCCACAAAAATGTTTAGTACATTATGGGTATCAAACAAAAGGTGTTTATGAATGCTGTCATAAACCATTTGATTAATTTCAATACCTAAGCTACCCCGGAGATATCTCATAAAATATGAACCTTCTTAATACCAAAACGCTTAATATGGATATTAAGGGAAATTTACTATTTTCTTACCCTATAGGAAATAAAAAGTTTAAGATACTATTTTGCGATATCTCAAACGGTTTTGGAGTTATCGTCCAAAATTTGGACCAGGGGTGGAAAAAAATGTCTTAGTTCAATATGGGTGTCTAACGACAGGTGTCAATGGGTGCTGTAATATGCGATGTTATTAAATCACATGGCTTTAGGGTAATTTTTTATTAAACTTTAAGCTTTATCAATCCGATGAAAACATTTTTTGTGACCGAAATTTGGGTTTATCGAGCAGACAAACATTAAGACAGAAATTATACGCATACGAAGTCGCGGGCACCAGCTAGTTTACTATATAATTTTTCATTTAATTTTCGAATAGTTAAAATCGTACATATATAATTTCAATATACGCACAAGTGAATGTACATACATAACTATAATATCGCATGAATAGAGGTACTACCGACTCTTAAAGTTACTATATTTAAAGGAATTTCATTATTAAGTTATAGTTAACAAATTCCACCCCCTCCCCCCTCCCTAATTCGAGTCTGGCTACGCCCATGGCGCTCTATTATACGTTGTTTGAGGTTATGGTATTTGCCACTTCGAAATGTCGGTAGTCACCCCAGATACGCTGAATTGCGCTACTACTTGCGCGAACCAAATTTCGGGATGCTCTGGCCAGAATGGCGGAACCTTCACAGAAAATGTATTAATAATTCTCCTTTCATTCGTGCCGCTTGCCGCGGTAGCAGGTACGCCGTCGCCTGTCTCCATTGCATATATTTTTGGTCAATATACGATCACTTCGGGGTCACCACTTGTGGGGGATTTCAACAATGCATTTAATTACAACTATTTAATAAAATTACAAGTATATAGCAAATTGTTTAATTACACGTGTTACCAGGAAAGAGATCGAGAAAAAAGTGAAAGAGAAATGTTAGTGATCGCCTATCATACGTATCGGGCCCTCGCCTTATCGATAGTGTTACGATAAATCCATGTTGTGGGCCGAATGATGTAAATGTTTCTTTGCTATGTGATAGTCACCACACATCCTTTATATATCAGCGTAAGAGAGTCACTCCTTTATAGTGTGTTCATGCTTCAAATAACGTGACTCATACTCATGAAAGGTATAAAGCATTGTGCATAAATACCAAGTGAATTCACTTGACGATAAACGTCAAAATTCCAAAATGAGTTTAACACCTGTTTGAGATTGTGGTTAATAACAAGTGTGATATCATAGGCATAGGCGTGAAAATTTCAAAGTGAGTTTAGTCACCTGTTTTTAATTTCCTTTTTTGTCTCACTTCTTTCCATCTTCCCATCTCTTTCTACCATTAGGTAAAAGATAGGAGACCGCCATGTTGATGTGTGCAGGATGTTAAACAACGCCATTGCTTTTCTGTTATTCGGTGCTGGCGACATTTTAATATGTGCAGGATGTAAACAACCCGACATTTTAATGTGTGTTGTCAAAAGAAGAGTTCACACTTGGTATTGATACACTATGGTATAAAGCCTTCGGCACAGCCGAAGACAGCCTTTTCCTTACTTGTTCCTTCTTTAAATTGTACAAGCAAGCCATTAAGCATATGAAAAGGAATGATATGGCATGGTTTGCACAGAATTTAGAATTAGAAATGCATAATTATATCTATCCAATTCATAGTATTAGCTCTTAATGTTATAATAGAAAAAAGGTTGTTCAAAAATTGGTGTAACATTTTTCTTTTTTTTTCATACAAAAATATAGAGTTGGTCTGGTAAATATGTATTTTAGTAAAAGTCGGTATGTAGACCCCATTTTTGAAATATATTGATTTAGTAGAGGATTTAATAAGCAATCGAATGCTGTTATTTAGAACTAAAAATTTTGTGGGTAACACTGTGCAGTTGCAATGTTAAAAATGCAATTATTATAATAAAATTAAAAAAAAAATTGCCAGATTCATTAGCTTTCAAATGAGCTCAAGTTGAAGTTTGTAGCATTAGTACAAGCCGAGATATGATACGTTGAGTAGGTACATGTTTTCATTAAAAAAAAAAAATCCAAACTTTGACAGATCATATCTCCGATAGAAATGTAAGAGATCGCCTATCATACGTATCGGGCCCTCGCCTTATCGATAGTGTTACGATAAATCCATGTTGTGGGCCGAATGATGTAAATGTTTCTTTGCTATGTGATAGTCACCATACATCCTTTATATATCAGCGTAAGAGAGTCACTCCTTTATAGTGTGTTCATGCTTCAAATAACGTGACTCATACTCATGAAAGGTATAAAGCCTTCGGCACAGCCATTAAGCATATGAAAGGGAATGATATGGCATGGTTTGCACAGAATTTAGAATTAGAAATGCATAATTATATCTATCCAATTCATAGTATTAGCTCTCAATGTTACAATAGAAAAAAAAGGTTGTTCAAAAATTTGTGTTACATTTTTCTTAATATAGAGTTGGTCTTGTAAATATGTATTTTAGTAAAAGTCCGTATGTAGGCCCCATTTTTGAAGTATATTGATTTTGTAGAGGATTTAATAAGCAATCGAATGCTGTTATTTAGAACTAAAACTGTTGTGGGTAACACTGTGCAGTTGCAATGTTAAAAATGCAATTATTATAAAAAAAATTGCCAGATGCAAAAAAAATACTAAGAAACGCAAAGCCTGATTCATTAGCTTTCAAATGAGCTCAAGTTGAAGTTTGTAGCATTAGTACAAGCCGAGATATGATAGGTTGAGTAGGTACATGTTTTCATTAGTTTAAGAAAAAATCCAAACTTTGACAGATCATATCTCCGAAGAATATCGAAAAAATGGCAAAACAAAAAATACGTGTCAAATGAATTTATAGTCCCTACGTGAAAGCCGAATTTAAACAAAATCCATAGCATGACGTTTGATATTTGGATCACTTGAAAAAGAAACGCTCACGTGCAAGCGGTGGAATAACAAAAGAAAAAGAAATTGATTTTGAAGTCGTGTATTTGCTGGAACATGTTAAAAATAAGTAAAAACAAATAAAAATGAAAAAAAAAAATTTATTGTTGAATAGAACCGGAAAACGATCAGGATTTATATAATAAAAAATAGCTGAAAGAAGATGCCGTGAACCTTTTCATGAAACTTCTTTTTGATTGAGTATAGCTGTGCACTGAGAACCGGATCTAGTATGCCTTCCTGGAATCGAAGCAAGAATGCCTTCAAGAGAAGCTAGAGCGGAATACCTATAAATGTTTAAAATTACAAGGTCTTACACATAAACATACATTGGCATAACGCCATAAAAATTGCAATTTTCATCAGAAAATAATTTTTTTTACAACAAATTCTGATAAAAATTTAAAATTTCAACGACGTGTCACGCAACGACGACATTTTTAAACTAAATTAAACAATTCCAAACATGTTTTTGGCGATTGGAAATTACCACATAAGGTAACGGGATTTTTTCCTATTTGTCCATTGCTTTACCAGTAACTGATCAAAGAAGCAAAAGCAAATTAAGATGGTGCAAATTTGAGCTTGCTCGGCTTTGCTTTCTTTTATGCATTACTAGCAATGGGTAAAAGAAACGAAGTCACTTTAAGACATTTTAATCAATGCCTTCTGGAATGCATTACCCTGATAGCGATTTGTATTCAATTCTTTCTATTATTTGTATTCAATTCTTTCTATTACCTTTAATTATTATTATTTGCTCCATTACCGCCAGTTAGTCATGGTGTTATTGGTGTTATTTGCACAAATTTGTATGGTTCACGACTAAGTTCAACAATGCTATTTTGGACTTAGGTCGATCTCTGATACCCACATAACAAAAAATACTATTTATGTAATACATATCGATGTGCCAAATGAAAATTAACACTTTCCCAATTTTTTACGAAAAGTAACACTTTTATTTTGTGTCTGAGGAAAACTAACACTTTTAGGTAGTACCAAGGCGAATAAATTTACAGGTGACTTTTTCCCACCATATGACTTCTTCTTCTTCCTTGAAAATCCAATCGTAGCTGTCAAATTTCTTATGTTGTTGCTTTGTCTGACATTTTTAGGCACAAGGAGTGTGTGCGTGCGTGTAGATCTGAATTCGCTCGAACACACCTGTAATGAATTCGCCTTGGGTAGTACATTTGCTTCAGAGAAGAAATGAAAGTGTTAGGTACTTTTCGCCAGAAACAAAAAAAATGTGTTAGTTTTCATCAGACACACATTGAAAGTGTTAGTTTTCGTCAGACACAAAATAAAAGTGTTAGTTTTCGTCAGACACAAGGCAAATTCAACAAGGTAGAACTAACAACTGAAATATTTTGTTTTTGGAGGAGTTTTTCCTTTGCCACCCAAGTACAGTTTTTGTGTCCCATACAATTGTTTTACTGAAAAATTAGATATCATTTGCTCAGACCAAAAAATAATCAATACAGCGAAATATGCTAGCCCAAACAGTTACGGAGTAACTTTGGCCACTTTGGAATCTACCTCTTTTCGGACCTTTGCGTTATAAAAATGGCGAGTATTGAATATTTGTCGATTTCCGCCGATGGCACCACAGAAGGTTGTTGCCAGAGTGTCGTAGAAACTGGTCGATTGGTTTCCATTAGAGTTTTTTATACTGAAGTGAAAACCAGGGTACCGTCTTATCAAGGAAAATATATGTCCACGAAATGAAGTAATCAATTTATAAAAAAAAGTACAAACTTGTATGGAACCGGTTCTGGATTTAGTTTTCGGTTCGAGAAATTAATCGGCTCGGTGTTGCTGTTGGAAGAGGGACGTGACGGACCAAACAGAGTTGTGCGGTATTGCGTCTATGCTCTCACAGCTGCCGAATAGAGCTTGTAAAAATCGACTAATCGAATATTCGAATTATTTCGATTTTCAAAATTCGATTAGTCAAATTCGAATAATCATCCATCGTCGATTATTCGAATAATCGCTCGCTGTCGACTATTGGACGATTTTTGAAAATCGTTTTCACATAATTGCATCAAAAACTGATAGCATCAAGCCATTTTTTTTATTGGGAATTATTAACACAGTTAAAACACAGTTTAACAACACATTGAATGTAGGAAACTTGCTTACCTTCTTGCATTTCATATAAAACTAAAAATCTCGCTCCTAACTTATTCTTCTAGCACCCCTTCCAAAAGAAGAGCAATTTTGAAACTAAAAAAAAAGTTGCTTTTATTTCATTGAACAAGTAATCGATTTTGTATAATTCTGGGGTAATGGGTCAGTAGGGTCACTCCCAAAAAAGCACTAGTAATCTTCTATTACTTTGACACTTTATTATAGAAAAATATTGATTTAAATTTAACTTCACTCAGCTTAAAGCTACGTTTACACTGCACCAAATGCATAATTTTTGACCCAGTTTTTTCGAGACCGTTCATCCGCAGATTCAATTTGATCACCAAATTACGTCAAATTAAATTAAATTCATCTAATTTGGCAAACAAATTCATTCTGCGACAAACATTCTCGAAATAACTTCGCCAAATGCGACGCACTTGGTGCAGTGTAAATGTATCATAAGCACAAATGATCGAGGAAGAATGGTGGGTAATGCGCGACAGTTGTAATAAAACTAAACTAACTTAAACTCTAGCTTTGATCTCTTGCGCAGCAAGGAGACTGGAAGGTAGGTGTATGTATGTAAATAGGTAAAGTGTATAATAGGCAAACGGTAGGAATTCGAGAAGTTAAAACGGTAAGTGCATTGTATTCCTTACAGGGTGTTTGGTAATTATGACAAAGGCAAGTATTTAAAGACAATGTAAATATATAAAAGGCTAAGTATTTAAAGTAAAGGTAAGTACTTAGAGCAAAGGCATATGTGTGTGATAAGGTAGATATTCTTAAAAGGTATTTATGTAATTCATTGTAGTGTGTAGATATGTATGTATTTGTCTTAGATTTCTAAAATTCAATTAAATTGGAGCTCAGGTCTCCAACATGGCGGCCGGCCTGCTCCGATGGCGGAAGCAGTAACTCCTGCATCTCTGCCAAGGTGTTCACCGCCTTGGAAAAGAGGTTCCGTAAGCGCCGCTGGGTATTTTCGGGTTTGTTAAGTCGATCTCTCGGTTTGGCGATGACTCGTCGATTAGTAGAACTATTATTCTGTCCCGATGCCGTACGTCGAATGCTCTTCTTCGGGCGAGCTTCTCTTCGTTGTTCCCTATGGATCAGTGTGTGATGCGCCAGGCCGCACCGGTGACAACTATCAGGCGACTTGCACGCCCCGGTGACATGTGAGGTGGCCAAACAATTAATGCTGGTGAGCCCGAACTGGCTCATATCTCTGCTCCGGCGTCATAGCCATAAAAGCGGGGATATAAGGCAGCGAGTGCTTCTGGCAGCACAATCGGCAAGTGCTGTAACTTCCGTAGCGTCTGTAACGAGAAATAAAAGAGGGAAATAATGTGGTGTGGTGAGTACGGGTGCTAAGAGTGCGTGTGAGGGGAATCTCTAGAGTTAAGTGAGAGGGAAAGTGTTATTCTGCTGGCGGGAGTGCACACAGTTTTGCTATGGGTCGGGTATATATTCCGCCTTGAGTACGGACGTCGACCACTCTTACATTTTGGTTCGAACCGGAATGGAGCCGAATGACTCGTACAAGGCGCCATTCATTTGGAGGGAGTGGATCGTCTTTGACCGCGACGAGATCACCTTCTTTGACGTTGATCTGCTGAGTTTTCCACTTAGTACGCTTATTGATTTTCTTGAGATATTCGGTCTTCCAGCGCGTGCTAACCTGATGGTGTAGCACTTGAAGTTTCTGCCATTTGTTGATGAGAGTAGTGGAGCACCACGGAGAAAATTCCCAGGGATAAGAGCGGGTAAATCGTTTGGATCGGCTGACATTGAAGAAAGTGCTTCGATCCGCGCGAATAGGGAAAATTCTTCGAAAGTGAACTAATGGTTTCCTGCAACCTTAATTAAGTGAGTTTTGAAGCTCTTAACGGCTGCTTCCCACAATCCGCACATGCGCGGAGCATATGGGGGTATAAATTCCCAGGATAGTCCGTGAGTAGAGTATTTTTCAGCTATGTCACATGCGGGTTCTTTGAGAAAAGCCTTGAGCTCCTTCTGAATTGTGCGGCTGGCACCAACGAAGGTTTTGCTAATTTCTGACATGACTTTGTGTGGTAATCCACGACGACTGACGAACCGAGAGAATGCTGCCTTGAAGGCGGCTGTCGTTATATTTGAGCAGAGTTCAAGGTGTACTGCTTTTGTCGAAAAACAGACGAACACACAGACATAAGCCTTAGCATACCATGCTTTTCGGAGAGTAGAGGTTTCACTGAGAAATGTCCAGCAAAGTCGACACCGGTAGTGTGAAAGGGTAGGGTAAAGGGGGACCTTTCAGGAGGAGGTGCAGCCATTATCTGAAATTTGGCCTGTTGCTTATATATGGTGCAGGGTTTGCAATGAATATGCACTTCTTCACCTTTTGCTTGAGTCTAGGGACGTAATGTTCTTGTTGGATCATGCGGGTCATCAGCTGCTTTTCTGCGTGCAAAAACTCGGAGTGGACAAAGTAAAGGAGTAAAGAGCAAAATCGGGAACTCTCGGGAATAATTATAGGGAAGCGCTCGTTATAGGTGAGAGTGGCGTATGCGAGCCTACCATTGGCGCGCAATATGCCGGTTTTGTCTAGCATAGGGTTTAGAGACAAGAGGGAACTTTTCCTACTAATGGGGTTGCCAGATTGAAGATAAAATCTGAGCTGCGTCAACAGGATTAAACGGAACTTTGCAGATGAGCATCCTCTTGTGTTAGGGTTACCGTTGTTGGAATACTGCATTTTTTCGCTCTATATATAAAACGGTACATATATGCTACTACTCGAAGGACTTTTGGGTACGAAGAAAAACGGTCCAATAAATCTGGGGTTTCTAGTGCATGGAATGCTTGTGTACGCTTTAGTTCCGGTGGTGATATGGTTTGGGTCACAATTCTCGGCCAGGACGTCGAAGGTTTCGAAAGCCACTCGGGCCCTTCCACCATAGGGGACAATCGGCTAGATCCTTTGGGGTACATCCGCGGATGCCGAGATCTGCCGGATTTTCTGCCCCGGATACATGACGCCAAGTGGCGTTACCCACGTTGTCCAAAATTTGCGAAGTCCTATTTGCCACATAGGTCTTCCATGTGTGAGGGGGTTTTACCAGACATGCTAGCACGATGGCGGAGTCTGACCAGAGATAGAGTTCGTGAGGGGTCAGATTTAAGTGTGGGCCAGATTTAAGTGTGAGCGTATTTGTTTGATCAATTTGGTGAGTAGTACCGCTCCGCAAAGTTCCAGACGGGGGAGACCCACTGTTTGCAGAGGAGCAACTTTGCTCTTTGCCACTAATAGATGAGTGGAGAACGAGCTTTCACTATTCTGCAGTCGCATGTATACACATGCGCAGAACGCTTTCTCTGAGGCATCTGAGAATCCGTGTATTTGAAAGGGTTTGTCGGGTGAGTAATTTATCCATCGGGGAATTTTGATTTCATTGATCGCGGAGAGATTTTCGCGAAACGTGTTCCATATGCTGAAGGAGCCGGGTTTCACGTGTTCATCCCAGGCCGTTCCTTCCAGCCACAGTTGCTGCAGTAGAGTCTTGGCTAATATCATTATTGGCGATAGCCATCCTGCCGGGTCAAACAATTTAGCCACCGCGGATAAGATTTGGCGCTTGGTGTTCGAGTTTTCTGCTGGGAGAGGGTCATATGAGTACGAAAAGGAGTCAGTTATCGCGTTCCATTTTATGCCGAGGGTCTTTGTTGAACTGGCGTCGTGAAATTTGAGGAAATCTTCATCTAAAAGATCGGATTTTGGGACTAATTTGAGTATATCACGGTGATTTGCCGTTATTTTCTTAAGGGGAAAACTGGCTGATTTTAACGCTTCGATAGTTTGTTGCAGAGAGTTCATAGCGGACTGTAGATTATGTTCGCCCGATAGTATATCGTCTACGTACGTTTCTCGCAGCAATATGTCATGGGCGAGGGGGTGGGTGGATTTGACATCTTCTGCCAATTGGTGCAGTGTGCGTATGGCGAGATAGGGAGCACAGTTGACGCCAAACGTGACAGTCTTTAATTTAAAATCTTCTATGGGTAAATGTGGGTCCCTCCGGAAGATAATTCTTTGAAACTCCTGATCTTCCGGGTACACGATACATCTTTTCGATATCGCCGTTGAAGACGTATTTGTAGAAATGCCATTTTAACAGAACGAGCGTCAAATCATTCTGGAGTATGGGGCCTATGTGTAGAATATCGTTCACGGAGTTTTCAGAGTGGGTAGTTCTGCTGTCAGGTTTTAGGACAGCATGGTGAGGCAGATAAAATGAGAGATACTTTCCCTTATCGATGGCTTCGCGGGTGAAGCTGCTTCCATATGGTTAAGGGTGATGTATTCTTCCAGAACTTCCGAGTATTTTTCTTTTAGTCGGGGGTTTCTCTCTGGGGATCTCTCTACGCTGATATATTGTTGTTGCGCTGCTATTCTTGAGTGTCCGAGAGCAAGAGTATCAGGAAACTCATTTTTAAAGGGTAATTTGACTACTGGATTCTGGGTAATTTCTCTTGTTGCCAAAACTGCTGCAACAATGTGCTGAGGTTATCCGCGGGGTTTCGTGAACTTGGTTAGAGAATGAGTTCACGGGTCCGCTAAGTATCCACCCAAATGTCGTATTTTGGGCTAATAAGGAATCACTCACATTGGTATGAAGTCCCAGGAGTAGTATCTGTGGGGTCAGATCGCTGCCTATGACCATGTCGATTTTAGAGGGACTGACGCATTGAGGGTCGGCTAGTGGCAATGTTGCAAATTCCCTTAAATTCAAGGTCGTAACTTTAAAACTAGGCAGGAAGTGGGTCAATTTGGGCAATAAGATCGCATGGGTGTCGATTTTTGTTTTCAAATCAGACGAACAGGGGGTTCTTACTCGAATTTTCAGCTACCGAACCGCCCATAATGTAATGGAGTGTGGTTGCTAAGTGACCTTGCTCAATCCCGACTCTTGCGTCCTCGTTCGTGCACTCTGGGCAACGGGAGCTAACTAGGCTCGCGGCAGAAAGAGAGGGAGCCCCGGTGGGGCCACTCTGACATACTTGGTTTAAGGGCTCACCGAGGTTTTTGCGCAGCGTCTGTTCACCATGAGGTGCGGCTGCAAGCGGGCGTCTGTCTTGAAGCAAGCGGCTCGCTATATAAATGTGTAAATATTTTCCAAAAACCCCGAAACGGGTTGTGCGCTGGGTTTGGGACCCGCCACGTAAAAAATTTAGTCCAATGAAAAATAAATTAAAGCCTCGGATGAGAACCCCCTTTAATGTTGACGACCCGGCAAAACGAATAAGGCATAATGATTTGGATATTAGGGCATGTACCGGGAATGTCCGGACCCTTTCAAGGGACGGTACCGCTGCCCGACTGGTTGATGTCCTCGTTAACGCAAAGGCTGACATCACCGCCCTGCAGGAAATGCGATGGACGGGACAAGGAAAGACGACCATCGGACCTTGTGACGTATACTACAGTGGCCAGACACGCGGCAAAGCGCGTGGTGTAGGATTCGTGGTGGGAAAGAGACTTCGCCGCCAAGTACTAGCGTTCACCCCCGTGGACGAGCGTCTCGCTGCGATCCGCATCAAAGCGAAATTTTTCAACATAACATTTATCTGCGCCTATGCGCCGACTGAGGAGACGGACGACGCAGAGAAGGACTCCTTCTACGATAAACTTGAACAGACTTATGATCGCTGCCCCCAACATGATATCAAAATCGTGCTCGGCGACTTTAATGCGAAGGTGGGCAAGGAAGGAGTCTTTGGTCCAACAGTTGGAAAATTTAGTCTCCATGATATAACATCCCCCAACGGCACTAGGTTGATTGATTTCGCTGCTGCTCGCAATATGGTCATCAGTAGTACCAGGTTCCAGCATAAACGAATACACCAAGCCACATGGCTGTCTCCTGATCAAAGAACAAGAAACCAGATTGATCATGTCATGATCGACGGCAGACATAGCTCCACCGTTCTGGACGTGCGTACCCTTCGTGGTCCCAATATCGACTCGGACCATTATCTTGTTGCAGCCAAGATACGCACACGCCTCTGTGTAGCAAAGAAAGTGCGCACAGTAACGGAAGGAAAGTTTGACGTCGAGAAGCTGCGCACGACACAGACAGCTGACAATTTCTCCACTCGACTCTCACACCTGCTATCGGAGAGCAATCCTCGACCTAACGATGCAACCGAGCAATGGAAGCATATCTCTCACTCATTACGTACCGCCGCTGAGGCCACTATAGGGTTCCAGCGAGCCCGCAAAAACAACTGGTACGATGAGGAATGCAGCACTGCCTCGGACAAAAAGGACGCTGCCTACAGGGAGACGTTGCGAACGGGCGCAACCCGCAGTGTATGGCAACGCTATCGTGAGGCAAAGAAGGAAGAGAGACGCCTTTTCAGAAAAAAGAAACGTGAGGCCGAAAGGCGTGAGTGTGAGGAGCTTGAGATGCTGGCTGACAGGAATGATGCCCGAAAATTCTATGAAAAGATCCGGCGGATGACGGAAGGTTTTAAGACCGGGGCAAGTTCCTGTAAGGACAATAATGGCGACCTGGTAACCGACGTACAGAGTGTACTTAAATTATGGAGGGAGCACTTCTCCTCACTGCTAAATTGCGAGGGAGACGTCGAACCCGATACCCCAATCCCTGACGATGGAAAAGTCGTCCCACCACCTGACTATGATGAAGTGAGGATAGCTATATCCCGGCTGAAAAACAACAAAGCGCCTGGAAAAGACGGACTGCGCGCCGAGCTGTTCAAACACGGAGGCGAAGAGCTGGTAAAAAGCATGCATCAGCTCTTATGCAGAATATGGTCAGACGAGTGCATGCCTCCAGATTGGAATTTAAGTGTGCTCTGCCCAATCCACAAGAAAGGCGATCCCGCTAACCGCACCAACTACCGCGGAATCAGCCTTCTTAATATCGCGTATAAGGTTCTTTCTAGCGTATTGTGTGACAGACTGAAGCCCATCGTAGACAATCTGATTGGACCTTATCAGTGTGGCTTTAGACCTGGTAAGTCTACCATCGACCAGATTTTCACGATACGCCAAATCCTGGAGAAGACCCATGATAAAAGAATCGACACACACCATCTCTTTGTCGATTTCAAAGCCGCTTTTGACAGCGCAAAAAGGAGTTGCCTGTATGCCGCCATGTCTGAATTTGACTTCCCTGCAAAGCTTATACGGCTTTGCCAAATGACGTTGAGCAATACTAACAGATCCGTCAGAGTCGGGAAGGACCTCTCTGAGCCATTTGAAACCAAACGAGGCTTCAGACAGGGCGACTCCCTTTCGTGCGATTTCTTCAACCTGATGCTGGAGAAGATAATTCGAGCAGCAGAGCTAAACCGCAATGGTACAATCTTTTACAAGAGCGTGCAATTGCTGGCGTACGCCGATGATATTGATATCATTGGCCTTAACAACCGCGCCGTAAGCGCTGCCTTCTCTGGACTGGATAAAGAAGCGAAAAAAGTGGGTCTTGCGGTCAACGAGGACAAGACGAAGTATTTGCTGTCATCAAAGAAAGAATCGGCGCACCTGCGCCTTGGCAGCAACGTCACTGTTGATAATTACAAATTTGAAACTGTGAGGGACTTCGTCTATTTGGGAACCAGCATTAACACCGAAAATAATATCAGTCTAGAAATCCAACGGAGAATCACTCTTGCGAACAAGTGCTACTTTGGACTGAGTAGGCAATTGAGAAGTAAAGTCCTCTCTCGAAGAACAAAGATCGCGCTCTATAAGTCTCTCATCATACCTGTCCTGATGTATGGCTCAGATTCATGGACAATGTCAAGAGAAGATGAGATGGCCCTTGGAGTATTTGAGAGAAAAGTTCTCCGGAAGATTTATGGTCCTTCCCGTGATGCCGACGGCGAGTATCGAAGGAGATTTAACGATGAGCTGTACGAGCTTTACGCAGATCAGACCATAGTCCAGCGAATTAAAGCCCAAAGGCTCCGCTGGCTGGGTCACGTCATGCGAATGGACAAAGAAGCTCCAGCCCAGAAGGTTTTCCAATCGTCACCCGAATTCGGCAGCAGAGGAAGGGGGAGGCCTCGACTGAGATGGAAACAACAGGTGGAGGATGACTTGAACTCCCTTGGGGTTTCCAATTGGCGTCAGTTATCGCTAAAAAGGAATGACTGGCGTGCTTTGATAGGCGACGGCCAAAATCGCTTAGGCGGTTAAGCGCCAATAAATGATGATGATGAACCGCCCATACCAGATATTTTAAAATGACTTTCTTTGGTTGGTAGTTGCAGGAGTACTTGTATCCTCGAGGCTGAAAAGGTTTTTTCGGAACCTTGGTCTATCAGCGCACGAATTGTGTGGTATTCTCCGTTGACTGACACTGTGACTAAAGCGGTGGGTAAAAGATTAGTCTCTTAACTACTCGCGAAGTGGGTCGATGTTGTGTTATTTACACTAGGGTTTTGTGTTGAGGTTGATGGTGTGTCCGGGTCTCCAACGTTGGTGGTGGTGTAAGCCTGGCTCCCCTGTGGCTGCTGTACTGAGTTTTGAGTGTTGGCTTTTGATTGGAAATGGAGTAGATAGTTGTGTCGTTTCTGGCAATAAACACATGTAAAATTGCTACGACAATCCTTTTCCAAATGTGAGCAAGCTAGACAATTTGTGCAATAATTGTTGTCTCTCACAAATTTGCTTCGCTCTTGAGTCGACAGAAATCTCAATTTTATACAACTCATCAAGGAGTGATTTGAATTGCAGAGTTTATGAGAACTGATGCTTCGAGTCTGCATGGAAAGTTTGGGTCTTATTCCTAAATGGGTTTTGGGGCGTAGAGGGTCTTTGGTTAAAGCTAGGGTTAGGGTTGTGCGGTTTATTGGGTTTATATGATCCGAGTCGTTCTACCACTTCATATCGTGTCGTGACAAATTTGTCCATTTCTGACCAAGGTGGTAGTTCCTTCCTAGGCTCTAAAGACTGATCCCAGAGAGCTAGGGTCTCATCAGGGAGTTTGGAGGAGCATAAATACACGAGGATGGGGCCCAGTTCTCAGTTGAGATATCACTCGCATTTAGGGTCGAGATGCAGTTATTTATGGTAGTCTGAATTTCCTGTATCCTTTCACCATTTTCAGAAACAACTGCTTGCATGTTTAATAGGGTCTTTAATTGATTATCTACGAGAATCCTGGGATTCTCATACCGGGATTTTAGTGCGCCCCAAGCTAACTCGAAATTTTGGTTATTGTGCGCATATTTTTTTAATGACCAGAGCTGCTTTGCCTCGAGTGATTAAGCTTCTGTGCCTGCGATAATTTAGGGTGAGTTATGTAGACGGCAGTAAACATGTCCCGGAATGACGGCCAGTCTTCATATCCACCGTAGAAGACCTCCGTGTCGCTTGCGGGACTTTCAGATAGGGTTCATGTTCAGGGGGGTCTGCATAATAATAGTGGGGTTAGTTTACTCATTCCCGGTGATTTGAGCAGTCTGATGGGTAGTGATCAACTTGCTTATCCTGAGCTTTGTTGTCGTCTCTGTCTTGAGTGACGCGTCGTATGCTTGTTCGCATGCCGCCTTTCCTCTCTCATCCGTTACGTTGAAATGTGCCTCTCCATAAGCAGCTTCCACCGCGTCAATACGTTTATTGAGATCATTCTGGCCATATTAAATTTTTATAATAAAATTTGATGAAAATTAAAGTGTTTGTTCCCACTGTAATTTTTTATCTACTCAGGCCCACTGTGCTATATTGGGTGCGGGATTTATTTTGTGTCGACTGGGATATTACTTGTCTTAGCGCTTCTAAGTGCAGGTGTATGTGTATATATGTAAAAAGAGTATCACAGTGGAAAATGAAGAAAGAAGTGGGTGGAGTTATAATTGCTTTTCAGTGAGTTTGAGTGAACAATTTATCTATGAAAAATTGGGTATTAGGGTGTACAATTTTTTAATATGGACTTTTTGAGGCCCCAAAGGGTAATAATTTTACTATATTTTTTGAGTGCAAATTTGTGGGCGGAGCTTATATGTTCACTTGGGAATATATAGAATCTTTGAGCTACAAAAATTTGTGCAAGTGTAGTTTTTTGGGTAGCAACTAACTTTGAGTGAAAGTGGTTTAACGGGAGAGTGTATGTGGTATTGGTAAGTATAATATACGTTTTTATGAAAAAATATTTATGTTATGGGTACAGATTTTTGTGGAGTACCACTATGGGCTTAAAACTATGTACAAATGTACGAACTACTGGGTTTAGACGAGACTGTACATGGTTGTACTTATAGATATATGTGTGTCAATATTAAGTTTTGTACATATGTACTTACTTTGGCATCCCGTTTTGTGTTATTACCACCTGTTTTGCTGTGCTTGAGTTTGATGTTGTTTTTCCTGTGCTGATGATTCTTGTGTTTTGTTGCTGGGTGTTTGTTCCTATGTTGTTGTGTAGTTTTTTGCGGTTGTTGTTGTTGTTATGGGACCACTTATGTAGGTATACTGCTCGTGGCGACGATAAAAATAAGTTAATAACTTTTATTTCAAATATATATTTTTGATTTATCTATTTTTTGGGACAGTCTACTCTCCGTTATTTTCTTTGTTCCGCTCTTTCCACTTGTGCACTTTATATGTATGTATGCGTGTGTGTCGTTTTATACACTAGAGTGTACCACTTTTTGCGGGTCTACTGCTCGCGGTTGTATGAAAATTTGTAATTTTGTGTACAACAGCACTTATAACTTTTTTGTTAAAATACTTTTTTCGGTTTCCCAGCACTTTTGGTAAATCTTATTCAAATTATAATTGGTTTTATGTTTTTAACTATTGGTTTTTTGTATTTTGTATTTTATTTTAATGTAGTTGCAGTTTGTTTAATTTTGCCCGTATTTTGCAAAATTTATTTTAGTTTTTTTTACTTTTAATTTTTTTGTTATGTATGCTTTTTGTTGGTTTTACCGGTAAGTACACTCTTTTTAATAGTTGTTTTAGCACTTTGCACTCGGGTATGTATGTAGGGTAAGTAATAACTTTATTTTATTTTATTTTTTCGTTTTGTAAATGAGTATTTAATAAAATTTTTTTATTTTTTCAACTTTTTGTTTCAGCTTTTTGTAAGCATTTATGCGCTTTTCACTCTTTTGCAGGTAAGGTTGAATATTTTTGTTTGCAAATTTTTATTGGATTTTATTTTTGCTCTTTTTATCGATTTTTAATTTTAAGAGTTTTTTGTTTTTTCTTAGGTTACTGATTCACTGATGGCCGCAAAGGACTATGTATAATTCTGGGGTAATGGGTCAGTAGGGTTACTTTGACACTTCATTATAGAAAAATATTGATTTAAAGCACAAATGATCGAGAAAGAACGGTGGGTAATGCGCGACAGTTGTAAAAAAACTAAACTAACTTAAACTCTTCGAGAAGTTAAAACGGTAAGTGCATTGTATTCTTTATAGGGTGTTTGGTAATTATGAAAAAGGTAAATACTTACAATATAAATATATAAAAGGGTAAGTATTTAAAGTGAAGGTAGGTATTTAGAGCAAAGGTATATGTGTGTGATAAGGTAGATATTCTTAAAAGGTATTTATGTAATTCATTGTAGTGTGTAGATATGTATGTATTTATCTTAGATTTCTAAAATTCAATTAAATTGGAGCTCATATCTCCAACAGATTTTAATAGAAATCGAATAATCGTTGAGTGGAGATTATTCGAATAATCTAAAAAATTCAACTAATCGAATAGTGAAAATCGATTTTCAATCGGACCAAAATCGAAAATCGAATGTTCGAATATTCGATTAATCGAATTAATCAAATAGTTTTAAGAGCCGAACCACCTTATGTTGAAAAACGATTAAACCATTTTTCTTAGCTAAAATGTGCTAGAGTCAAGCTAATCTGAACTATAAACTCTATATAAACGTGCAAGGAACTGAGGCAAGCGGTATTGTATTTATATGAAACAATTTGCTTTTTCTTCACATAATTGAAAAAAAATTAAAAGTTCTAAACAGAACGGGTTAATTTTTTTCATTTGACAGGAAAACTCCTACAGAAAAGAGAGAACTGTCAAGTTCACTATTACTTTGTTTAATACACTTTGGTCAGACTATGATTCAATTATAAGAAGGTTTGCTCTTCCCTTGACGTTTATTATTGACACTCCCAATATGAAAATGTGTACGGGTTTCGTTTGCGAATAAAAAAAGTAGGAATGTTTTTTTCTTTGCTCAAGGCAATGGTAGTAGAAAAATCGAAAAAGGAGGATATAAATTAAAATTTTCTCCGACTAGCCGTTTTCTAGTATTCTAGCTTCAAAATAAGTGTCGATTTCCTGGTCGATTTTTTGTCGTTCCACCGTGTTAATAGTAATTCGACCGATCTGCATTTGCTGAATACAGTGAGTCGATTACTCATGTAAATCAGTCTTAACTTAAATTTTTACTAAAAGTTCCTTGGAAGCTTTTGAGGTCATAAAGACTATCGGACAAAGTCTGCCAAAGGGATATTATTACCACTTTACTAACCAATAAATTTATCTCCAATTCTTTCATGTACAATTGGCTGATGATTAAGAATGAAAATAACATACTCGAATCACAAAAGAATGGTTGAATTGCTGAGTAGGTATATATTAATATTGAGAGTTATTAGATAAATTCATAAATTTTCCAAAAGCTAACCTCAACTATTTTTTTAATTACTACTATTTTAAACTACTTTTCTAACTACTTTTTTTAAATGATTTTGCTAAAAGGCTACCCAGAATGGCCGTAATTGACAAAATCTGTCAGGAAAAGCTAACCTGGTAATAATTGAATCATGGGTCAGACACAAAAATGTTTGGTGTTAGCTTTCGTATGGCACATCGATATGCTGTCATTTTGATACGCCTTTATAAAATTTTTTGATGTTTTATTACCGATAATACTTTAATAAATATTTGAGCAATTCACAAGAGTGTCGTATTTTTTTATCGTTGATCGTTTCAATCGTATCCAATATACAGTTTTGGAAAACAAAAAAATTGACAAATAGGCCGAAATAGTAGAGGTTGTGAAATCTTGGAACTACTGTCTCAAATAAAACCGGGGCAGATGAGGACGTTCAGTCAAGCATAAATAAAGCAAGAATTGCTTTTGGGCAATTGACAAATGAGGTCCAGTCAAATATTTCAAAAACGAAGCTATGATTGTTTCATTCGAATGTAAAATCAGTATTGTTTTATACTTGCGAGACGTGGAAAATTTCAACCTTAATTCAGAAATGCCTAGAAGTTTTTTTTATTAATAAATGTGAATGAAAATTCGTTGGCTGGAAAGAATATCAAATTACGGTTTATGGTCTCGGACAAATCAACCTAAAACTGTCACAGAGATAACTAAGCATAAGTGGTCGTGGATTGGTCACACCATAAGACCATCAAAAAATATAGACAGACAAGCATTGCGGCGGAGTCCACAGAGAAGTCGACGACCTGGTTCACCAGCGAAAACTTGACGCAGAACTATGGATGAAGAAGTAGTAGACGCAGGATACAAATGGAAAAATGTCATGAGAATAGCACCAAACAGAATACGATTGAAGTCCCCAATAGCTAAGGAAAATGATGGTGATGATGATCTTCTGTCCTTCCTCCTCTTAAATCTAAGTTACTGCGGATGGCAGCCACATCGTCAATCCGCTGCTACTGCTGGTGGTGAGTGGCAAACAGATGATTTCTTTAAAATCAGACCATTTGTTAGGATATTCCATAGTTTTATAAATAAAATGCCTTAGGTGAAAGCGCAAAATGCGTAAATACAGGCACAAGCACCAGGACTTCCGAGGGAGATAAGAGTCAGTCTGGTGCAGCCTGCTTAATGTTCACTCTTTATGTGTTAATGAAAACTTGACATGTCATACTCAACATATCCAAAGTAACAAACAGAGCCCCATATGGCAGTAAGGGGTCAGTTACATAAAACTTTATTTTGGCTTTACCTCAAACTTTGACTTTGACAGAAAAGTTCAGTATACGTATTTAAACCAAGCATGGCAAATTGGAGACCTCAAAGTTGAAGCAAGGTTAAAATTTGGCAAACTCTCAAATTTTGCTTGCTTTGACAATCAGATGTTGATGACTTTGCTTCAATTAAAGAATAAAATGTTGGAGAAAATAATAATTAATTCATTTTTTTTCTATTAAATTAATAAATTAACTAAAACACTACGACTACAAAGAAAAAAATAACAAAAAAAATGTATAAAAAAGAAGCGTCAAGGCGTTCATTGTAGCATACCTCTGAAGTTGGACGCAGAGTTTTGAGGTAGCAAAGCTTTATGTATTCGACCCTTAAGGAATTAGTTACTTTCTGAGGCGGCCCGATGTCAGGGTGCGGTGATCATGAGCGCCGCTAAACTGTCTTTCTTCAAGAAAGCACAGGCTTATCAGATACATCTGAATTTGGAAGACGAACTGAGAGCGAGACCTTTGGTTTAACTAAAGACATTCAACATCCCACCCTAAAGTCCATTTTTCAAAATTGTGTACGGTGATAGTAATTTGGATTTTCTTGTCGAATTTAAACGTGGGGTGTGTTGTTGTCGAAACAACACCCTAAAGTCCGTTGAGGATAGCACTGTGACCATACCGTCTCGAGTTTCTGCAGTCTGATTCCCAAAGTCTTGCTGCAGAACAGAGAAGCGGCTCCAGAACTACGCCTATTGGTATACCTCGGGGCACGCTTCTCCATAGCAGAGTGCATCGAGGCCTAAATGGTAAGGGCTCTTTCGATAGCCACACTCACTAACTCCAATTTAGTTTCTAGAAAAGAGCCTAGAGCGAGTTCGTTTTGAACAGGAAATCCTGAATTTTTTCCACCATCGGAATGCAGTCAGCTGAAAAAAGCCATTTTCCAAATTTTGCACCACACACAAGGCAAAAAAGTTCTGTTGTAAGCAATAATTGGGGTAAAAACTAAACGAAGACAACAGAAAAGAAATTGTCTGGAAAAGTTGTGTTGGTATATGTATGGCTTTCAACTAGAAACCAAATGTGGGGTATTTTGGGTTCTACTACTATGAAAACCGACAACTTTTTCAAAATATCCAGGTCGTAGGACCACCAATGCGGCCTATGTTTAGCGCGAGGTTTTGGCACCGGGCAAGCCCGTTCTAGGGCATTCGAGAGCGCCGTTGTAAAAGTCTTTACCAGATCCTCCAACTCCCCTACCGATGAGGGGACTTGAGGAGGCAGTGCTGGTAGGTCCCTAGATAGTATTCCATTGTGTAGCTGCCAGCTAGTGTTACTTGGGTTGCGTTTCATAACCGGCTGCTCAACAGAAAAGTCTAGAACGTACCGATGGTCGGAGAATGAATGTTCATCGAGAACACGCCATTTTCTGACCCACTCATAAGCGCCTTCGCTGCAAATAGTGAGATTTATGACCTCCCTACGGGTTTTAGTAATTAGTAGTCGTTACCCACGTTGCAAACTACCAGGTTAGTTGCTAACAAATAGTCAAACAACGACTCTCCTCTGGCATTGATATCGGAGCTTCCCCACTGGACGTGATGAGCATTAGCGTCGGTTCCGATAATAAGATGACCCATGGAAAAATTTGCCGCCAGGTCTTTTAACTCCCTCTGTGGAGGAGGTTCTTCGGCGTCGAAGGGCATATAGACCGACGCCATCGTCAGGCTGGTACTGTCGACTGTTAAACTGGCAGCTGTAACGTCACCAATGGTATAGTTGGGCAAGAGAAAGGCGTTCAGCTCAGACTTAACAAAAATACAGGCCTAACCCTGCCCCCCTCGCTGTTCTTGGTTGAGGACCACATCTACGTCGCCTTTAGAGAGACGACTGATTAAAGCAGCCGAGGCTGCTTTAGATTTGGGCAGGTTTATCTTGAGCACCACCAATATGAGAGCGCTCAGACTTCCCTGCCACCGCCGTATCGTCGACTTCCACCTCGTCTGGAGGCTTATCTTTTAACGACGATTTGTTCAGACCACGATTTGACGTGGCGAAAGCCCTACTAACTGTTTCAGTATCAACATTGGTGCGCTCAGGACTAGCTGCTATCACTGTGACGTTGAGATCTTCCCCGTCCAGCAGGCTGTCTCAGATCTGCGAGCTGTTCACTGCTCCTTCGCCATTTGACGTGGCAGATACCATACTTTCCGAGTCGGACATCTCGGACTCCTCTACCGGCACTGCGATGTCCGAGTCCTCCGGTGCAGCCGAAATAGCAGCGGGCTGTGCATCGCCGCGGTATACGTGGATCACGATCTGACTCATGCCGTAGTGCACTCGTCAATTGCACCGTTTAAAGGGCTCGAGTGCCTCCTTATTCAAGGTGAAGACCACTTGTCTATCAGACCCTACCGCAGTCAACCAGATTGACACTCCAGTCCTGCGTCGGGAGAGACGGGTTCATGATCCGCAGCATCCTGAGAATTCTCTCAGGTTCAGTAGGGATGGCAGGAATACCGGCTCTTGCCCCTGGCCGAGCCGGGATGTCCTTCCAGTCGACAACCTCGATTCTTGCCCCTTGCTAGATCTCACCCAGTCTTGCAGCTGCTGCCTTATACAGTGCAACATGTTTTGCATCCTCGCAAGCGAATACCTTGATTCGGCCCTGGTGCCATCCTGCATCAGAACCCATCTAATAATAATGTTCCGGACGTACCGCCACTGGTCCCTAGGGAGGGCCCAGCTTTCGTTACCTCTGTCAATGACGCCTATGAGGATCCTGTCCTTTGTCACTTCAGCAAAGCTGAGTTTACCCACTATGAGGGCGTTCTGCTGCCGCTTCGGGTGAGGTTTAAATCCACGTCCGATTTCTGGCGTTTGAAGGGATTTCCATTAACCTTCTTTGGCGCGTAATTGCTTTGGAAGTTCGGTAAGATAGCTTCAGCCATCTCCACCGTCTTTCTAGCATTCGGCGGTAGCGTCTCTTGTGAAATACCCTCGTATTTCTTCAGGATCCTTGCGGCCGCTCTTTTGTCCATGTACTCAGAGCGACTGGGAGATGTCTTTTGGGATGAATTTCGACCCGCAGTTGCCATCGCGGTCGTTCCCTTATTTGTATCTCTGGGGCCAGGTCGTGAGACCACTGCCACAGACGTTAAAGACTTGGTTTCAGTACCGGCAGTTACTGGATGTTTAGCATCAGCCGTTGTTGGCTTCACTGTGTCTGTACCGGTACTTGCTTTGGGGATTGCCCCCTTATTATCCAGAGCTAATCGTCCCGTAGTTGCCATCGCTGTCGATCTCTCGGCTGATAAAGAAATGGAGTTTGTCCTACGACGTTGCGTTCTCGCTTGCTCCAGCATTTTCCTCTTCTGCTGTGCAGTATACATGGTTGTATCTTTAGTTTTAAGGTTATTATTACTATTTTTCATCTTGTTCGTACGACCCCTCGCCGGGCAAGGCCAGTTTAGGGTCAAGGGAAGAGTAAGGGGAATGTGTCGTCCGCCGCGGCAGAGCCCCATACCGCGGTAAGGCCATAGTTACTCTCCGAGGCGGCCCGGTATCAGAGAGGCTCCGTTCGATTACAGCCACGATTTGTCTCCCGGCTGCAAACGTCCAATGGGCACGTGGTCGCATAACACCCTGGATTGGGAGGGCGAAGATCTTAGTCGTCGCGCCAGAGAAGCTTGGCTTCTCTCGTGTTGTAGTACCGGGCGTACCTATGATCACAAGCCCTCGTACAGCGGCAAGGTGTCCACCCTTCACGAGGGGGATCCACCTATAAAATTATATCATTTTATCTATTTCAGTTACCGAGATTTGTCAATGTATGTGACTTTCGAACATTTCCGTTTCGCCCATTTACGATAGAAACTTACCTCGGCCAGAAGTAACCTGTATACCAAAATTCATGCAAATATCCAAATTTTTCACTCTTTATGTGTTAATGAAAACTTGACATGTCATACTCAACATAACCAAAGTAACAAACAGCAACAAGCACCCGCGACAGAGCCCCATATGGCAATAAGGAATTAGCTACTTTCTGAGGCGGCCCGATGTCAGGGTGCGGTGATCATGAGCGCCGCTAAACTGTCTTTCTTCAAGAAAGCACAGGCTTATCAGATACATCTGAATTTGGAAGACGAACTGAGAGCGAGACCTTTGGTTTAACTAAAGACATTCAACATCCCACCCTAAAGTCCATTTTTCAAATTTGTGTACGGTGATAGTAATTTGGATTTTCTAGTCGAATTTAAACGTGGGGTGTGTTGTTGTCGAAACAACACCCTAAAGTCCGTTGAGGATAGCACTTTGACCATACCGTCTCGAGTTTCTGCAGTCTGATTCCCAAAGTCTTGCTGCAGAACAGAGAAGCAGCTCCAGAACTACGCCTATTGGTATACCTCGGGGCACGCTTCTCCATAGCAGAGTGCATCGAGGCCTAAACTGGTAAGGGCTCTTTCGATAGCCACACTCACTAACTCCCCTTTAGTTTCTAGAAAAGCGCCTAGAGCGAGTTCGTTTTGAAGAGGAAATCCTGAATTTTTTCCACCATCGGAATGCAGACAGCTGAAAAAAGCCATTTTTCAAATTTTGCACCTCGCACAAGGCAAAAAAGTTCGGTTGTAAGCAATAATTGGGGTAAAAACTAAACGAAGACAACAGAAAAGAAATTGTCTGGAAAAGTTGTGTTGGTATATGTATGGCTTTCAACTAGAAACCAAATGTGGGGTATTTCGGGTTCTACTACTATGAAAACCGAAAACTTTTTCAAAATATCCAGGTCGTAGGATCACCAATGCGGCCTATGTTTACCGCGTGGTTTTGGCACTGGGCAAGCCCGTTCTAGTGCATTCGAGAGCGCCGTTGTAAAAGTCTTTACCAGATCCTCCAACTCCCTTACCGATGAGGGGACTTGTGGGGGCAGTGCTGGTAGGTCCCTAGATAGTATTCCATTGTGTAGCTGCCAGCTAGTGTTACTTACGTTGCGTTTCATAACCGGCTGCTCAACAGAAAAGTCTAGAACGTACCGATGGTCGGAGAATGAATGTTCATCGAGAACACGCCATTTTCTGACCCACTCATAAGAGCCTTCGCTGCAAATAGTGAGATTTATGACCTCCCTACGGGTTTTAGTAATTAGTAGTCGTTACCCACGTTGCAAACTACCAGGTTAGTTGTTAACAAATAGTCAAACAACGACTCTCCTCTAGCATTGATATCGGAGCTTCCCTACTGGACGTGATGAGCATTAGCGTCAGTTCCGATAATGAGATGACCCATGGAAAAATTTGCCACCAGGTCTTTTAACTCCCTCTGTGGAGGAGGTTCTTCGGCGTCGTAGGGCATATAGACCGACGCCATCGTCAGGCTGGTACTGTCGACTGTTAAACTGGCAGCTGTAACGTCACCATTGGTATAGTTGGGCAAGAGAAAGGCATTCTGCTCAGACTTAACCAAAATAGAGGCTTTAACCCTGCCCCCCCCCCTCGCTGGCTCGGATAAGCTTAAAACCTTTAGTCCCCAAACCGCAAATCCTTGAGCTGTTGACCCAGGGTTCTTGGATGAGGACCACATCTACGTCGCCTTTAGAGAGACGACTGATTAAAGCAGCCGAGGCTACTTTAGATTTGTGCAGGTTTATCTGAATCACCACCACATGAGAGCGCTCAGACTTCCCTGCCATCGCCGTATCGGCGAGTTCCACCTCGTCTGGTGGCTTATCTTTCAACGACGATTTGTTCAGACCACGATTTGGCGTGGCAGAGATACTACTAACTGTGGCAGTATCAACATTGGTGCGCTCAGGACTAGCTGCTATCACTGTGACGTTGAGGTCTTCCCCGTCCAGCAGGCTGTCTCCCATCTCCGAGCTGTTCACTGCTCCTTCGCCATTTGACGTGGCAGATACCATACTTTCCGAGTCGGACATCTCCGACTCCTCTACCGGCACTGCGATGTCCGAGTCCTCCGGTACAGCCGAAATAGCAGCGCGCTGTGCATCGCCGCGGTATACCTGGATCACGATCTGACCCATGCCGTAGTGCACTCGTCCATTGCACCGTTTAAGGGGCTCGAGTGCTTCCTTATTCAAGGTGAAGATCACTTGCCTGTTAGGCCCTACCGCATCCTCGACCAGATTGACACCCCAGTCCTGCGTCGGGAGAGACGGGTTCATGATCGTCAGCATCCTGAGAATTCTCTCAGGTTCAGCAGGGATAGCAGGAATCCACGCTCTTGCCCTTGGCCGAGCCGGGATGTCCTTCCAGTCGACAACCTCCATTCTTGCCCCTTGGTAGATCTCACCCAGTCTTGCAGCTGCTGCCTTGTACAGTGCAACAGGTTTTGCATCCTCGCAAGCGAATACCTTGATTCGGCCCTGGTGCTATCCTGCATCAGAACCCATCTAATAATAATGCCTAGAAGGGCATTACCGATCGCGTTCCGGACGTACCGCCACTGGTCCCTAGGGATGGCCCAGCTTTCGTTACCTCGGTCAATGGCGCCTATGAGGATCCTATCCTTAGTCACTTCAGCAAAGCTGAGTTTACCCACTACGGGGGCGTTCTGCTGCCGCTTCGGGTGGGGTTTTAAATCCACGTCCGATCTCTGGCGTTTGAAGGGATTTCCATTAACCTTCTTTGGCGCGTAATAGCTTTGGAAGTTCGGTAATATAGCTTCAGCCATCTCCACCGTCTTTCTAGCATTCGGCGATAGCGTCTCTTGTGAAATACCCTCGTATTTCTACAGGATCCTCGCGGCCGCTCTTTTGCCCAAGTACTCAGAGCGACTGCGAGATGCCCAGTGGGAAAGTAGGTAATGCATTACCTTTTTCCATGCATGAAAAGATGTATGAATTTTGTTATAAGAAAAGATTACACCAAAAGCAAGGAGGGAGTAATGTGTCGCTCAATCTTTGATTTGTAGTTCAAAAAAAATTGTTTTTCATACATGAAAAGATGAACGAATTTTGATGTTAGAAAAGATCATACCAAAAGCAAGGAAGGGAGTAATGTGTAGCTCTATTTTTATTTGTAGTTTGAAAACTTCAAAAAAAAAAATACACAACTTTCAAACATAAAAAAAGTACAATTTAAATTCATTTTGAAACTGCTGCTCGTTACTTACATCTTCATCGCTTTTCCTGCTGCTGTGAGGCTTTTCAGAAGTTGAGAGTCGACTGGATTGTGTGCTCCCGATACCGGTGCCTTTATGGTTTTGGGTTTTTTATTATATTTTTTTTTGGTGCATTCATCTTGGTCGTAGCCCATGACGAGCTCGACATTCAAACATTTAAAATAGGACCTTAACTTTTCCCCCACTGTAGAGCCTCACTGGGTCTTAATGTTCTTGTTACTCCACAAGGAAATTTATAAAATGTTATGCAAAATGAAATATGTCCCTTGTAAAGCATCTTTTCATTCTAGAAAGGTAATGCAACTTTTCATTTATAAAAAGTAATATAGAAAGTAATGTAAACATGTATCTTTAGTTTTGTAGGCGAGGGACACATTACTTTTCCTATGACATCGCTGTAGAAAAATTCATGCATGTTTTCATGTATAGTCTATAGGAGCTATACATTACTTTATGCATTGCTGTACATTACCTTTTCCCACTGGGTGTCTTTTGGGGTAAATTTCGAACCGTAGTTGCCATCGCGGTCGTTCCCTTATTTGGATCTCTGGGGTCAGGTGGTGAGACCACTGCCACAGACGTTAAAGACTTGGTTTCGGTACCCGCACTTACTAGGGCTTTAGCATCAGCCGTTGTTGGCTTCACTGTGTTTGTACCGGTACTTACTTTGAGGATTGCCCCCTTGTTATCCAGAGCTAGTCGACCCGTAGTTACCATCGCTGTCGATCTCTCGGCTGATAAAGAAATGGAGTTTGTCCTCCGAAGTTGCGTTCTCGCTTGTTCCAGCATTATCCTCCTCTGCTGTGCAGTATACATTGTTGTATCTTTAGTTTTAGGGTTTTTGTTACTATTTATCATCTTGTTAGTACGACCCCTCGCCGGGCAAGGCCAGTTTAGGGTCAAGGGAAGAGTAAGGGGAATGTGTCGTCCGCCGCGGCAGAGCCCCATACCGCGGTAAGGCCATAGTTACTCTCCGAGGCGGCCCGGTATCAGAGAGGCTCCGTTCGATTACAGCAACGATTTGCCTCCCGGCTGCAATCGTCCAATGGGCACGTGGTAGCATAACACCCTGGATTGGGTGGGGGAAGATCTTAGTCGTCGCGCCAGAGAGGCTTGGCTTCTATCGTGATGTAGTACCGGGCGGCGCTATGATCACAAGGGCAGCGTAGCCCTGTGGCTATCGACTTAAGCCCTCGTACCGCGGCAAGGTGTCCACCCATCACGAGGGTGATCCACCTATAAAATTATATCATTTTATCAATTTCAGTTACCGAGATTTGTCAATGTATGTGACTTTCGAACATTTCCGTTTCGCCCATTTACGATAGAAACCTACCTTGGCCAGAAAGTAACCTGTATACACAATTTCATGCAAATATCCAAATTTTTACTCAAGGTATCGTGTACACGGACAGACGCACGGACGGACATGCCTAAATAAACTCCAGGATTTCAAGATTCAATCGCATATTTCAGGATTCAATCGCATATTCGGCAAAGGAGCAGGCTGAAGCCACCAAAGAACAAGCACAAGCCCTGTTCCTCCCTGTTCCCTATTCCTATTTCTGTCCCTATCCTCATCCTTACGCGTATCCCTTATCCTTTTTCGGTATCTTCACATCCCGCTATCTTTTCCAAATTATTTCCAGCCCATGACCACCCCTGGAATTTCTGCAGTGTGTTTTAAATTTGGTTGGGATCGGTCAATCCACTAAAGCATCCTCAGCCGGCATAGCCGTTTTCGAGACAGTATTGATATAAAAAGAATAGACCTTGTAAAGTTATAACATTTATTGCAAAGCATCCAGTCGAGGTAGAACTCGACGATACGGCGGTGGCAGGGAAGTCTGCTTTAATCAGTCGTCTTTCTAAAGGCGACGTAGATTTGGTCCTCATCCAAGAACCCTGGGTCAAAAGCTCAGGAATTTGCGGTCTGGGGATTAAGGGTTTTAAGCTTATCCGAGCCAGCGAGGGGGGCACGGTTAGGGCCTGTATTTTGGTTAAGTCTGAGCTGATCGCCTTACTCTTGCCCAACTATACCAATGGTGACGTTATTGCTGCCAGTTTAACAGTCGACATTACCGGCCTGACGATGGCGTCGGTCTATATGCCCTACGATGCCGAAGAACTTCCCCCACAGAGGGAGGTAAAAGACCTGCACGTCGTTTTTGTAACTTTTTAACGAAGTTCGTTATATAAAAATCGTTAATTTTGACACAATTTTCTGTACAAAATTTGTCAAAATCGATGTTAACGACAATAACGCTAAAAAGTTACATAAACTGGGTGCTGCGCCCATGGGTCATCTTATTATTGGAACTGACGCTAATGATCATCACGTCCAGTGGGGAAGCTTCGATATCAATGCTAGGTGAGAGTCGTTGTTTGACTATTTATTAACAACTTACCTGGAAGTTTGCAACGTGGGTAGCGAACCTACGTTTATTACTAAAACCCACAGGGAGGTTATAGTTCTCACTATTTGCAGCGAAGGCGCTTATGAGTGGGTCAGAAATTTACGTGTTCTTGATGAACATTCATTCTCCGACCACCGGTACATATAACTAGTTCTAGACTTTTCTGTTGAGCAGCCTATTATGAAACGCAACCCACGTAACACTAACTGGCAGCTACACAATGAAATATTAGATAGGGACCTACCAACTCTGCCCCACAACTCCCCTCATCAGTAGGGGAGGTGGAGGACCTGGTAAAGACCTTTACAACGGCGGTCTCAAATGCTCTAGAGCAGGCTTGCCCAGCGCCAAAACCACGCGGTAAGCTAAGACCTGCCTGGCTCTTAGCTACATTCCGTGCTCCTGGAGAAGTGCCACGGTAGTGTTTATTCCCAAGGCGGGGAAGGCGTCCCATTACGAGCCCAAGGACTATAGGCCGATCAGTCTCTCGCGTTTGTACTCAAAACCTTCGAGAGGATAATAAATGACTACCTCTCCACACTAGCAACCTTATCTCTAGCTATCAGCATACATACACCAAATTGAAATCTACATAAACTGCGCTCCAGTTTCTGTTATTGAAAAATCGCTGTATGAAAAGGTTTACTGTCTCGTGGCCTTCTTAGACATTGAAGGAGCCTTCAACAACATAAGCCCTCATGCTATCAACACCGCTTTAACAAGTCTGGGTCTCTTATTGGAATTATTGATCAACTACTAAGGGGTAGACGAATAGTTTTACCACTGGGCTCGGTTGACTTATCACGCTATGTCACAAGGGGAACGCCTCAGGGTGGTGTTCTCTCCCCGCTTCTATGGAACCTCACTGTCAACTCGCTGCTGCGAAACACAAGCTGGGGGGCGGGAAGGTAGTGACATATGCAGACGACTTAGCTATAGTATATAGGGGCAAATTCCCACAAACCCTGTGCGACTTGATGCAAGTAGCACTGCGAGAGGTTTCCTCATGGTGTTCGCGCTGCGGACTGAGCATCAACCCGGGAAATGTAGAACTGGTCCTTTACACCAACCGCTATAAGATACCACCGTTAATACTACCAAAACTGGATAGCGTGCATAGTTCTGGATAGGAAACTAACCTGGAAGGAGAATGTTCTTCAGCGCCAGAAGAAAGCGTGTATTGCACTCTACACGTGCAAAAGAGACATTGGAAAAAAATGGGGGCTCAGCCCAAAAATATGCAAATGGATCTACACTACAATCATTCGACCAATCATGCCCTATGGAGTTGCGGTATGGTGGCCTGCGCTGATCAAGGCAACAAACCTTAATCTGTTAGGTAAAGTACACAGATCTTGCATGATCTGTATAAGCGGTGCGTTAAGTACAACGCGCTAAGGGCACCGGGTAGCAGCAGCATCGGCTCTACGTCTAAGGGAAACTTCCGACTGGGGCGCAAGCACTACTGGACACGCCAGTAGTTTGGTATCCTATAGCTATCTTCCGCTGAGCACAGATCGTTGTGCGACCACAACAGTCGGAGATAGCGGTTTTAAAATACACATTCCCAGCAGGGAAGAATGGAAGAGCACGGATCGCAGTCCCGCCACTCATGGCGGCACTTCCATTTATACCGATGGCTCGAAGTTAGACGGCGGAGTTGGAGGAGGGTTTTATTCAAAGGATGAGAACCTTGAGCTCTCCTTCAGACTACTTGATCACTGCAGTGTCTTCCAGGCTGAAGTTTCAGCAATCATGGACGCCGCGGCTTGGATAGGCCAACACACTATCGGACAGGATATTTTTATTCTAAGCGAGAGCCAAGCGGCCATCAAATCCCTTGGATCTTACTCGTTCAACTTTGAACTGACGCTCAACTGTCGTCGATCTCTATAAGAGATGGCCCAACAGAACCCCGTGAACCTCACATGGGTCCCGGGACATAGGGACAATGAGGTAAATTGTAGGGCAGACGAACTTGCGAGGCAGGGCACGACCAAGCAGGTTCTTCGGAATAAAGAGCGCTTAGATATGCCGTTTTCCAAGCTAACGAAAGATGGCTGCAATCTCCAGGTTGCCGTATATCCAAAGAAACCTGGCCGAAATGGGATCATAAAAGATCAAGGCACATTTATGTCCTAAGGAGAAGAGAAATCTCCATATTAATAATCGTATAAGCACCTCATCTGCAACTGCCTGGCTAAAGTGGCGCGAGAATTCGCTTTTTGCCTAGGCCAGGTCACGGAGCTGGACATAAAGGATTGGATGGCCTTCATAAAGTCATCTAAATGGTTCGAGGAGGAGTAACGGTGTCGGTTTAAGAGCATCAGTCCCGGAACTGACCTTCCTAGTGTTGGTGGTATTACAACGGGCCTTTTAATACTGGCCTAGGTGTGCCTCTGCGGCAGCCACTTGAACCTAACCAAACCTATTGACTGTTCATCTTCTACAACTTGGTTATCACTAATATTATCTTGTAATAAACTAGGAAATTGCTGTTGATTCTTAAAAAAAAATACATGCGTTGTGAATTGCGCAACAAACATTTACTATTTTGGTAGCTTTTTCGGCAGAGTAGTGAAGTCGTCGTGATTCCAGGATGCTCCTGAACCCATTCTTCACAACTCCTATAGAGAGCTCGATAAGGTTTCTTCCCTTTCTATCATCATCATCATTTATTAGCGCTTAACCGCCTAAGCGATTTTGGCCGTTGCATATCAAAGCACGCCAGTCATTCCTTTTTAGCGATAACTGACGCCAATTGGAAACCCCAAGGGAGTTCAAGTCATCCTCCACCAGTTGTTTCCATCTCAGTCGAGGCCTCCCCCTTCCTCTGCTACCGAATTCAGGCGACGATAGGAAAACCTTCTGTGCTGGAGCTTCTTTGTCCATTCGCATAACATGGCCCAGCCAGCGGAGTCTTTGGGATTGAATTCGCTGGACTATGGTCAGATCTGCGTAGAGCTCGTACAGCTCATCGTTAAATTTACTTCGATACTCGCCGTTGGCATCACGGGAAGGGCCATAAATCTTCCGCAGAACTTTTCTCTCAAATACTCCAAGGGCAATCTCATCTTCTCTTGACATTGCCTATGAATCTGAGCCATACATCAGGACTGGTATGATGACAGACTTATAGAGCATGTTCTTTGTTCTTCGAGAGAGGACTTTACTTCTCAATTGCCCACTCAGTCCAAAGTATTACTTGTTGGCAAGAGTAATTCTCCGCTGGATTTCTAGACTGATATTATTTTCGGTGTTGAGACTGGTTCCCAAATAGACAGTTTCAAGTGACATGGCTGCCAAGGTGCAGGTGCGCCGATTCTTTCCTTGATGACAGCAAATACTTCGTCTTGTCCTCGTTCACGGCAAGACCCACTTTTTTCGCTTCCTTATCCAGTCCAAGAAGGCAGCTCTGACGGCGCGGTTGTTAAGGCCAATGATATCAATATAATCGGCATACGCCAGCAATGGCACGCTCTTGTAAAAGATAGTACCGTTGCGGTTTAGCTCTGCTGCTCGAATTATCTTCTCCAGCATCAGATTGAAGAAATCGCACGAAAGGGAGTCGCCCTGTCGGAAGCCTCGTTTGGTTTCAAATTCAGAGAGGTCCTTCCCGATTTTGACGGAGCTGTTGGTATTGCTCAACGTCATTTGGCTTTGCAGGGAAGTCAAATTCAGACATGGCGGCACACAGGCAACTCCTTTTGCGCTGTCAAAAGCGGCTTTAAAATCGGCAAAGAGATGGTGTGTGTCGATTCTTTTATCATGGGTCTTCTCCAGGATTTGGCGTATCGTGAAAATCTGGTCGATGGTAGACTTACCAGGTCTAAAGCCACACTGATAAGGTCCAATCAGTTTGTTTACGATGGGCTTCAGCCTTTCACACAACACGCTAGAAAGAACCTTATATGCGATATTAAGAAGACTGATTCCGCGGTAGTTGGTGCGGTTAGCGGGATCGCCTTTCTTGTGGATTGGGCAAAGCACACTTAAATTCCAATCCGGAGGCATGCATATTCTGCATAAGAGCTAATGCATGCTTTTTACCAGTTCTTCACCTCCGTGTTTGAACAGCTCGGCGGGCAGTGCGTCTTTTTCAGGCGCTTTATTGTTTTTGAGCCGGGATATAGCTATCCTCACTTCATCATAGTCAGGTTGTGGGACGACTTTTCCATCGTCAGGGATTGGGGTATCGGTTTCGACGTCTCCCTCGAAATTTAGCAGTGTGGAGAAGTACTCCCTCCATAATTTAAGTACACTTTGTACGTCGGTTACCAGGTCGCCATTATTGTCCTTACAGGAGCTTGCCCCGGTCTTAAAACCTTCCGTCATCCGCCGGATCTTTTCATAGAATTTTCGGGCATCATTTCTGTCAGCCAGCATCTGAAGCTCCTCACACTCACGCCTTTCGGGCTCACTTTTCTTTTTTCTGAAAAGGCGTCTCTCTTCCTTCTTTGCCTCACGATATTGTTGCCATACACTGCGGGTTGCGCCCGTTCGCAAAGTCTCCTTGTAGGCAGCGTCCTTTTTTTCGAGGCAGTTTTGCATTCCTCATCGTACCAGTTGTTCTTGCGGGCTCGCTGGAACCCTATAGTGGCCTCAGCGGCGGTACGCAATGAGTGAGAGATATGCTTCCATTGCTCGGTTACATCGTTAGGTCGAGGATTGCACTCTGCTATCAGGTGTGAGAGTCGAGTTGTGAAATTATCAGCTGTCTGTGTCATGCGCAGCTTCTCGACGTCAAACTTTCCTTCCGTTACTGTGCGCACTTTCTTCGTTACACAGAGGCATGTGCGTATCTTGGCTGCGACAAGATAATGGTCCGAGTCAATATTGGGACCACGCAGTGTACGCAGGGGACAGCCAGGTGGCTTGGTGTATTCGTTTATGCTGGAACCTAGTTCTACTGATGAGCACATTGCGAGCAGCGGCGAAGTTAATCAACCTAGTGCCGTTGGGTGATGTTATATCGTGGAGACTAAATTTTCCAACTGTAGGACCAAAGACTCCTTCCTTGCCGGCTTTGGCATCAAAGTCGCCGAGCACGACTTTGATATCATGTTAGGGTCAGCGATCATAAGTTTGTTCAAGTTTATCGTAGAAGGAGTCCTTCTCTGCGTCGTCCGTCTCCTCAGTCGGCGCATAGGCGCAGATAAATGTTATGTTGAAAAACCTCGCCTTGATGCGGATCGCAGCGAGACGCTCGACCACAGAAGTGAACGCTAGTACTTGGCGGCGAAGTCTCTTTCCCACCACGAATCCTACACCACGCGCTTTGCCGCGTGTCTGGCCACTGTAGTATATGTCACAAGGTCCGATGGTCGTCTTTCCTTGTCCCGTCCATCGCATTTCCTGCAGGGCGGTGATGTCAGCCTTTGCGTTCACGAGGACATCAACCAGTCGGGCAGCGGTACCATCCCTTGAAAGGGTCCGGACTTTCCAGGTACATGCCCTAATATCCTTCTCGTAGTCGCTATTTCGTTCTGCCGGGTCGTCAACATTAAAGGGGTTCTCATCCGAGGCTTTTCTTTGCTTTTCATTGGAATAAAGTTTTTACGTGGCGGGTCCCAAACCCAGGGCACAACCCGTCTCCGGGATTTTGATAAAAATATTCACACATTTATATAGCGAGCCGCTTGCTACAAGACAGACACCCGCTTGCAGCCGCACCATGTGGTGAACAGACGCTGCGAAAAAGACCTCGGTGAGCCCTTAAACCAAGTATGTCAGAGTGACCCCACCGGGGCTCCCTCTTTTTCTGCCGCGAGCCTAGGTAGCTCCCGTTGCCCAGAGTGGACGAACGAGGACGCAAGAGCCGGGATTGAGCAAGGTCACTTAGCAACCACACTCCACTTCCCTTGCTATGCTGCACATCATATCGCGTCTGCATTGCGTCACTGGGACTGCGAAAAGGTTGCAGTGGATAACCGGAATCACCGGGTAAGAAATAACGAAGCTAGTATAATTATTCGTTGGGTAGTCCGATAAGTATTTTTGTTTCTTCAAATATATGTACAAACAGCTCCTTGCTAACACGAAAGTTTGCCACAAATATGTTGTAATATTTATCAGTAAATAAGGTAAAGGTTGCTTTCCAAAATGTGTATTCAGTGAATGTGAATTCTGAGATGAATGTGTTTCTTAGATATACTTACGCAGCCTCCGATAGATCCAACACATTTAAACTGACGCGCAAACGTCTGCGTTCTACTCGTAGCTGTTCTACTTGCAAATCTGATTCTATAATAAATGCAGAGGCTGCATACACTTTTAAATCAATGTTTTCAGGTGCAAACAAAATATTTAAGAACAAAAATGGTAGAATAAATTTTTTTTAATGTAAATAAACAAATTGTAAACAAATCAAATTACTGCTCCCAGATTTTTAAAATGTAACGGAATAACATGAAAAACTTTGAAAACTTAACCAATTTGTATAAGTTTCTTTAAATATTACATACGGCAACATTCATTTAACAAATGCTCTCTCCTTCAATTTTGACATAACGTAAGAAACATAAGAGATAGAGAATTTAACGAAAAAGATAGAGAATTCAATTTCCAGATATCGTCCCGAGACGATTCGTTCGTCTGGGTTTTCGTTCGTGATTCATAATGATACCCAGGGGCGCAGCCAGAAGAAAATGTTTGCGGTGGCTTTTAAATTTTTTTTTTTTTTTATATTTTCCTAGCACAACATTTACAAAATTATTTTATAGCGCCAGTCAGGAGTAGCGTAAGAAAAGCATTTAAAAAAGATAACATTAGACTGGGCCAAAAATTCAAAAATTGGTTTTTTTCAAAAATTATATTGATTTTCTTTTTTAAAAAGGTGAAAAAAAATTACTGTAATTTTTTCATATTTTTAAATTAAAGTCTAGAGGTCTATCATCACTAGTTTAGGTTTTATAGACTTTACCTCATATTTGGTATAAAAACGACAACATTGTTTTAAAACACCATTTACCTGAACATATTTTTGAAGGAAATCGAATTCCTTACAAAATTTGCATTGACCAAAATTTTCTCAGACTAGCCGTTTTCTAGTATTCTAGCTTCAAAAATTAGCATATTTTTTCGATTTCCCATTTTTCTTTCAAAAATTGTCAAAACTGCAAATATCCATGTAAAACAAAGATAGATACAGATTCTTAAAGAAAATTGAGTGGGCTACAAAAAAGGTTAAACAACTTTTTCTTTGTAAAGTTACTTTTCCAAAACTTATTTAGTATTAATCATATTTCCGTCTTTTTTGGTGTTTTGAGTCCAATTTTTTTAATAAATTTTGGGTATTGATATTCTACATGATTATTTATCATTATATGATCAATATTAAAAAAAAAATGGACATTTTTCATATGTGTACAAACATATTTTTGCTTAATATAGTCTTTCTCTGCGGGGGTGTAGTTCTACAGTCTTCAAATAGGGCAGCCACAATAAAAAAAAAAAATTGACGGATCTTTTATGTATTTTGGCGAACTAAATCCAAATCCGTGATCCGAAGTAGCCAACAGGTCGCAGTTCTTCACTAACCATCACAAAATAATATTGGACTTTTTTACACGGTTAGGGCCGAACCTCGGGCCCGTTGTTAAATTCTGATATCGAATTCTGATTCAGCATCCAATTTCCCTTAAGAATATGTATTTAGCTTTATTCGATGTTGATTTTTTCATATTTCGCAAATTTTCCAACCAAAATCGGGAATTCTGAGAAAATTTCAGTCTAGGAAGCTTTTGTAGCTTTTTCCTACAAAAATATGCTCAGGTGATTTTTCAACAAGGATTTGTCGTTTTTATTCCAAGTTGGAGGTTAAGTCTGTAAAATCTAATCTAGCGATGATAGACCTCTAGACTTTAATATAAAAATCTAAAAAATTACAGTAATTTTTTCACCTTTCTTAAAAAGAAAATCAATATAAGTTTTGAAAAAAAAACGAAATTTGGAACTTTTGGCCCAGTCTAATATACATACATACATAGATACCTGTCAATAAATGTTTCTTTATATTGACTTATATAACAAGGGCCAGCCTTCTTTTTTTATTTGTCATTGAATCTATTACACTGCGCAAAACGAAAAAAAAATACCTGGGATGAGAACCTTGAGCTCTCCTTCAGACTACTTGATCACTGCAGTGTCTTCCAGGCTGAAGTTTCAGCAATCATGGACGCCGCGGCTTGGATAGGCCAACACACTATCGGACAGGATATTTTTATTCTAAGCGAGAGCCAAGCGGCCATCAAATCCCTTGGATCTTACTCGTTCAACTTTGAACTGACGCTCAACTGTCGTCGATCTCTATAAGAGATGGCCCAACAGAACCCCGTGAACCTCACATGGGTCCCGGGACATAGGGACAATGAGGTAAATTGTAGGGCAGACGAACTTGCGAGGCAGGGCACGACCAAGCAGGTTCTTCGGAATAAAGAGCGCTTAGATATGCCGTTTTCCAAGCTAACGAAAGATGGCTGCAATCTCCAGGTTGCCGTATATCCAAAGAAACCTGGCCGAAATGGGATCATAAAAGATCAAGGCACATTTATGTCCTAAGGAGAAGAGAAATCTCCATATTAATAATCGTATAAGCACCTCATCTGCAACTGCCTGGCTTTAAGTGGCGCGAGAATTCGCTTTTTGCCTAGGCCAGGTCACGGAGCTGGACATAAAGGACTGGATGGCCTTCATAAAGTCATCTAAATGGTTCGAGGAGGAGTAACGGTGTCGGTTTAAGAGCATCAGTCCCGGAACTGACCTTCCTAGTGTTGGTGGTATTACAACGGGCCTTTTAATACTGGCCTAGGTGTGCCTCTGCGGCAGCCACTTGAACCTAACCAAACCTATTGACTGTTCATCTTCTACAACTTCGTTATCACTAATATTATCTTGTAATAAACTAGGAAATTGCTGTTGATTCTTAAAAAAAAATACATGCGTTGTGAATTGCGCAACAAACATTTACTATTTTGGTAGCTTTTTCGGCAGAGTAGTGAAGTCGTCGTGATTCCAGGATGCTCCTGAACCCATTCTTCACAACTCCTATAGAGAGCTCGATAAGGTTTCTTCCCTTTCTATCATCATCATCATTTATTAGCGCTTAACCGCCTAAGCGATTTTGGCCGTTGCATATCAAAGCACGCCAGTCATTCCTTTTTAGCGATAACTGACGCCAATTGGAAACCCCAAGGGAGTTCAAGTCATCCTCCACCAGTTGTTTCCATCTCAGTCGAGGCCTCCCCCTTCCTCTGCTACCGAATTCAGGCGACGATAGGAAAACCTTCTGTGCTGGAGCTTCTTTGTCCATTCGCATAACATGGCCCAGCCAGCGGAGTCTTTGGGATTGAATTCGCTGGACTATGGTCAGATCTGCGTAGAGCTCGTACAGCTCATCGTTAAATTTACTTCGATACTCGCCGTTGGCATCACGGGAAGGGCCATAAATCTTCCGCAGAACTTTTCTCTCAAATACTCCAAGGGCAATCTCATCTTCTCTTGACATTGCCCATGAATCTGAGCCATACATCAGGACTGGTATGATGACAGACTTATAGAGCATGTTCTTTGTTCTTCGAGAGAGGACTTTACTTCTCAATTGCCCACTCAGTCCAAAGTATTACTTGTTGGCAAGAGTAATTCTCCGCTGGATTTCTAGACTGATATTATTTTCGGTGTTGAGACTGGTTCCCAAATAGACAGTTTCAAGTGACATGGCTGCCAAGGTGCAGGTGCGCCGATTCTTTCCTTGATGACAGCAAATACTTCGTCTTGTCCTCGTTCACGGCAAGACCCACTTTTTTCGCTTCCTTATCCAGTCCAAGAAGGCAGCTCTTACGGCGCGGTTGTTAAGGCCAATGATATCAATATAATCGGCATACGCCAGCAATGGCACGCTCTTGTAAAAGATAGTACCGTTGCGGTTTAGCTCTGCTGCTCGAATTATCTTCTCCAGCATCAGATTGAAGAAATCGCACGAAAGGGAGTCGCCCTGTCGGAAGCCTCGTTTGGTTTCAAATTCAGAGAGGTCCTTCCCGATTTTGACGGAGCTGTTGGTATTGCTCAACGTCATTTGGCTTTGCAGGGAAGTCAAATTCAGACATGGCGGCACACAGGCAACTCCTTTTGCGCTGTCAAAAGCGGCTTTAAAATCGGCAAAGAGATGGTGTGTGTCGATTCTTTTATCATGGGTCTTCTCCAGGATTTGGCGTATCGTGAAAATCTGGTCGATGGTAGACTTACCAGGTCTAAAGCCACACTGATAAGGTCCAATCAGTTTGTTTACGATGGGCTTCAGCCTTTCACACAACACGCCAGAAAGAACCTTATTTGCGATATTAAGAAGACTGATTCCGCGGTAGTTGGTGCGGTTAGCGGGATCGCCTTTCTTGTGGATTGGGCAAAGCACACTTAAATTCCAATCCGGAGGCATGCATATTCTGCATAAGAGCTAATGCATGCTTTTTACCAGTTCTTCACCTCCGTGTTTGAACAGCTCGGCGGGCAGTGCGTCTTTTTCAGGCGCTTTATTGTTTTTGAGCCGGGATATAGCTATCCTCACTTCATCATAGTCAGGTTGTGGGACGACTTTTCCATCGTCAGGGATTGGGGTATCGGTTTCGACGTCTCCCTCGAAATTTAGCAGTGTGGAGAAGTACTCCCTCCATAATTTAAGTACACTTTGTACGTCGGTTACCAGGTCGCCATTATTGTCCTTACAGGAGCTTGCCCCGGTCTTAAAACCTTCCGTCATCCGCCGGATCTTTTCATAGAATTTTCGGGCATCATTTCTGTCAGCCAGCATCTGAAGCTCCTCACACTCACGCCTTTCGGGCTCACTTTTCTTTTTTCTGAAAAGGCGTCTCTCTTCCTTCTTTGCCTCACGATATTGTTGCCATACACTGCGGGTTGCGCCCGTTCGCAAAGTCTCCTTGTAGGCAGCGTCCTTTTTTTCGAGGCAGTTTTGCATTCCTCATCGTACCAGTTGTTCTTGCGGGCTCGCTGGAACCCTATAGTGGCCTCAGCGGCGGTACGCAATGAGTGAGAGATATGCTTCCATTGCTCGGTTACATCGTTAGGTCGAGGATTGCACTCTGCTATCAGGTGTGAGAGTCGAGTTGTGAAATTATCAGCTGTCTGTGTCATGCGCAGCTTCTCGACGTCAAACTTTCCTTCCGTTACTGTGCGCACTTTCTTCGTTACACAGAGGCATGTGCGTATCTTGGCTGCGACAAGATAATGGTCCGAGTCAATATTGGGACCACGCAGTGTACGCAGGGGACAGCCAGGTGGCTTGGTGTATTCGTTTATGCTGGAACCTAGTTCTACTGATGAGCACATTGCGAGCAGCGGCGAAGTTAATCAACCTAGTGCCGTTGGGTGATGTTATATCGTGGAGACTAAATTTTCCAACTGTAGGACCAAAGACTCCTTCCTTGCCGGCTTTGGCATCAAAGTCGCCGAGAACGACTTTGATATCATGTTAGGGTCAGCGATCGTAAGTTTGTTCAAGTTTATCGTAGAAGGAGTCCTTCTCTGCGTCGTCCGTCTCCTCAGTCGGCGCATAGGCGCAGATAAATGTTATGTTGAAAAACCTCGCCTTGATGCGGATCGCAGCGAGACGCTCGACCACAGAAGTGAACGCTAGTACTTGGCGGCGAAGTCTCTTTCCCACCACGAATCCTACACCACGCGCTTTGCCGCGTGTCTGGCCACTGTAGTATATGTCACAAGGTCCGATGGTCGTCTTTCCTTGTCCCGTCCATCGCATTTCCTGCAGGGCGGTGATGTCAGCCTTTGCGTTCACGAGGACATCAACCAGTCGGGCAGCGGTACCATCCCTTGAAAGGGTCCGGACTTTCCAGGTACATGCCCTAATATCCTTCTCGTAGTCGCTATTTCGTTCTGCCGGGTCGTCAACATTAAAGGGGTTCTCATCCGAGGCTTTTCTTTGCTTTTCATTGGAATAAAGTTTTTACGTGGCGGGTCCCAAACCCAGGGCACAACCCGTCTCCGGGATTTTGATAAAAATATTCACACATTTATATAGCGAGCCGCTTGCTACAAGACAGACACCCGCTTGCAGCCGCACCATGTGGTGAACAGACGCTGCGAAAAAGACCTCGGTGAGCCCTTAAACCAAGTATGTCAGAGTGACCCCACCGGGGCTCCCTCTTTTTCTGCCGCGAGCCTAGGTAGCTCCCGTTGCCCAGAGTGGACGAACGAGGACGCAAGAGCCGGGATTGAGCAAGGTCACTTAGCAACCACACTCCACTTCCCTTGCTATGCTGCACATCATATCGCGTCTGCATTGCGTCACTGGGACTGCGAAAAGGTTGCAGTGGATAACCGGAATCACCGGGTAAGAAATAACGAAGCTAGTATAATTATTCGTTGGGTAGTCCGATAAGTATTTTTGTTTCTTCAAATATATGTACAAACAGCTCCTTGCTAACACGAAAGTTTGCCACAAATATGTTGTAATATTTATCAGTAAATAAGGTAAAGGTTGCTTTCCAAAATGTGTATTCAGTGAATGTGAATTCTGAGATGAATGTGTTTCTTAGATATACTTACGCAGCCTCCGATAGATCCAACACATTTAAACTGACGCGCAAACGTCTGCGTTCTACTCGTAGCTGTTCTACTTGCAAATCTGATTCTATAATAAATGCAGAGGCTGCATACACTTTTAAATCAATGTTTTCAGGTGCAAACAAAATATTTAAGAACAAAAATGGTAGAATAAATTTTTTTTAATGTAAATAAACAAATTGTAAACAAATCAAATTACTGCTCCCAGATTTTTAAAATGTAACGGAATAACATGAAAAACTTTGAAAACTTAACCAATTTGTATAAGTTTCTTTAAATATTACATACGGCAACATTCATTTAACAAATGCTCTCTCCTTCAATTTTGACATAACGTAAGAAACATAAGAGATAGAGAATTTAACGAAAAAGATAGAGAATTCAATTTCCAGATATCGTCCCGAGACGATTCGTTCGTCTGGGTTTTCGTTCGTGATTCATAATGATACCCAGGGGCGCAGCCAGAAGAAAATGTTTGCGGTGGCTTTTAAATTTTTTTTTTTTTTAATATTTTCCTAGCACAACATTTACAAAATTATTTTATAGCGCCAGTCAGGAGTAGCGTAAGAAAAGCATTTAAAAAAGATAACATTAGACTGGGCCAAAAATTCAAAAATTGGTTTTTTTCAAAAATTATATTGATTTTCTTTTTTAAAAAGGTGAAAAAAAATTACTGTAATTTTTTCATATTTTTAAATTAAAGTCTAGAGGTCTATCATCACTAGTTTAGGTTTTATAGACTTTACCTCATATTTGGTATAAAAACGACAAACCATTGTTTTAAAACACCATTTACCTGAACATATTTTTGAAGGAAATCGAATTCCTTACAAAATTTGCATTGACCAAAATTTTCTCAGACTAGCCGTTTTCTAGTATTCTAGCTTCAAAAATTAGCATATTTTTTCGATTTCCCATTTTTCTTTCAAAAATTGTCAAAACTGCAAATATCCATGTAAAACAAAGATAGATACAGATTCTTAAAGAAAATTGAGTGGGCTACAAAAAAGGTTAAACAACTTTTTCTTTGTAAAGTTACTTTTCCAAAACTTATTTAGTATTAATTAAAAAAAAAAATCATATTTCCGTCTTTTTTGGTGTTTTGAGTCCAATTTTTTTAATAAATTTTGGGTATTGATATTCTACATGATTATTTATCATTATATGATCAATATTAAAAAAAAATGGACATTTTTCATATGTGTACAAACATATTTTTGCTTAATATAGTCTTTCTCTGCGGGGGTGTAGTTCTACAGTCTTCAAATAGGGCAGCCACAATAAAAAAAAAAAAATTGACGGATCTTTTATGTATTTTGGCGAACTAAATCCAAATCCGTGATCCGAAGTAGCCAACAGGTCGCAGTTCTTCACTAACCATCACAAAATAATATTGGACTTTTTTACACGGTTAGGGCCGAACCTCGGGCCCGTTGTTAAATTCTGATATCGAATTCTGATTCAGCATCCAATTTCCCTTAAGAATATGTATTTAGCTTTATTCGATGTTGATTTTTTCATATTTCGCAAATTTTCCAACCAAAATCGGGAATTCTGAGAAAATTTCAGTCTAGGAAGCTTTTGTAGCTTTTTCCTACAAAAATATGCTCAGGTGATTTTTCAACAAGGATTTGTCGTTTTTATTCCAAGTTGGAGGTTAAGTCTGTAAAATCTAATCTAGCGATGATAGACCTCTAGACTTTAATATAAAAATCTAAAAAATTACAGTAATTTTTTCACCTTTCTTAAAAAGAAAATCAATATAAGTTTTGAAAAAAAAACGAAATTTGGAACTTTTGGCCCAGTCTAATATACATACATACATAGATACCTGTCAATAAATGTTTCTTTATATTGACTTATATAACAAGGGCCAGCCTTCTTTTTTTATTTGTCATTGAATCTATTACACTGCGCAAAACGAAAAAAAATACCTGGGACGAGACAGGATTTTCTGTTAGATCTCAATGAGATAAAAAGAACTGCGTACAAGAAATTTGCCGGACACCCTCAAAATCTTGAGTTAGGGGTCAAAACTGGGTTTTCCTACCTTTACACACTTATGACCCTGTATCTTAGGAGGTGTATGGATGTAACAGCCATGGATCGCGTCAATATGGATGTAACGTGTGACACCCTCCAAAAAGCTTAGGCCCCTGTTATGGAATTGACGTATTTCGATTTTCATGCAATCGAAATTTTTGCAAACATGTAATGAAAACTAGTTTTCACATATACAGGTTTATATCTCAGGGGTGGTTTAAACCCCCAAAACCACCCCCTGGCTGCGTCACTGATGATACCCTATATCTATCTCGATTATTTTGTCCCGTTATGTAGTACCCTTATGTATAGTACTAGTGTGCTGGGTATAAAAAACCGGATAATAAACCGAGGAATGTCAGTATTGGGACCTGGGGGTATGAATGTGCATCTGGTACTAGTTGTATAATTAAAGCCTGTAATTTTAAATAATTTCAATATTCGATGAGCATTTAAATTTATTTTCAGTGTTTTTGGGCTTTGGGAGCTTGCTTTGAAATTGTTTTGGCTTTGACAGTATATCCACATTTTGGATGGCGGTGGCTTTTAGGCTTATCAGCAGCTCCTTTATTATTATTTACCACTTTGACACCGGTAAGTATATAATAATATAATAAATAATATAATAAATAAAGTAATATAATAAATACTTACCTTGTCTATCCGAAACTCGTCATCCGTTTTTTCATTATGCTTTCAGCATATTATTACTACTTACCTTGTTCACACACCAAATCAACCCAAATTATTAAAATGCAGTTAGCTAAGGAAACTAATTGATAAGTTTAAGAAATAGTGTTGTATCAAATACAATAAAATAATTCCTCCGGAAAACGCCTAAATTGAAAAAAACCATAATATCAATGTAATAAGATAAAATAATGTTCCGTTTTCGCTTACGGGTTTATAATAGGTTTGTTTATTGGGCTGCTCTAGCTTACGCAAGATTGAGATATTTCACAAAATTGTGTTTAACGAACACTTTTCTTGCTCTAGGTTGCTCTACCTTTTGTTTCATGAGTACGCTCAAAACAAAACTAGAGTAATCCAGATCACAAATTGCTGCTCTAGCTTTTTTTATGGAGTAAGTTAGAGCGGAGAAGCAATTGCCAGTCAGGAAAAAATAAATTTTTGAAAACTTCAAAAAAATTTGCTTGCAAGAAAATCAATGTTTTTGTATACGTGAATTTGCATTAATTTTGAAGATTTAAACAAAAAACCAAAGAAATAGAAACTATCGAGATTCAAGTGTTTCATGGCATTTCTGCTCTGAGTTGCTCTATTTCTATTTTGACAGATGCCCTACTCTGCTCTGCTCTAATCTGCTCTGAACCTTTTTTTTGGTCATTAAACTAACCTAATGTGTTTCGGTTTCGGTTCGGATTTCATTCTTCGACATTTATTTCAGTTTCGGTTTTAAAATGAAAACACGAGCACAACTTTGTGAACATTGGGCAAAAAGCTACAAAAAGCTACAAAATTAAGGCAATTTAAAATTAGGTCTGAATTTTTAGAATTTTTTCCTGCTGCCATGACCAATCTCTAATCTGTACAATTATAAAACTCTAGAAAAGTCTTGGATTTAAATTGAATACTTCTTTCAAAAAATTAGTGAAGGTTCTGCCTATTGTTTGCAAAAAATTCGGAAAGCTTTACAGCTTGAAGCTTAGAAAAGTACCCTAACTTAGTTTTAGTACCCCAACTTAGTTTTATCGAGCCTCTTGAAGAGTGGACACCTTGTCGCGGTACGAGGGCTTCGTCGATAGCCACAGGGCTATGCTGCCCGTGTAATCGTAGCACTGTATGGTATGGACCCTCGCTGACACCAGGCCGCCTCAGCGAGTAACAATGGTCTTACCATGGTCCACGCAGGACGATACACTTTCGCCTTACTGTATCCTTGGCCCTAACCTGACCCTATCCGGCCAGGTATCATACTAACAAGAATAATGGAAACACAAGCAAAATTTTGGTTACAGCGCAGCAGAGGAGAATAATGCTGGAGTAAACGAGAGCACAACGTCGGAGGTCAATCTCCATTTCAAAGTTAACCAAGGGATTGACAGCGATGGCAACTACGTGTCGGTCAACTCTGGATATTAGGGGACAACCCCAACATTCCTATCACGCCAGAGTGACTTGATGGGAGCTAGCACCAGTGCGGCTGAAAACGCAGTTAAGATGGCAACGGCTGGCGCTAAACTTTTACGAAGCGCCGGTAAGGAAACTAGCGTCTGCGGCAGTGGTCTTACGATCTCACCTCCGAGATCCCAATTAGAAAGAAGCTGCAGCAGAGCTTTCAAAAAGGGGCCGGCCGGGGTGGCAACTATGGGTCGGAACTCCTCCCAAGAGGCATATCCCCGTCGCTCTGGCTACTGAAGAAATATGACGGTGTATCGCGGGACACGCTGCACAGTGGTCCAACAAGGTTCAAAATCACTTAGAAAGCACAAAATCCAACCGTTTAAAAAAATTTATACGGGGTTCTGTTAACAAAATGAAATGCAAGGATTTGTCGAAGCATTTTTTTTATATTGCTGTTTTAAACAATTAACACTATAGGTTTGTTTATTGAGCTACTCTAGCTTACGCCACGTTGAGATATTTCACAAAATTGTGTTTAATGAACACTTTTCTTGCTCTAGTTTGCTCTATCTTTTGTTTCATGAGTAGGCGCACAACAAAACTAGAGTAATCCAGATCACAAATTTCTGCTCTAGCTTTTTTTATGGAGTAAGTTAGAGCAGAGAAGCAATTGTCAGTCAGGAAAAAATAAATTTTTGAAAACTTCAAAAAAACTAGCTTGCAAGAAAAGCAATGTTTTAGTATACGTGCATTTGCATTAATTTTGAGGATTAAAACAAAAAAACCAAATAAAAAGAAAATATCGAGATTCAAGTGTTTCATGAAATTTCTGCTCTGAGTTGCTCTTTTTCTATTTTGACAGCTGCCCTTCTCCGCTCTGCTCTGAACTTTTTTTGGTCAGTAAGCAGAAATAGTGTTGTATCAAATACAATAAAATAATTCCTCCGGAAAACGCCTAAATTGAAAAAAAACCATAATATCAATGTAATAAGATAAAATAATGTTCCGTTTTCGCTTACGGGTTTATAATAGGTTTGTTTATTGGGCTGCTCTAGCTTACGCCAGATTGCGATATTTCACAAAATTGAGTTTAACGAACACTTTTCTTGCTCTAGGTTGCTCTACCTTTTGTTTCATGAGTACGCTCAAAACAAAACTAGAGTAATCCAGATCACAAATTGCTGCTCTAGCTTTTTTATGGAGTAAGTTAGAGCGGAGAAGCAATTGCCAGTCAGGAAAAAATAAATTTTTGAAAACTTCAAAAAAATTTGCTTGCAAGAAAATCAATGTTTTTGTATACGTGAATTTGCATTAATTTTGAAGATTTAAACAAAAAACCAAAGAAATAGAAACTATCGAGATTCAAGTGTTTCATGGCATTTCTGCTCTGAGTTGCTCTAAGTTGCTCTATTTCTATTTTGACAGATGCCCTACTCTGCTCTGCTCTAATCTGCTCTGAACCTTTTTTTTGGTCATTAAACTAACCTAATGTGTTTCGGTTTCGGTTCGGATTTCATTCTTCGACATTTATTTCAGTTTCGGTTTTAAAATGAAAACACGAGCACAACTTTGTGAACATTGGGCAAAAAGCTACAAAAAGCTACAAAATTAAGGCAATTTAAAATTAGGTCTGAATTTTTAGAATTTTTTCCTGCTGCCATGACCAATCTCTAATCTGTACAATTATAAAACTCTAGAAAATTCTTGGATGTAAATTGAATACTTCTTTCAAAAAATTAGTGAAGGTTCTGCCTATTGTTTGCAAAAAATTCGGAAAGCTGTACAGCTTGAAGCTTAGAAAAGTACCCTAACTTAGTTTTAGTACCCCAACTTAGTTTTATCGAGCCTCTTGAAGAGTGGACACCTTGTCGCGGTACGAGGGCTTCGTCGATAGCCACAGGGCTATGCTGCCCGTGTAATCGTAGCACTGTATGGTATGGACCCTCGCTGACACCAGGCCGCCTCAGCGAGTAACAATGGTCTTACCATGGTCCACGCAGGGCGATACACTTTCGCCTTACTGTATCCTTGGCCCTAACCTGACCCTATCCGGCCAGGTATCATACTAACAAGAATAATGGAAACACAAGCAAAATTTCGGTTACAGCGCAGCAGAGGAGAATAATGCTGGAGTAAACGAGAGCACAACGTCGGAGGTCAATCTCCATTTCAAAGTTAACCAAGGGATTGACAGCGATGGCAACTACGTGTCGGTCAACTCTGGATATTAGGGGACAACCCCAACATTCCTATCACGCCAGAGTGACTTGATGGGAGCTAGCACCAGTGCGGCTGAAAACGCAGTTAAAATGGCAACGGCTGGCGCTAAACTTTTACGAAGCGCCGGTAAGGAAACTAGCGTCTGCGGCAGTGGTTTTACGATCTCACCTCCGAGATCCCAATTAGAAAGAAGCTGCAGCAGAGCTTTCAAAAAGGGGTCGGCCGGGGTGGCAACTATGGGTCGGAACTCCTCCCAAGAGGCATATCCCCGTCGCTCTGGGTACTGAAGAAATATGACGGTGTATCGCGGGACACGCTGCACAGTGGTCCAACAAGGTTCAAAATCACTTAGAAAGCACAAAATCCAACCGTTTAAAAAAATTTATACGGGGTTCTGTTAACAAAATGAAATGCAAGGATTTGTCGAAGCATTTTTTTTATATTGCTGTTTTAAACAATTTACACTATAGGTTTGTTTATTGAGCTACTCTAGCTTACGCCACGTTGAGATATTTCACAAAATTGTGTTTAATGAACACTTTTCTTGCTCTAGGTTGCTCTATCTTTTGTTTCATGAGTAGGCGCAAAACAAAACTATAGTAATCCAGATCACAAATTTCTGCTCTAGCTTTTTTTATGGAGTAAGTTAGAGCAGAGAAGCAATTGTCAGTCAGGAAAAAATAAATTTTTGAAAACTTCAAAAAAACTAGCTTGCAAGAAAAGCAATGTTTTAGTATACGTGCATTTGCATTAATTTTGAGGATTAAAACAAAAAAACCAAATAAAAAGAAAATATCGAGATTCAAGTGTTTCATGAAATTTCTGCTCTGAGTTGCTCTTTTTCTATTTTGACAGCTGCCCTTCTCCGCTCTGCTCTGAACTTTTTTTGGTCAGTAAGCAGACCTTATATAAGAAATTAAACAAAATTTGAAATTTTTTTTGGTGGCGTCCATGAGTTTTATGATTGTTTAATAATAAAAAGGTTAAGCAGTCCGAGGCGTTTTTGACACTTCTCGGCTTAATGCTCCCATGCCGACTAAAATTTTTTGACAGTGTTAATTCTTGTACAATTCCCGTGAAAACGATATCTAGTAAAAACCAATATTCTTGATAGAAACAAAATTGCAGGAACACTGAAACTTTTTGACGCTTGTTTTGTTTTTATTCTTAAAAACTAGTTTTCTGAAATCTTTCAATTTGGTAAGTTTTTATGAAAATTCAATATTTAAACTGATTAACAGCAATTTCAATAATTTTTTAGCCTTTTCGCAAATTGAAAATACGTGATACGCGAGAGACCATCATTTTACAGTACAGGCAGAGAGTTTGCAGCGATGTAAGGGTCATCATCTGCCGCCAGTCAACGCAATTAATGGGGCCTGCGCCGGCGTCTGGAGAACTACTACAGTTAACCGATACTCTGGTAGAGGGGATCGACGTTCACTGTGTACATCTAGCTGTACATTTTCTCGGTGACCTCTGCTCCGTCATTGACCGCGAGGCACGAGTGCCACAAGCTGTGATGTACCTATATGTATACATTTATGACCTCGAAATCGGCATGTAATTAGTTCCTTGTTGTGGTTTTATTAATGATGAGTATCTCTGAGCAATCTTAACGTTCCTTAACCTAAGTTGTTATCAATATCCTCCAGACCAGAGTTAAACTGGAGTTAGAAGAGTTTGACCCTCAGAGTAGGTAGTTGGTACCGTAAGAGAAAAGTTTATTTTAAGAAAATCTTTTGAATTTGAGAATTAATTTAATAAAAAAATTTTAGCGCATAATATGCTATGCTCTCTTTGAGGATTTTTTGGTTGCCCTGATTATTACTAATATAAAGCCTTACCACACCGCGACCATAGCTCCATCACGTTGGAACCCACTTTGAAAAAATTCAAATTTTTTTTGCACTTTCGTCAACTACAAACGACGAGATTGATTGTAGTGAAATTCATTTTTTGTATGTCTTATAATTACTCCGAAAATATAATACATTGTGCGGAAACCAAGCAAACTAAGTAAATTTGATTTTTTTTTTTGTTGAAATATGTTTTAAATCGTTTGTAGTTTTTACCCGAAAAAAATTTTTTTTTTGCTCCAAAGGTTTCGGAG